>JARHVA010000425.1:5000-572500 GCA_037957365.1 Torreya grandis | reverse complement strand
TCACTCTACTAAAAACTACTTATCTTCACTAGACACCTATCAAATTGTCAATATATTGAATTAATTTTTACCATTCCCTTACTATAAAATTGTCATTATACAACCATCATCTTATCCTATCACTTTACCAATTTAAATTTAACACCCATTATTAACCTGCCTTTTTACTAGTTTAAATTTGGTAATTGTCATCTTGTTGGTCTAAACTTAGCACTTGTTGATACTTTCATAGCACCCATCCTACTACTTGCTTGAGTCTGAGACCTGTAATTTATCTATACCATATATAGTGTCTCTTATCTATTCTAACATTATGGAATTACCTCCTAATTATTTCATAACAAAAGTGTACTAACTAAAAATCTTTTGGACCTCTATACTCTAGATCATAGCTCGATAAACCTATAAACATATCAATTCAATCACCCAAAAAAGGAAAACATCACCTACCATATACTCACCCAATCCATAAAATTCCATGGCACCTCTTATCGACACACAAATATAAAAACTAGGACAAGCCTTAAGAAAAAATGTTTATATCACTAGGAATTTTAGTGAGTAATCCATGGACCATGAATAAAGTGTTAGCAACTTGCACACCCAAAGGGGTTATGCCAAAAACCAATATGAGTTTTCAAATAATTATGTGAGAAAACCCTAATTTGAATAGTCTAATATGAAAATAAAGAGCAAATCTTGACACCTCTCATTAAAATGAGAGCTAAGGTACCCTCTAATTTCAACCAGAACCTCGTAATAATTCTAGTCTAAAGTCATGTCAGGTATGAAAATTTTCACAATCATAATCCTCCCCCAGAAGAAGAAGAATATGTCTTGAATATTATTGACCCTAAGGATGGGGAAGAAGATGTTAATATTCTTCATGTACCTTTTCCTATTTATTTTGAACCACCAAAGTTTGATAAATACAAAAAAAAATGGGATCCATAGGAACATGTCAAATATATTAATGTCATGCCATGAATTTTATTATACTAATGTGTATGTGCTTTGATTAATCCTTTTAAGTCTTGTTGGACATTCATTGGAATGGTTCATGCATTTTCCCAAGTGTTTTATTAATTTATTTGGGGACTTAACTGATGAATTTGTCACCCACTTATCTTATAATGAATTACATGAAATTACAATGTTAGATATATATAACACTAAATAAATAAATGGAGAGAGTCTAGCATCATACCTATAATGATGGTGAAGCTTGGAAAGTCATTTTACTTATTCAATTCCTAAAAAGGAATTAGCTAACATCTTCATCAATAATGTGAAATCGAAATTAGGCCACACTTTGAAGCTTCACTATGTTACTACTTTTGATGAAATTATGGAAAAGGGAATTTACATAGAAAAAGATCTTATAGAAAATGGATCATCAAGATATATTCTAAGAATGATCATACTCCCATTAATGACACCCCTTTAAATAATATCAAATTCTTCAAAAATAATAGGAATATTGAAGATGGAGTATCAAATACTTGACAAGTCCAAATTGTCTATGGTTCTACCCCCTCCACCAAATCACAATAACACACCTCAAAAATTATCATCCCACCAAGAAGGCCAAGTAATAATTCAAGATGATTGTTTTAGTGTTTTTTCATTTATTTTTCTTAATAATTAAACTTACTAAAACTAGAAATTGTGATACATGGTTTTTAAGGGATACCTGTGATGGATGTTGCACACTGTTAATCCTTAAAAGTGGGAACTCCTTTTTGGATAGGAAGGATTACCTTCACACAATAGATAACTTGGATAAAATCAGACTAATAGGATAGATAAGTGGGTTACCTAGTACTAGACTAGTCCTAGGAAGTGTTACACTTCCTCACAAGGATGTCAACCCACTATTATATGCAATCAAGTGGAAAAAACTAATAAACAAGATAAATATCATGTTAAATATATTTCATAAGATAAATGCATACAATTATTTAAGATAGATAAATATGAGATAAACTTATACAGATTTATCAAGTATGATTTAAAAGACACAGATCATGAAAATGATAACTTGATAACATAAATGAATACAAATTATTTAAGATAGATAGATATGAGATAAACATGAATAGATTTATCAAATGTGATTTAAAATACATAGATCATGAAAATTATAACTTGATAAGATACATGAATATAGATTATTTAAGATAGATAGATATGAGATAAGTAGATACAGATGAACAAAATAAATAGATATTTGCTTATTTACCATAATTTATATGGGTTTATAAAAGGAAAAGGATTATGGAAGTGAATGATGTTGATCTATAAAATTATGGTCAATTTTCAAGATCATGATCAATTCTAAAGGATTTTGATCAATCCTATATAATTATCACAACACTAAGGATACAGACTATAGAAATGATTCATAGAGGCCAGGTCTATCATACAAAGGGAGATAATGCAAATGACCATACACTAATGATGTTTAAATGAAGTGAGCAGAGCCTAAAATGTTAATACATAAATATGAACCCATATTGGATACTTCTGATATATTGAAGATAAAATTGTAAACCCGATTTGGGATTTGATATCAATTCTACTAGAATATAAGGATAAAAACATAGAGGGGGATTTTGTGTAAAAGTAAGATTTTTTAAAGCTTTCTAAGTGTTGACAGATAACATAAATAATATAAACTTAAATTAAGATAAATAATATAATAAACTCACCTAGGATACATTACCATCCTTCAATGGGATTGAGATGGATATTTTGAATCCTAGGCTTCTTGAAGGCTATGAAGATCTTTATTTGCAATTTAGCTTTCCATGAAACATCAAAAACATAGGCAATAGAATTTTCATCAACATTTATGGGGTAAAAATCACATCCCTTTCAAAAAGCAATGTGGAATATTTTATAATCGATGTTGATTCAAAATGAATCAAGACCAATCATGGAAGATTGCTAGCGACTATGCTCTTTTTAGCTACATTCTGCTTGGTTATTTTGAACCACATGATAAGATAAGTAAATAGGTTTCTTTCTTGTTACACAAGTTTTGATTATGAGCTGGGGTTTTAAAGATACAAATTTGCTTGGTTAAAATGGATTTTGTTTAGATATTTTAGGATTATGGGTAGTTAAGAAAATTATGATGGTAATTAGCGAAATTAATTACCATGGATGAATTAGGTATTATATACATAAAATAAACATTTAATTATAATTTAACATTCATATATATAAATTTACTTCCTTATATTTTAAGTTATATTTTATGTATATACTTTCAATCTGTTTGAGAGGGGTTTCAGACCTCTATGATTTATGTTGCAAATTATAGGTTTTAGAGGATTTTACCACGTTTGAGACTTAACATATTTTAGTAATTTATGATATTATAATCAGCCATAATGCACATGTCATAAAATAATTAATGTGTATAATTCTAGTGTCTAAAATGACATCACTATACCAATCTTGGTGAGCCAATTGAATATGTCTTCAAGAATGTTATTGTTACAAACATGATCACTCTACCATAAATCAAACCCCTTGAAAAAAGTAAACTAAGTCCTAATTGGTTTAAATAATATGAGTATTTTCACTTTCATTATGTCAAGGGCAATGATACTAGAATATGTATGTAGCTGAAAAATTATATCCAAGACCTTATTGAGAAGGAAGTAATAGAAATAAAATCAAGATAGCATTTCTTCAAAAAATCAATAGTTGGGCATCTACCAAGATCCCTTTCTAAAACATGATTAAAATTTAAAATGCACGACTCAGGTTCAAGATCAGTCTTCATCCACCAATAAATTCTATTAGTGTCAAATCCTTACCATTATGGTCATCATGTTTACACTATTAAAATTAGGGCCAAGACACTTGGAGATCCCCAAGTCTCATAATGTCATGTTATCAAAATTAAAGGGGATTATTTTTATTGTGCCCTCATAACTCAACATGGCAAAATCACCATCCTGGGGCACCTTAAAAAATGCCTTCTCAAAAATATCATTTTAATCCCAATGTCTCTAAAACCCCATTAAAAACTCCTAAAGGTAATTACAACAACATCCAACAAATTGAGAATATTGCATCCCAAATCTCCACAATGGATCTTATTAAGACCTCATCTATCAATCATGATGTTTTAAATGATATCCTTCATGAGTATAAATTACACAAAGACATTTATGCTAGTAAATTTCAATCCCTTTGTGTACTTTATCCTGATCACAAAAAATCACTTTCAACCCTCAAGACATGCCACCAATTGGCCCTAACCATAATTACCTCTTGTATATAGAGGTGTCTATCACAAATCAATGGATACCATGGGTACTCATATATGGATGATCAACTATAAACATTTGTAACATTAATTTAATCAAAAAATTAGGGTATTATGAATCAACACTTAGGTTCTAACTTGTTATAATAAAAGCCTATGATGACAATGAGAGACAATCAACCAAAATGATTTATCTTCCTATCATGGTGGGACCTTTTGTACATAAAACCCTCATTCATTTAGTTTATTTTGAATTACCATATAAAATACTCTTGGTTTAATACTCATGGATCCATGAAATGTGAGTTTTCTCTTCTACTCTCTACCAATGATTGAAACTCACACAATCAGGGATATATGTCACTATTCTAGGAGATTGACAATTTTTTCATAGCTGCCAAGTCATGGATGGAATTGATCATGATCTATATTACCCTATAATTCAAATCACCCCCTATGATCCTAATTCTAATAAATATATCCCTCTTAATTACTTTCCATCCAAATCTTTTGATCTTCCCACAACCACTCGCATAAAAATCATTTCCAAAGGTTGTGGAGAGTATGAATACCAAACACTCAATGTTAGTTATATTACCTTATCACCTTGTAGCTATGGGTCCCATGACATGAAGGAAACTAAACCTATTTATTATCAATATAAATCAACATCATTTGAAAAATTAGTACTAATTATAGAAGAGCCACTTGGGAGATCACATGATTCCTAGCTAATAGAAAAAGGTTTTATGTCTTGCTATTAGGATCTAGAATAATCAAAAATTAATCATGTGTGCTAAAGTATGAAATATAAAGTGAAATTATTAAATCATCAAGATAAAGTCATATTTGAACCAATCCTATTTACGATTCATCCATGGCATCAAGGTCTAGGATACCACCCACCTTGCACAGGTCTTTGCAATGTTATCTCGAATACTTATTAGATATCTAAGGAGACTCTGTCTATTGAGGATATTGATAAAAGTTTAATACATAGTCCTTATGAATATCTTACTACCATAAATATATTCACTAACACCTCCATATATACCATTGGTATTTCACTTCATCACCCCATAATTATCTACTAGGATCATAAAATGGAACCCTCCTTTAAAATTTTCAAAATCAAAAAGCCATTTTATAATACATGGGAATTACATATAAAATTCCATTAGGTGACCACCAAAAAGGGTTTGAGGTTAAGCTAAATGATTCAACTTATCTTGGAGAATAGATTGAATCACTAAATTAAATTGAATTTGAAGAATGTCCTAATAACCTATATTATGACAACAAAAATAGTGCATCAGAACAAATCCATCTCTTTCCATCAAGTAATTCCCTTAGTCCTAAATAAAATAAGGTTTATGATGAACTATTTGTAGAATTCCCAAATGTCTTCCAATTAGTAGAAGAATATCAGTTGCCTTCTCCTTCAACATATCTACAAGATTAGTATCCATCATTGGTCAAATAAACCATTATTGTTAACATTGACACTAAATATCAACTTTGAATTATGAATATTGGAGCCACCTCAACCAATAAGGAAATAAAAATTAGAATTACTCTTCTCAAGGATTTTTTTGAAATATTCACCTAGTGTTATTCTAATATTTCAAGACTTGATCCAACCTTGGTAGTGTATCATTTGGTAATTAACCCAAATGTGAAACCTATTAAGAAAAATATTTAAAAGATTCACCCAAAAGTGGCACTTTTGGTTTAAGAAGAGCTTCATAAATTTATAAAAGCTACTTTCATTCATCTAATTGATTACTCAGACTATATATCTAATATCATCCCTATTTGTAAGCCCCAAGGAGGAATTCATGTTTGAATTGATTTCAAGGACATAAGGCTTTACCTAAATATGAATTTTCATTACCCAATATTGACATGATAATGGATTCCACTATCAATTATGAAATTCTCTCACCTATGGATGGATGTTCTAATTATAATCAAATCTAAATAATGCTTGAAGACTAACACAAAACTACCTTCACAACTCCATGAGGTACTTTTTTCTATCAATTAATACCCTTTGCACTAAAAAATGTTGTTGATACTTATCAAAGGGATTTGAATATCATCTTCTATGATGTTATGCATGATATAGTATAAGATTATGTGGATGATATCTTTGGTAAGTCTATAACACAATATGAGAATGTAATAGATCTTCAAAGGATATTCAAAAGATTAATGGACTACAAACTTTGGATTAATCCTAAGAAGCATGTATTTGGGATTACATTTGGAAAATTATTTGGATTCATTTTCTCTCAATGAGCCATCGAGGTTGATCTAGCTAAGGTGATAGCTATTATTGAAATCCCTCCTCCCAAGACCTTAAGTAACTTCATAGTCTATAGGGAAAATTACAGGACATATCTCATTTTAAATCACAATTAGTTGATAAATGTAAACCCTTCATGCATTTATTGAAGAAGGAAACTCAGTTTCACTAGAGTCTAGAATGTCGTAGGATTTTGATGATCTTAAGAAATATGTATTGGAACCTATAGTGCACACACCACCAACACCTAGAAATCCTTTTCTCTTATATATCTCAACCACTCAAAGTTCCTTAGGAGATTTATTAATATAGCATAATGAATGTGTAAATGAAAGGGCCATTTATTACCTCTATAAGACTATTGTCTCATATGAGACAAAATACACTCGAATATAAAAGGCATGCCTAGAAGTTCTCTTTGCTTAATAAAAGCTTAGGAATTACATGCTCAATAATCATGTCAAACTCATAGCAAAGATAAATCCTCTCATATAATTGTTTTCCAAATATCTTCCCACAATATTAATGTCTAAATGGAAAATTTTCTTATGTGAGTTTGACACTAGTATGAAAACCAAAAAGTGATCAAAGGATAGGTCCTGGCAGATCAATTAGTAGAAGTTTTTTGTTTTGTACAGTTCATTTAACATCAAAATTTATTAATGAATATATCATGGAAATTGATGATTCCCCTTCCTGAAAGTTATATTTTTATGGTTCCTTTACCACTCATGGTTTAGGATCCAACATTCTTATTGTCATTCCTAAAAATATTTCATTCAAAAAACTTTCAGTATAACATTTACATGCACTAACAACATTGCAGAATATGAGGCCCTAATAGCTAGTCTCTTATTTAGCCTATCAATTGAACATCCAACATCTATAAGTATATGGTTACTATTATCTTATCATTGAGAAATTTAATAATGAGTTTCAAAAAAATGATTATAAATTGATCCCATATAAAAAGATGGTTGACAAGTTAAATCTATAAATTTAGTTCATATCCTTTAAACAAGTACCAAATGGTAGTAGTAAGTTATTTGATGTAATGGACACTATAGGATCACTACTAGAAATAACCCTTGACATTCATAGAAATAACTTCTTAGTGGAACAAAACTTGTCACTTACCCATCAAATAATGACTTCTAACCATGTATGTGAAAATTTTGATCCTAGTACTTCTCGGTACCTATATATTTATACCTATCATAATGATAACATCCTTTCACCCAATCTTAACCATCACAACCATAAATCCTTTATCCAAAAATAGTGTCATTACACCATCATTGGTAACACTCTATATCTACGAGGTTATGATAGTACTTAATTAAGATATCTAAAATAAGACGAGGCTATTTCAAAAATCAAGGAAGTTCATGATGGCATTTGTGGAATACATGTTAGGGGCTAGTCCTAATCAATAAACTTCTTCAGATTGGATATTTGTATCCCATTGTGGGTCATGATGCCTGTAATTATATTCATAAATGCATAGTTTCTCAAAAAATGGAGATTTAATACATGTTCCATCTCAATATTTTTATCCTATAACAAACCCATGGCCTTTTTCTACTTGTGGATTAGACCTCATTTTAAAGATTAATCCTTCTTCATATAATAGTCATAAGCATATCATCACTACCATAGAAAACTTTACCAAGTGGGTTGAAGTTATACCACTCACATATGTCATTCGTAAATAGATCTCAAATTTTATTTTTAACCACATAATTTGCCTCTATGGTATCCCTTCCATCATCATCTCAGTCAATGTAAAATCATTCAAAAATAAATATGATAAAGCATTGTGTCAATAATATCATATCTATAAAAAAAATGGTCTATGTCATATTAACCTTAAGGCAATGGTCAAGTTATGGTGACAAATAAAACTATTATCAAAATTATTAAAAAAATCATCAATGACATTGTTTATGATTGGCATCTTAAGTTATAACTTGCATTATGGGACTACCACACAAGTTTTTGTACTCCATCTGACACAACTCCATATCCATTAATCTAAAACATTGAGCCCATATTTTCAATTTAGGTTTTATTTCCTTTATTGTGCATCTCATTACAAGGCCTAATCACTAAGGTGTCATATGTGGCTACCAATTTATAGGAACTCAAGATTCTAGATGAGAAACATATGAAGGATCTTGATCATTTAAATTCATATCAAAATTAATTATGAAGTCAATATAAAAAGGACATTTAATGTATTGAGTTTGAGATTGGCATCCTAGTCCCTAAATAAAATTAGAAAAACACAAATGTAAAATGTGAGAAAAAGGGCAAGTTCAAGCCCAATTCAATTCGACCATATGTTATTACTGCCAAATTTAGATTAGGGTCAAGGTCTTAGGAGACTTTTGGGATATGTTGATGCCCTTAAATTCCTCTTTTACCAAGATCATGCCACATAAAATGATGTCAAGTCCCCAAGATATTTTCTACTTTGGTATGTACATCGTAAGTTGATCAAACCCCACCATGTTGACACATGTAGTAATCTCATGAAAGGTGGTTGTTAAAATAATTAGGCAATGAGATGTTGCTAAGTGTCATGTTTGTGTTATATATGTGAGATGATTTATATTTAATGTTATCTATAGGTATCCTCAGAGTCATAAGTGCCCAATATTCTACCAAATGAAAGCATATCAAGACATCGAAATCTTGAGGGTCTTTAAAATCTTTGGACATGATGGGTTCTCCCTATGGCCCCAAGTCCTTGGGATGATTCCATGTGGAAAAATCATTAGATAATGGGTCTTAGGATAATTTTGGGATATTTTTATGTCCTCTAAGGTTTATAGGGCATCAACATATCTTAAAATTTTATCGAGACCCAATGTCCAGAGATGATGACATAATGTAGCATCATTGGCACTCGAGGCTATGGGGAGAAGCTATCATGTCTAAAACTTTTGAATACCCCCAAAATCATGCCATGTGGCATGTTATTAGGGATCTATGGTTAAAAATATTTCATGATTTGGTATGTGAATTATAACTCAATCAAATCTTATTGCATCAACACAAGTAGCAATATCATGAAAGACGGTTGACAAAAGACCTAGGCACTTAGCTATGGAACATCAAAAAACTCAAGAATTAAGATGCTACTTAGTTTCACATTTTTTTTGAATCTAATAGGCATGAAAATAAAAAGGTTTAATCAAAGTATAAAGGGCCAATATGATTTAACATTTGAGACACCCATCAAATTTATGTTATGTGGTTTGATGAAATTATCAGGTCTATGTGTATATCCCTCAGTCATCAGCCTGTGATGTCTAGTTCATGGGATGATGTAATGTAGCACCATCCTAGTTTCTCAATTTATCTATAATAGAATGCAAGCATGCCATGTGACATGATCATGTGGCCTTTGGGTCATTTTTATGGTCTAGGATCCACTCTATGTCATGGGCTCCTGATATCATCAAGGAAACATTGGTGTATTTCCTTTAGTTATTAAGGATCATTGTGTACCCTCGATCTCAGAGTCAAAAAATAGGTAGGTACTCAACAAAAAAAATTAGAATACTAACTATGTAATTAGTGTCACCTTATATGATACAAGGATGGTGTATAATAATCCAACAGTACACTCATTGCATCAACAAATCCCACTACCTACCAAGGAAGATATAGTAATTAAAATATTTGTGTGTATCAACAACTATCCCCCAATTCTGTGATATATGATTTTTTTAATTTAATTTATGTCCTCAATGAGCATCTTCTAAGATGTAATAACAAATAATGTTTATTGCATTGAAACTTATCAAAAACCATGTGAGGCCATCCATTACATGAAATAATTACAATCAATTAGTACACATCAAATAATAATATAATACTCAACTTATTTTAAATAGAATGGTCAGATTGGCCAAAGGACCAATTAATAATAATAGATTAAAGCTAATTATTTATAATAGTTTCCCTTCAAGACTAATAACTTGTATGGTGGCTATCTCAAAATAAGGTCAAACCTATAACAAACACTCTAACTAATTTTTTTAGGAATATCTAGGCCAAATATGGCCAAAATGAATTTCAAATACTCTAAAATCAAGAAACATAATGTCTTGAAAAACTTTATAAAAATTTTAATAAAAAGAATTATTACAGATTGAAACCAAGAAAATATTAGTTAATAAGGAATGGCATGCTTCTTAATGTCATCAAAAATTACATAGCATTAAAAGATGTAATAGTAGTTATAATTAACCTATTATAAAGTAGATGTAATATAAACATGATCCCTACATGAAAATATTGTGTTATGAGTGAATTGAAAACAATTCAACTTGGCATCACGATAAAGAAAATTAAACATGACATAAGATTGAAAAATATATAATGCATGAAGGTGGTTTCAAGTGCCTTAAAGATAATTTAATTATATTTACTCTGTATCGAGCTATGCAAATACATTGTATCTAAAAAAACTAATTCATAGCCCATGGCTAGATAATTAACTTCACCTATTTATCGTCTTCTCATAACAGGGCACATGTGGTGTGATGCAACTATGAAATGTTAGTATGATATTTTTATACAAGTCCACATTGCTTCTAATTAATTTTGTCCTCATTTGATGTTCATTTTTAGATAATTTGATTTAGCACAGGGTTCATCACATGACCGAGACCTATACTATTATCTGATATAATAATATTAAATTGTATATTATAATATGATAAAATAATATTAAATTACATAGTATACTATATTATACCACTAGTGGTAATTTGAGTTTGTATCATATTTTATCATGTAATAATAATATAGTATATATTATTATATGGAATCAATGTTCATACCAATTTACACTCCCTCATTTTATGAAAACCAAATATTACATTCCTTCCTCTGATTTAATTGTGACACAACTTCATTCTTTATGTGCATCTCGAATCAACCCTGCATTATTGTTGATGTGGGAACAAAAAAATTGAGGTCCAAGAGTCTATATTTTGGCTTTCATTCATCCATTTTACCAATATATTGAAACCTATATAAATTATAGAAATTATGTCCTCATTTGATGTCAATTGAGAGATAATTTGATCTAGCACTGGGTTTGCCACATGATTGAGGTATAATATTCTATTATATCATAATATTAACTTGTATATTATAACATGATATAATAATATTAGATTGTATAATATACTATATTATACCATAGGTGGTAAGATTAATTTGTATAATATTCTATCATATTATAATAATAATAATAATAATAATAATAATAATAACAACAACAACATAGTATATATGATTATATTATTATATAGAGTCAACTTTCATACCAATTTACACAACCTCACTTTATGAAAACAAAATATTACATTCCTTCATATGATTTGATTATGACACGACTTCATTTTTTAAGTGCATCTCAAAAAACACTACATTTGAAATTGATATGGGGACATAGTATTAAGGTCCAAAAAAAATATGTTATCTTCCATTCATCTATGTTACCAATATATTGAAATATAGAGAAATTATATCCAGCTTAAGAACATACAAAAACACCACACACACACACACACACACACACAGATAGATAGATGTGTGTGTGTGTGTATGTAAAAATTAATTTATAAAAATATTACAGTACTATATATATATATATATATATATATATATATATATATATATATATATTCATCACATGATTATATACTTATATTACATATTAAATATATAGTATATGTACATGATGGCCCACATCATAGACCACCCTAAAATCTAGGTTAGCCATTATATTTACATTAATTGTATCCATTACAAAGGGTTCTACATATTGTAGAGTGGTGACATATTTGATTGGGCATTTCCTATAGTCAATGTTGTAAATTGACATCATAATAATCGATTTGATTATGGCACAAGTCCATGTTTGTTGTGAAACTTGAACCAATGTTGTAATAACGTTAACATTGAGATAACACTTTAATGACATAGAGTTTATCTTGTAGATTATATGTGTCCATGTCATAAATTTATTGACACTTGAATAAATTACATCAAGGATTAAAAAAATACAAAAATGAAATACTCAAACCATTATAAGAAAAGACAACCACAATTAGAGGTTATCATCATAACCATCTTATTTACCCCTACTAAAAGTATAAAATCCAAGGGAACACTAGGCAAAAAAAGATTTTTTTGAAAGATTATTTTCAATGAATATCATATATTTTTTTATAATTCTCCATACTCAAAAAGTGAGATAAGTTCAATGGTAATGGGTTTTGAGTGGGGTACAACTATCAATTTACACTCTTTCATGTTACAAATACCCTATTAACAAAAAAAAAATTACATCCCTTTCCATGTAACTTATGCTCTTAAATATGATAGTTATAGCCTCCATAGAAGAAACTATAACAATCAAGGTGGTGCCTAATTTTAAATACATCGGACTACAAAATCACTTGGAGAGAGTATGCATAGACTAGTGTGGATTCGTACCCAGTTATAACATACTACCAAAAAATAGTAATGCTTGTGGTCTTATCGTATTATTGCTACATACGCAATGGTTGTTTTTAGTGTTACTAAGAATTAGAATGGAAAATTATTAGAAATATTAGTATAAATATTTATTTTCATATGGCATACTACATCAATCTACTACATTACATATGATTCATCTTTAATTGAAGAAGCCTTTTCCATTTTTCATATAATTAGTTTTAGAGTCATCTAATTAGGTTTTAAATAGTTTAAGCAGTTAGAGTTTTTATGTAACATAGTTTTAGTCTCATCTAAATTGACAAGTGGTGTATTAATATTATTTTCACTTAAAAATATCTACATCTTTACGCAATATATTATTTTCATTTACAAAATATTAGATTACAGATAGCATTTGTAATAATTTAGTAGCTTGCACAATGGTGGTATTAACATATTCATTTTGAATATTGGATATATTAAACCACAAACACAATCATTGACATTTGGTAGGAAGATGGATTGAAAATGTATTTATCAAACAATATAAACCAAAAATTTGGACATGATTTATTTTGTATAATTTACTATATTATATGATTGGTGGTAAGATTAAATTTTACAATATTATATCATATAATAATGATATAGTATATATGATTTTAATATTAGATGGAGTCAACAGTAAAACCAATTTACATTCCTCACTTTACAAAAATTAAAAATTAAATTCCTTTTATTGATTTGATTGTGACACGGCTTCACCTCCTATGTGTGGCTTGACTCAATATTGCATTATCGTTAATGTGGGGACAAGACATTAAGGTGAATGATTCTATATTTTACCTTCCATTCATCCATGATACTAATATATTGACACCTAGAGAAATTATATCTAGCTTAAAAACATATAGAAACACCATGCTTAGATCCATGGAAGGAAGGGAAAGGTTATACAAAACATGTAAATAGTGAAATATTTAAATGTGATTTAGGTGGTGATGGTGAAGGAAAATGAAAAGGTATTTCAAGTGACATCACATACTAAGGGGGCCATATAACAATATAATATTATATAAAATATAATATTTGCAAGAATGAACACATTACTATTTGGAAGACTACGATCTTTATCTACAACAACATATGGATAACACTTATCCATATAAGTTACATTTACACACAACTACATTAAAAATTAAAATTGACATGTCAATGTAGTAGTACAATAATATTATTATTTATAAATTCATTATTGTTAATTTGAAGTAGATTTTGTCAAATTATTATTTCTTAAAACTTTATTCATAAAAGGTGAGATGGGTTCAAAGGTCAAGGGTTTTGAATGAGATAAAAATATCAATTTACACTCTCATGCTTTACAAAACCCTACTTAATCAAAATAGAAGATTACATCCTTTTTGATATAACATACACTCATCAATATAGAAGTTGAAGCCTCAATAAAGGAATTTATAGTAATTGAGGGGTAATTAATTTAATATCAATCCAATCATGATAATTTTTGGGTATAATATGTACCATTGGTGATCTTTCAAACCTAGGAATAAAAAACTACCCAAAAATGGCAATCATGTGGTCCTGAGAGTAATTTTACCTCTCTTTTAATCATCGAATAAAGATAATTATGCTCTATTATTATGATTACAATGAATTCTATTGGTTGTACTTAAAATGAGAATAGAAAACTTGAAAATATATGTATTTATATCTATTTGCATGTGACATCCTACATTCTTTAGTTACATTATATAGGAAACATATTTCTTTGGAGAAGAGTTTTCCATTTGTTATCTAATTGATTGTAGATTCATCAACCTACCTATTAAGAATATGCAAAGCCAAATGGTGCAACATGAGAATATCGTACAACGATCTATCAGATAATTATATGCCAAATAATGATTTATCATATAGTGATCTATCATAATATTTGTACATTATAAAACATAAGAAAATATTTGTACTTAATGCCAATGCCATGCCATATGAAAATTTACTAGTGGACTTGTAGCAAATGCGGTTTATTATAATTATCTATAAATTAGTTATTTTTACAATTTCAATGTTATGATTATTTATAAATATGATGTGGTAAAATCTATTTATTTATTTATTATTATATGATGAATTTTTTTATGATATGATTATTTTTTATGATAATTTATTTTTAAATTCATTGTTATGATATGATTATTTATAAATATGATGTGGTAAAATCTATATGTTCTCTATAAATTAGTTATGGTTATCTAATTATTTATAAATATAATGCAGTAAAATTTACATATTACTCATTAATTTATTATGATTATTTATAAATATGATGTGGTAAAATATATATTATCTATAGATTATGATTATCTAATTAATATATTATTTATTTATTATGATGTGGTAATATGATGTTATGTTTTAATATTTTTTATGATAATTTTTTTTTTACAATTTCATTGTTACGATCATTAATAATATGATGTGGGAATATGATTATTTATATATTTATTATGATGTTATAATATCATGTAACTAGTCAAGTGGAAATCAATTTCACACTAAAATCAATAAGGAAGAGAAAATAAATAATCTTTAAAACATTAAATGTAAAGAACTTGTATTTTATCTATAAATAACAAGAGTTATATTTACTAATATATATATATATATATATATATATATATATATATATATATATATATATATATATATATATATATATATATATAAAGTTAGTATTATAATAATAGTATTATATGTATGAATATGTATAATTATATAATAATATAATATTATAATATAATAATATTATCTTATATTATATATTCTATAATTATATTATAATATATTATTTAATAGAATATAATACTATGGGAGTGAGGATGGAGAAAGGCAGAGCAAAGAAAAACTCTAAAACCCTTATGATCTCAGTAGGGTTAGGTCATTGATAACAAAAAGTAGGTGCTCTTGTTTCTGAATAGGAAGTCTAGTTAACCAAGCAATAGATCAAGTTCACGTCCAAAAATTGATTTGGGAAAGGGGAATTTCAATACATCTTAGATGTTCACATAAAATGGAAAATACCAAATGGGGCCCCTCTTCCTTTAGAAGGGTTAGATGGTGGGGGTGGATCTTCTCACATGACAAAAATAACCACAACCTAGTAGGAGACTCTGATGTCTAAACAAGGTGGTTCATCTCTCAAAAACCCTTTGTTCAAATAGAGGCTACTCATTGATAAAGATAGAGAGTTTATTTGGGAGACTATGAAGCTCACTCAAGCCATTTTGTTCCTTGAATCGTAAACCCTAATAGCAAAGTTTATGGGTAAATGGCCAGCTATGGGGGAGATTGAAGAATGGATTATGAAGAACTAGGGTAAGAATATTGAAATTAAATTTTTGCCTAAAGGGTTTTTTCAATTGTTATACCTAATCACAAGTGTCATGAGGAATTAATCCAAAAACCCTTCTAGGATTTGCATGGGGCAAGTCTCTAGCTTCAACCCTAGAAGCCACACTTTGGCATCACCATTGAGCACTTAGGTAACATGGTTGTTTGGGTTAGAATCTATGGCCTTCCTATGGAATAGTTGTGAAAAGAATGCTTTATCACATTAGGAAACATGTTAGGCTCCTATGTGGAAATAGACCTAAGAATAAAGTGAGGGTTTTTAGCCTCTTATGCGAGGATTAGGGTTTTAATAAATTTTTATGAAGTTTTTCCATATAACATCCTAATCAAATCCCAAGGCCATATCCGAAAGCAAATCATTTATATTGAAAACATTTCCTTTTGGTGCTTCAAATGTAGGAAAGTAGGACATATCTGGGAACATTGTACTAATAAAGGTAGTTTGAATCTTATGGCTTTTGTGTTTACTTCAAATTTTATAGGTGTAGTTTCTTTTTGACCTCCTAGGGGTACTAATTTATGATCCTTTTGGATAAAAAACATCATAAATAGAAGTAACTTGAGGATTCTATAGATATTTTGATATCAACCAAAGATATTCTTTCAACCTCTTAGCCTTTGAAGGAGGTTCCATCCTTAGCTCTGGATATGCCTCTTTTAGAACACTACCCCAAAGAAATTAAGGAGGTAGATATCCCAAATATATAAGATATTTTGGAGAAACTTGGCATGACAGATGCTCTATGTCCAAATACCATGCTCAAAGGTTACAATTTAATTTATAAACAGTCTCAAGCCATCAAATAAATTATCCAACTTTCAGGAGGAATGCTTGCTAAAGAAAAGGCCTTCCCTAATAAGGAGGGTTTGGGTGATAAAGAAAATGTCTCCCCCAATAAAGGGGGATTGGGTAAATAAGATAACCTAATGATTGAATCTCTCCAAAGTGACTTGAAGTTAAAATATTTTGATTTTGAAGAGGAACTCTGGTCTAGGGAAGAACTATTCACTACAAAGAAATCTAAAAATTGAAACAAACCAGATTGTGGCACTGGCTTAAGATATGGTAAGAAAAATAAGCATGTTGTTGTAGTCGATCATATTTCCTACAAAAAACAAGGTACTTCGACTAAATTTTATAACTTTGAATTCTAAGAGGTGAAAGGCCTCCCACAAAATCCATGAAAATGTTATCTTGGAATGTTAGGGGATTTAACACCCCTAACAAGATACATTCATAAAAATACCTCCTGTCCTCCAGATGTCCAAATGTACTTCTTCTACAAGAAACCAAATTAAGCAAGGAGGAAGCTCAATCTATTCTCTGCCTAGGATGGATAAGTTTTAATGGATCCTTTGTATAAGTGGCTAGAGCTTCAGGTGGTCTAGCTATCCTTTGGGTTCCTTACAAATTCAATGTGAATACTCTAGAATTTGGTACTTGTTGGCAATTTTATAATATCTCTTGCAATATTTCTAAAGTTAGCTTTTTATTATGTAACATCTATGGGCCTATTGATTACCATGCTAAGCACCTTATATGGGTATATCTATTTTACCTTTATGGTTGGCATGTGAATTCCAAGTTAGTCTTTGTGGGGGGGGGGGACTTTAATGCCATTTTGCATCAATCAAATAATATTTGGGATCTTCACTTGAGTTCCTCAGGGATCTAGGATTTTACACATTTCATTTCTTCTAATGAATTGATAGATTTACCCCCTAAATGTGGATATTTCACCTAGAGCAATAGAATAAGTGGAAAATAAAATATCCTAAAGTTCCTGGACAATTTTATAGTGTCCAACTCTTGGATGGCTCAAAACTCATTGACAAAATCTTTATTGTTTCCTTTGTGGGCTCTAATCATCTTCCTACCGTGCTTTTGGTATCTTTGGATACTCCTCCACCTCTTTGTCTTTTAAAATTGGAAAATATGTGGCTTAGGGATCCCTTGCTCTTTGGGCTTGTGTAAAAATGGTGGAATAACTGCATTATCTATTCTCATTCTCCTATGTTATAGATTGTCAAAAACTCTAATTTATTTAAGGTAAACTAAGATAGTGGAATTCCAAGTGCTTCAAAAATCTATTCCAAGATAAAGTTAGAGTGGAAGTTGAACTATAATAATTGAGTCATGTTTTATTTCATGAAGGTATGGATTAGAATTCTTACTGAAAGCAGAAGGATGTACTAACAGAATATGAGGAATTACTTTTAAGGGAAGAAATTTTTTGGAGTCAAAAATCTAGGACTGATTGATTAAAATAAGGTGATAGGAATTAGGTATTTCTCCATAAATTGGTCAAGATAAAAATAAACTATGCTCACATTTTTCAAATTAATTAATTGGAAGATTTTATGGTAACTAGCATTCTAGAAATCAGGAATGCAATTGTCATCTTTTTTGAGGTTCTACTCAATAATGCTAAGTTTTTTGATCTATATGCTCAGAATAAAAATCTCTCAGTCATCCCAAGGTTATTCAACCTAAATAATAATGAGAAACTCTTAGCTCCATTCTCCTTGTAAGAAATTAAAGTGTTTGTGATCTCTATGGAAAAGGATAAGGCCGTAGGGCCTGATGGGTTTTTAGCTGATTTCTTTCAATTTTTCTAGGAAATCACGAAAGAAGATGCTTTACTGATGGTGGAAGAATCTAGAAAAATAAATAAGGTGTTTTTAAATCTTAATGTCACTATGATATCCCTCCTCCCCAAAGGTGAATCACAAGAATCCATTAATGACTTTATACCCATCTCTTTGTGCAACACCATTTATAAGATGATTACCAAAGCAATGGTGCTAAGACTCAAGAATTTGTTGGTAACCTTGATCTCTAAATAACAAGCAAGTTTCATTCCTAGAAGAAATATTTAGGAATGTATTATTTTTGCTCATTAACTCATCTACTCCCTCTCGATCTTGGATAGGGAAGGTAAGTTGTTAAAACTAGATATTAGTAAATCCTATTACAGAGTTAATTGGAACTTTCTCATCAAAGTTTTGGAGATATTCAATTTTGGTAAAAAAAAGGTGTGACTGGGTTTTGTTATATATCCACCCCTAAATTTTCTAGTCTAGTGAATGGAAGCCCAACTTGTTTCTTTCAATCATCTAGAGGTCTTCGGTAAGGTAATCCTCTTTCTCTGTTCCTTTTTATTTTAGTGGAAAAAGTCTTAGGTAGAGCAATGATGAAGGCTAAGGGAGAATCCTTGATTCATGGTATCTAAGTTTCTACTCGCTTGCCAAATTTAGCATACTAGTAATTTGTTGATGATACCTTTCTCTTTGGTTAGGCTTTGGTCTATGAAGCACAAAGTTTTAAGGATATCCTCTCTAGCTATGAAGTGGCTTCAAGGCAAACGATAAACATTAGGAAGTCCAAAATGTTTTAATTAAACTATTATGAATAGATCTAACAAGCAACCTCCCTAGTTTTGGGATTCAACATAAGAAAGATCCCATCAAAATATTTGGGATTGTCTCTATTTTCCAGAAATGCACGTTCTTTTCATTGGGATGGATTGGTTCAAGAATTTAGGAAGATGTTAGCCTCCTAGAAAGGAAAATAGATTTCCTTGGTAGGGTGCATTACTCTCATCAAATCAGTCCTCAGCGCTCTTTTAACCCACAAATTTTTATTGTTGCAACCTCCTAGTCACATTGTCAAGGAGTTGAATCATATTATAAAAAAAAATTTGTGGTAAGGATCGCACGATCATAAGAAGATCCCATTGATTAAATGGGAAAAGGTTTAAAAAAATAAGAGAATGGGTGGTCTGGGTGACAAAAACTTATCTCTCTAGAGTTAAGTGTTGGGTGTTAAAATAGTCTAGCTTATGGTTTCCAAACTAGAGACATTATGGGTTAAAGTTTTTTGAAGTAAATATTTGATGTAATTAATCCCTAGAGCATCATTTCAATCATAGGTCTACCTTAGGGTTTATATTTTTGGAATTTATTTCTTAAATGCTAAGGTATTATTGCAGACCATGTCTTTTGGACCATCAAAAATGATAGGATGGCTAAATTCTAGGATGACTCTTGGAATGGTCATAAACCTCTGACAAAAATTTAGAAATTAAGGGAGGCCAAATGCATCTTAACATTTTATTGGGGCTCCATGGTGGTAGATTATTTCACTCCTTAGAATATTCCAAGCCTTTCCCACTAGGTGTGGAAAGACTTCAACGGTTTGGGTATTTTAAAGGAATAGGTGGTCCAGTTATTAGAGTGTCTAAAATTGAAAAAACAATTCCCAAATGAGGAAGAAGATAAAATCCATTGGATTGGGGAAATGTTGAGTAGTTATAAGGTTATCCTTGGATACCAAATGGTTGATACCATAGATGATCTAATGTCTTGGACCCATTTCTTATGTTGAGACAAGTATGGTCTACAAAACGTGGGGGCCTTTGCATAGCTAGCAGTTCAAGATAGAATCTTGAATCAAGATATGGTTATGAAGATGGGCATTTCTAGTCCATCATGGTATGTCCTCTATAAATCAAATAAATAAATAACAAGTCATCTTCTATTTTCATGTCCCCTGGTGACTCACTGTTGACTATGGATTTGTGCCAAATTAGACTGGTCTTAGGGATGGCCTCCTTCTCTATTAGTGGCTTTCTCCTCATGGCCAACTGGGAATGTCAAACACTCCCTATGTGGTCTATGGCATGCCATTCAGGTAATTTTGATTTTGTCATTATAGAAGGAAAGAAATTCTTGTCTTTGAAAGTAAAGAAAAGTCACTACCCAAGCTTCTCAGAGACAATGAGATCATGATTTTAGAGGTTATTAATTCTCAGGTCAAGAGAAGAAAAGGTTTCCTTTCTTGTTGGGACATGAAGATGGAAATGGAATAGAACTTTATCTTTGTCCCCCTATCAATGGGTAAATCATCATCGATAATAAGGCCAGAAGTAGAAAGAAGGAATGGTCTCCCCTCCATAAGGGTGGTTTAAACATAATTTTTATGGTGCAACATGTGGTAATCTAGGTACCCATATGGTGGGATGCATTATTCATGACTAATATGGATCAATTATTAGAGCCTTATCTAAGAAAATCCAAGATGGGTATAATAATGAAGTGGAGACTCAAGCTCTAGCGAGAAGAGTTGAATTTTCCATCCAATAAGGGATTTTAAAATAGAATGTGGAAGGTGGTTTTCAAGTTATCCTCACAACCTTGGATAAAAGAGAGGCTAAATCTTAGCATCTTGAGAATAAATTAAATAATACATGGTGAAACTTGGAATCCTTCTCTATAGTTAAGTGGAAACATTGATTTCAAGAGGCAAATGTGACAGTGAACTTTCTAGCAAACTGTGGCATTGATCAATTAGAGGTATGCAAAAATGGATAATATCAAGGAAAAATGAGAGGATTTCCCTTTATCTTCATCAATTTAACTTGGTTAAAAATCATATGGTAATATTTTTATATTACTTTGTTATATAAATTAATTATAAAATGGCTATTTTAGTGAGTGGAGATTTTAGAAGAGCAATGCGGTTGCTTTCACTTCAAGATTGCCTTCACTTGCCTCATTTAATCATTGCATATTAGGAACGTGTGTGAAGTGATCTAGGAGGTAGAAGACATTTATGGATCATGGAATTTTAATTAGAGTGCATGATGGTCTCCCATGGCATGAGGGAACCTATAGGCTTCCCTCATGCTTCATTTAATCTATTGATGTCATGTTTCAGGTTGTAAGTGCACAAGTGGCATTCAAGAATGTTGTGTTGTGTTTAGTGGTGCTTATAATGGAGATCCCAAGAGATATTTCTCTTTCCACTGCATGTGTCTATCAGGCTAGTGAGGCACGAGAGATGGCCTTTAAGGGACCAATCTCCTAGGCCCATCTTCAACATATATTTTGGCTACCTTATGAGGAAATACATGAAGCAATAATTTTTTTTTTAGGCTAGAGTTCTACTTAAGGAGATCAAGAGTAGAGTGAAATCAAAAGTGGAGACCACCTTTACCTCAAACCTCATGTTCTTAATCTCTGATGTGGAGGTTGTGGTGAAGGTGATTGCATATTATATCCACCCTAAATGTCACAGTGGCCTAGTCAAGAAAATCCTCCTGTATAACTTGACTCCACTCCCATCCTTGATGTTATATGGGTGGGATGGCCTTGGAGTAGTCCCATCATTTGCATTTTAGGCTTTGAAAACTAGATGAAGACTCTCATCCTGAAGTTGATGTAGCTACACAGTCATAAGCATGGGTAGAAGAGAGTAGATATCATGAGGAATTTGGTTAGATGGGTGATGAGATTAATGATGGAAGCACCATCCTGGTATAATTTAGCATTGGTAGAGATTGTAAACCCTGGATCAATGGAGGTGACAATGTTCTCTAGACCATCCTTGTCTAGGGGTATTTAGAAACTAGACCTGGCTAAGGAAGTAGTTGTGGCCTGAAAGGAGGATCATGTCAGGGGTGATTGTGATTTGGTGTTATTTTTATATTTGGATGAGGAAGGTGTTATCAGTATTGTAGTTTAAGTTGGTGGTTCTGTGTCCTTGCTAGTTTTTCATTTTTTGATATGTGTGGGTTTTTGAGTTTTTTGACTTTCTATTGTAACGCTAGGTCTTGAGTGGGGCCCTTCAAGTGTTCTTTGCCTCAACCCTTGGTGGCTTTTCATTATTTTTTTTGCTTTTTGTTGGCTTTGTGTCAAGTATTGTAAAACTTTTACTTTGTGAGCTAGAGGCCTAATAATAACCTTGTAAAGATCTAAAAAATAGAATATAATACTATAATATACATTATAATTATGTAATATTATAATGTGTGTGTGTGTGTGTGTGTGTGTGTGTGTGTGTGTGTGTGTGTGTGTGTGTGTGTGTGTGTGTGTGTGTGTGTGTGTGTGTGTGTGTGTGTGTGTGTGTGTGTGTGTGTCATCCTTGATAAATACAATACATATTATGATTATCTCAATATGGTAAATAAATAATTAAAGTATTTTATTTTAAAATATTTAATATTATCACAACAAATTTATAATTCAATCATCATGTTATTAATTAAAGATACCTACATTGTAAACAAAATCTTTTATTTTGAGGTAAAAAAATACCACAATAATAAATATAATTCACCTGCCATATATTCTAAAATGGTAAATACATAATTAAATAAATTATTTTATTTTGAGGTAAATAAAATCACCACAATAATAAATATAATTCCCCTAAATATATGAATATATTTTGCGTGGTAAATACATAATAAAATATATTTATTTTGAAGTAAATAAAATTACCACAATAAATAAAATAAATTTTTCTCAAGAATAAATATAATTCACCCACCATATATTATAATATTAATATAATATATTATATTAGAATAGAATGTAGTATTATAATATATTACTTTAATGCTATATAATAATTTTTTAATTGATATCATTTTTTAATACAGAGCCTTAACCGATTCTAAGACATAAATAGGAGGTCCAATATCCAAAAATTAAGATACCATAGACTTGAAGTAAACGTTCACTATTTAAGAAACCTAAAGTTAAATAGATTCTAGTCCCAAATCAAAACTACTAAAAATAATATAAATGAAAAAGAGAAAAACAATTCAAATTACAACATAAAAAACTAATCAACAATCCTCTTCAAAACTTTACCAAGATCTGAATGAACATTAGATCATCCCTAAGTGACTACCCCTATTGAAAAGGAAAGACTCCATTGTCCACTAGGTGCCTCCATCAATGGAATTTATTGCATCAATTTTCAACCTTTTTACTTATATTTTCTCCCTATTTTCTCTTTCTTACTATAATTTAGAGTCCTCAACCCACAAGGATGTTGCTAATGAAACCAAAATTATTATCAAGACAAAAAATTACAATAGGCCAAGATATAAAACAATAACTCAGAATTGATTCGTATTGATTGACAAAAAATAATTAAAATACCATGCATAAAAAAGCCTCAACCCAGAATTAGAGTTGACATGCAAAAATTATTAAAAAAAATCAAAATGTAATAAAAACCTCTATTTTTAGTAATTTCTAGTTTTAGTAGGTTTTGCATGTAAGCACGTGCATCTCTAAAATTCTACCAAAAAATCTAAACACTAAAATTAGCCAACAGGATGAATTTCAACTAAATTTCATGTCTAGACATAAAAATATGCAATTTCTAAAAAAAAAATCCCAAAAAAATCATTAAACTGTAATTTCAGACCCTTAGATGGTATTGTTTGGCTTTTTAAAAAAATTGAAAATTTTCTCTAAGGGGAAAGAGAGGCTTATGGAAACAAAAAACATTTTGGTATGGTCATTTTGGCACATGAATGATCTCAAACAGAGCTGCAAATCAAAAGTTATGGCCTCCAGAAGTTGGCCTATTTTTTTCTACAGCATTCTTCTCCGGTTGAAAGTAACTCAGCTCCTACAAGTTGCAATGATTGCACTATTGCCATTTTTATTTTTCAATCTTATTTATCTCCCATTCTATAATCCAAGTGTTTTCTTCTTATTTTAACCCTTCCCACTAGACCAAATACTTGTAATAATTCTCTTGTCTTGTGTTCACTGTCTTCATATCCAAAACCTATAATATGTTTTCCTTCTTCTTTAGAACCTAATCCTACCAATTTACTTCTTCATCTTCATCACCTTCACCATCTTTTCCATAGAATTCATATAAATTTTAAATATTAAATATTGGATAGATATCAAAATTCTATCGTTAATTTACCTCATAAGCATTGTCATTGATTTTCTTCACAATTTTGCATGGACCAATTTTATTGTACTTCATCTTGTCGTACACTCCTTTTGAAAAACTTTCTTTCCTCAAGTAAACCATTAAAAAATATCTTATTCAAATACCTTTGATCTTCTTCTAACATCTGTTGATGCTTTACATTTCTTATTAGTTTCCTAAAACTTTCTTCTTACTCTTTGCAACTGCTTCTACATCATCATTAATTTGAACTACAATTGGTAGTTTTACCAAATCTAAAACATCCATAGGATTTCATTCATAAATAATTTGAAATGGTGAGTTTCCTATTGATCTATTCACTAAATTATTATATGTAAAATCAGCTTGTGGTAAATCCAAGTCCCATTTCTTGGGCTTCTCTCCTAGTATGTATCTCAACAAATTTCTCAAACTTCTATTCACAATGTCTATCTATCCATCTATTTGTAGGTTATATGCACTATTGAATTGTATCTTGGTACCCATATTCTTCCATAAAGTCTTCCTAAAATGAATTAGAAATTTTTTGTCCCTTTCTAAAGTAATAGTTTTTAGAACACCATGCAATCTCATAATATCCTTGAAAAATAAATCTACAACTCTAGTGGCATCATTGGTTTTCATACATGCAGTGAAATAAACCATTTTATAAAATCTATCTATAATAAAAAATTGAATCATTACCTCTTAGTGTGTTTGTTAATCCCAACATAAAATCCATACTCAACTATGCCCATGGTCCTCTTGGAACTGGTAATGACATGTATAGTTCAATATTTTGTGTATGTCCTTTAGCCACCTGACATATCCTACACCTAAAAACATACCTTGTCACATATATATTCATCTTTGGACAAACATACTTTTCCTCCACCAAAGCTATTATTTTCATCTTACCAAAATGTACAACCAAACCTCCACTATGTAATTATCTTATTATATTATCTCATTAAGAACCAATTGGAATGCATATTTATTTACCTTTAAATATATAACATTATTATATAAGATACCATGATTAGAATCTATCCCACCTATTAATGGATTTATACATTGCTCAACCACCTTGCCAAAATATGGATCAATATTATATAATTCTTTGATAGCATCAAATCCAACTACTTCACTCACCATAGTAGTTAATAATACTACTCTCCTATTCAATGCATCAACTACCTGATTATATTTTTTTAATTTATGTTTAAACATAAAAATGTATCCCTGTGATAAAGATACCCACTTTTCATGCCTACTATTCAACTTTTTTTTGTATTCACATACTTCAAAGCCTCATGGCCTCATGATCTGTAAATAGGATAAACTCCTTAGGCACCAGGTAATGCCTCCAATGTCGTAATGCTTGTAAAATTACATATAGTTAAAGATCATAGGTATAATCCTTTGTTATTACCTCATTCAATTTCTAACTAAAATATTCTATTGGCTTTCCTTCTTGACTCAACATAGCATCAATTCCAACAAATAAAACATTATAATCAACCTCAGACACATCGTTAAAATTTGATAATGCTAAAATTGGTCTTTCTATAGTCTTCTTAAAAAATTCAAAGCTTTTTGTGGCTATTCTATTCCATGAAAATTCCTTCCCTCTCATGCAATTTGTTATTGGTGCCAAAATACTATTAAATTTTTTAATAAATTTTCTATAAAAGTTACTAAATCATGGAAACTTCTTATCTCTGTAATGTTTTTTGGAATAATCCATTCAATAATTACCTTTATCTTTTATTCATCCATTCTCACACCATTTATTGAAACTACAAATCCCAAAAATACCAAACTATTCTACATAAACCTACACTTCTTCAAATTTGCATACAACTTCTCCTTTTTTAACAAACTTAGTTCCATTCTCAAATGTTGTAAGAGTTCTTCTTTAGTCTTACTAAATATCAAAATATCATCAAAATAAATAACCACAAACTTACCAATATATTCTCATGTAACTATATTCATCATCCTCGTAAATGTATTAGATGTATTAGATAATTCAAAGGGCATCACCATCCACTCATATAATCCATCCCTAGTCTTGAATGTAGTTTTCCACTCCTCCCCTTCATGAATTTGAATCTGATAATAACCAATCCTCCAAACAATCTTGGGAAAATATTTTGATCTTAAAAACATATCCATCATTTCATCTAAATAAGGTATATAAAATCTATACTTGATTGTAATTTTATTAATTGCTCTACTATACACACACGTTATCCATTCTCCATCTTTCTTTGGAGTTAGCAGTGTTGGTGTTGTACATGGACTCATAATCTCCTTTACCATATTATTTTTTAATAATTCAGTAAACTATTTATTTATTCTTCCATGTTTTATTGGACTCATCATATAAGCTACTTGATTGGGTAGAGCAGACCTTGAAATCAAATCAATGTGATTTTGAATATCTCTCTTTGATGATAAACTATCTAGTAACTCATCAGGCATAACATCTGCATATTATTTTAACACTCTTGTTGCTTCTATTGGTATTTCTACCATTTCTATGTCTTCATTCTTTTCTAATAATAGATAAAAACAACCTTCAACCTTAATATCTTGGATAAATTATTTAGTAGAGAGCATGCTTTCTACCTTCACTTCCTCCTTAAGAGGTAACACAACTACCTTTGTACAACCTTTCCAAAAAATGTACATATTCTTTGCTCCATCATGAATTACTTTCCTATCAAATTGCCACAATTTCCCCAATTATAAATGGCATGCAACCATCAAAATAATATCACACCATATTTCATCATTATCATTTTTTACTATAAAAAATTGGATTAAGCACCTTTTATCTACTCTAACCTCATTTGATTTCTTAAACCATGAAATTTGATTATGATTATGATGCTTTTCACATTGAAAATGTAGTCTCTCTATCATTTATTTAGAAACCATATTTTCACAACTACCACCATCTATAATTACTTTGCATACCTTTCCACCTGAAGTACATCTTGTTCGAAAAAAAATTTATCATAGCCATGTATCACCACCATATTTATTTTGCACTTGTTCCTTCCTTGAAGTGATCATTTTTTTTCTCATCATGAGATTCTCTGCAACATTTGTTGGTGCAATTTCAATATTTTTCTCTTCTATCTCAACCTTAACTAAATTCACTCTTGGGCGATCTTCTTGCCTCATTTCTTGATCTTGATAATGCAAACACTCAAATATCATGTGCCCTTCTTCTCCACATTTATAGCAAACATAAGATCTATGGTGATTTAGGAACCATCCTATAGCACCACCATAACCTCATCCTCTTTGAAACCCATTCCTCTTTGTTGGTATTGAAACCCTTGCCTATTCTCATCTTGACTTTCTGCACCACATAATAATTCATCTCTATTAGTATTAGACCCCACTTCTTGTGGTATTAAACCCACCTTGTCCCCTTATTAGAGGGGATTTTCATCTTCTTAGACCAAGAGACATTATTCTAAAATTTTGTCTATTTTGTTTTTCTATTAGACCCTACTTCTAGTGGTATTAAACCCACCTTGTCCCCTTATTAGAGGGGATTTTCCTCTTCTTAGACCAAGAGACATTATTCTAAAATTTTGTCTATTTTGTTTTTATACCTGAAAAGCTAATTTATAAGCCTCCTCCATGCTAAGTATTATGTGCATTCTTAATTCAACTTGAATAATAAATTTCAAACCATTTACATATCTTATAACCATCTTCTCTTTTATTTCATCATACTTTACTTGTATGGAAATCTTATAAAAATCATTTGTATACTCTTGTATACTATGATCTTTTTGCCTCAAATTCTTGAATCTTCTATATAGGGTCTATGTATAATCCATAGGAATAAATTTCTCCCTCATCTTCTTCTCCATCTTTTTCCATGAATTAATCTTCTCTTTACCTTTTCTATGTCTCTCTTTCTGTAGGTGATCCCACCAAATTATTTCATGACCTTTCAATTTTGTGCATGCAAACTTTACCTTGTCTTCTCTCATAGTCTTCCACTCAAATAAGTTATACATGCTATTCATCCAATCTATAAACTCCTCTAATTTTAAATTACCTCTATAATCTAGAACATCAACTTTGATTCCTTCATTTAATCCTTATAAATCCCAAACCATCCTCTCTTTCATCAATGGTAGATTATCTTGTTGTTCTTCTTCTTGATGAATTTCTTCATCATGATCTGTGTCTTCCTACCACCTGGTCTTCTTCTTTGATTGGTGATAACCTAGATTAATTATTGAAATTACCTCTATAACTCTTATATAGTTTGATTCATCTGCACAATACCTCTTCATCCTCTTACCATTACTTACTCCAAGATTCAACCTTACTCTGATACCAGATAATGAACCCAAAATTATTATCAAGACTAAAACTTACAATAGGCTAATATTTGAAACAATAACTCAAAATTGATTCATATTTATTGACCAAAAATAATTACAATACCATTCATAAATAATCCTCAACTTGAAATTAGAGTTAACATACAAAAATTCAAAAAAAATTAAAATATAAAAAAACTTATATTTTGAGTAGTTGTTATTTTTACTATGTTTCCCATGTCAATGAATTTTAATTGAATTTCACGTCTAGTCATAAAAATATGCAATTTCTAAAAATTAAAAAATATTCAAAAAATTATTAAATTGCAATTTTGGACCCTTGGATGGTCTTGTTTGGCCTTAATTTTTTTTTTGATAAACACCTCTAAGTGGAAAGAGTGTATTATGGCAGCATTAAAAATTTTGAGATGGTCATTTTGGCATATGGATGAGCTCAAACGGAGCTACAGATTAGAAGTTATGGCCTCCATAAGTTGGCCTATTTTTTTCTGCATCGGCTATGCAATAGACTAAAATGCTCTAGAGCCTAACTTCTCTTATTCCTCCTTAAAACCTTAGCCATCCTCTTCACTCTATTGAGACCCTTTATCTATTAGAGGCTCTTTAGATGGAGATCTTGACCTACATTCATCCCTTCCACACCTTGAGCTACTTTAGCTTTCTCAACTTTATGAGTGTTGTCCTACAATTATTGAGAAACAACCAAAGACAAAGATACCTCATTAGAAGAGGATTTTAAATGATAATGTAAACTTTAAACCAAATATCAATTGGTGTAGCCAATATTTCTAATCCACTTTTCTTCAGAAAGGCTACATGAGCACCTTCAAAACACTTTGTTGGTCAATATGCAATTTTTTGGTTAGACTAATTGAATTTAAAACATCTAAAGGGTAAACCTTAAAAATTAATAAATTTATTCTACACTCCATGCAAGATTGAAATCTATATGGAATGATGTAATATTTTAGAGAAATCTAATAAAATATACACCTTGATAAAACTATGTTGGAACTTCAAGGCTACATTAACCTTAAAAAAAACACCAATCTTATCAACTAGCTAATCGAAAAGCCCAGGATCATGAATATCTAGGGAAATATTATAAAAACTTACCCAAACTAAGTCCTATGAAATGAAAACATAATATGGATCAAAAAATGGGCCCCAAGGACACAAAAATACCCCCTACTTGTAGAAAATTCAAGGCCCGTCCTCTAGCATAAAGTCCCTGTCAACAGCCGAAGGAAACAAAAGCTAAAATAAAACATTAGATAACATTGTTAAGTATGGAATATTAATATAAGACTATGTGGTAATGATCCACTTCAAAATATTATCCCCTAATGGCCACTTTCCCATACATCTATTGATCAACGATTTACAACCTCTCTCTAAACCGATGGTAGAAAGATCGTCATCTCAAATTTCAAACACAATAGGATTACTAGAGAAAATCAATGGGACATCTCCAAAACATGCCATTTCTAAATTATACTTTTCCTACAAAATCAATTCAGGATCCTCCTCAAGTGTATATGTCACCCCCACTCCCTCTACAAAGGGCTCGACCACAGGTATCTAACTTCTCAAGATCAAAAAAGGATTAGAGACAAGGTGAATCTTAAGAATAATTTTTTTTTCAAAATTCCCCACATGAATGAAAAAGGTTTGAAATATTCTTGTAATTGAAATAAACCATCAACCCCTTTAAAACCCTATCTACACCCTTCCTAGCATCATCAACCCTATGATTAGTATATAAAACATCACTGACACTAATCTTGTCTACCTCAACAAAACCCACCCCTAAACATTTTTCCTTAAACAGGATGCATTGACCATTTAGCCTTGTGTTGAAGCTTACATAGGCTCTTTTGTACTTGCCTATATCACTACCACTCCTACCCATAGCGTTAGAAACCCCTAAGCCAAGATCTACTTCACATCTGAGAGAAACTCCTTCAAAATCCTAGCCCTTGGTCACTGTCCACTCCTACTTCCTCATCACCAACAATTGTTCCTCCTCCTTTATCGTCTATGTATAATCCATTATCACCTTCTTCTTTACCATCACATCACTATTGTCATTGTAAAATAATGGATTATTATTATTATTATTATTATTATTATTATTATTATTATTATTATTATTATTATTATTATTATTATTATTATTATTATTAAGAGAGAGAGACATTACATGCTTTATGGCATAATCAAGTATAATATGTACAAAAAGGATTTGATCTAACAAAATAGTCTCAAATGTACATTACCATGATAATATGTGGTTCATAAAATACCTCAAAAATACTCTTATTTCCATTGAGATGACATATGTTTCAATTATGTATGGGGTTATTAAAACAATTTGTGGAAGATATAAATTGTATTGACATATGTAACATGGCTATTATAAAATATTAATGTATAATATAATATTTTTATTTATATATAATTTTATATAATATAAATATTTAATTAATACACTATTATTAATATATTAATATAATAAAATAGTGGAAAACATTGAAGGGAAGGTAACTTTTGAAAAATAAGACATGCCATTCAAATCTTTCTCCATTAGAATGGTGAGATTTATATAACATTCAATTAATTATCTAAATCGATCTTCGATTACCAAATGATATCACTTTTTAATCTATTGTGATAATTAATTTGAAAATGATGTTCAATTAAATTGATACAAGGGTAAAATTTACAATTTAGATATTAACTAAAACTATTGATTTACACTCATTCTCATTACACAATACCCTTTAGTAAAACATCAACTCCAACTTTCAAATTCCATTGTATACCCAAGCTATCACTTTTGCTCACCTTCGACAATAAGAAAAACAATTCGATGACAATTCAATAGACACCAAATTTAAGTTTGAAATTTTTTTTTGACATTTTATGCTATTACACTCCATGGCTTCCACCCCCAACTTTATCCCAATCATCCATTGTAATTTATGTTCATTGATGTAATTATTATTACTATATCTAATAACTAAGTACCTAATTTGGTTTATAGACTCTTTAGCTAGGACAACCAAAAAACTTGGCGAGCATTGTTTTTGATATCAAGCAATAAGCTTGATGGGGATAACATTGAGGTCTTATTGTATATTTTGTAGTTTCCATTTATCCATGTTATAAATTGTGTTGAAATATGTGACATGTCAATCAACTTTGAACATGTATCTTTCCAGGGTTGATCGAGTTTATCACTTGAAATAACTTGTTATTACCCGTCACCATCATCACCTAGTTCAAATTAAAATATTTCACCATTTCCATATAATTGATGGCATTTTCCATCTCCACCATTTCAACATTGCTCAAGCTCACTATAAAATGAAACATCTCCTCCCTACACAATGCATTTTATGCCATATGAAGAAACAACAACCTCATTTTCTATTTGCACCTTTACCAAAAATATTAAATTATTCTTTTGTACTACATCATATACAAAAGGTGAAAACAAATCAATGATATTAAATTTCAAGTAAGATCAATTACTAATTTACAATCTTTCTCTTTACAAACCCCACTTTACCAAAAGCAGAAATTACACCATCCCCTTTAATATAACTTACACTTTTAAGGGCAACTGCTCGTATATATTATAGCATATGCACTAATCAGAATTATTTAGTACGTTTTAGTGTGCATGTGAGGCTTTGCTAATCCTATGAGTAAACGTGGTTCGCTTTCAGTGTAGTAAAAATTAGGATAAATGGTTCGTGTTATATTTAATGGTGAAACCCATTACATAAACAACAAAAGCTTCCAATCTACTCTTTGTACGAAGTGGGTAAATACGACACATTCAAACTAACTACAACTAACTTAATATAGAACATGATATCCCTTGAGATGCCGAGATGAACTTAAGGACGACTCCCCTCAATAAAACGCTTTTCACGTAATTACTTATCTTCATCGATTATTTACATTCCTTATTTTCTTATATGTAACATGTTAATTAAATTAAATTTTTATTTTAAATTAGTTTATCATATATTTAATCTATGTCCAAATTTTAACTTAGATTAATAATATTTTAAAACACATAATCATCGAATGTCTTTATAGTATAATAGAATAAGCACTCAATAATATACAAGTGCATAATTACACATGCATCATGATATTGGAAAAATAATATTGGAAAATAAGACTTCCAATATTTTCAAATTAAAACGTCACTTTAAAATCACATATAATGTTATGATATGAAACATGGTAATTTCATGTCCTACACTAATACAACTTTATATATATATTTTCCGTTAAATTTAAAAATAAATAAAGAAATAAAAAGAAGAAAAATATTACAATGATATGATTTTTTGTATAATTTACTTGTTCATTTTATTTCAATATAGTTGACAATAAAAAAAATGCAATCACTTTTCAATTAAATTACACATTTAAATTTTAATTAATTTATAATTTAACAAAAATTAGTTATTAATTATTTTTATCTTTATTAAGTCAAAATCATGAATGGTTTTGTCTCCCACGAATGGCTTTGCTTTTTTCCGCCTTTTCCTGAATTCAAAATTGTAGGTGAATGGCTCGACCCCATAGGACCCTTTCTTACCAGCAACACCAATGAATCATCTCCCACCGGTTAATCCTACCTCTTCTGTGGTGGGAGGGTCAAGCCAACATCCTACAAACGATGCAATTTCAACTCACTCAAGCCCCAATGGTGCATACCCTGCTACATCGGCGCTACTAGGTGACACTAACCTCAAGCCTCCATAGTTGTCTTCAGCGGCCAACCACCAACAACATGGATCTACTCCTCCCATTGGGAAAAAGATGTCGACAACTTTAATGGCTTCAAACCCTAGCAGCCCAGCCTAGCTAGGATATCATGGTGATGGAGGCATAGGTTAGATTGGAATGCAGGCCCACCTCTTTCATTGATGTAGTCTCTCGCTCAACTTCTAAGTCAGACCCCGAACCTCTCACCCCTTCTTCTTTTTCCCCATTGGTAACTTTTGGTGAAGGAGAAACCAAGGAGGTTCTCAAATTAGAGGAATATTTCTCTAGTAGGGGTTTAATTTACAAATTTATGGATTACTTGCTAAAGCTCTAGGACCTTAACAAGTGGAACTAGTATTAATAGAAACCCCTTTTTCAGGCAAACTTGATATTTACCCTTGTGCTAAAGGCTTCTTTATTATTATTTTCCATAATATCGAGGATAAGAAAGAGATTCACTTTCAACCCTGGAGCTTGAATCACCACCCTTTGCTAGTGAAATCTTGATCTCCCACTTTTAATCCCCTCAATGAACCCATGCATATTAAACCCATCTGGGTTCATCTACCCAATCTTTCACTTCAGTTTTGGATGAAATGCAGTCTAAGGATTATTGCTAGACTTTGGGTAGGTTTCTGCATATGCATTCAGATACCGACCAGTTCTCCCTCACTATTTTTGCTAAGATTTTAGTGAACATTGATACTTAAAAGAATCTTCCAAAAAAATCACCCTAAAGGTTGGAGATTGCACATAGTCTCAAGCCATTAGCTATGAAGGTTTATCATTTCACTACCTAAGTTTTTTTGACACTGGACACTTGACCAAAAATTGTAGCCTCCTCAGGAAAAAGAAAGAGTCTTCTTAGTGGAAATATTTCATCTCCAAAAACCTCACGGTGTTGACCGTAGATGAAGAGTGGGCCACTGACAGTGAGGATTTTGTCTCTTCTTCTGAAGCCCCTGCTTCCCTTGCTTCAAACAAAGATCCCAAAGGCTCGTTACACTCTAAAGGTGAATTGTTGGTAGATCCCATCTCTCCAATGAAGGTTGTGCCAATCCCAACTTCCTCCTCGAAGGAGATCTCAGAATTGGACTCACCCAAGGTAGATACTATTCCAAGGACAACAATGGAAGACAAATCCCAGCTCTGCACCCTAGTTGTGGATATCTCTTTAGGCATTCAATTTGAATACAAAGAAGGATGGTCAATGATTCAAAAGAAGAAAATAGGAAGAAAAGCAAAGGTCCAGCCTTCCTGTATATCTTTCTGTTCAAGGGGACCCCATGATAACATTATGAATATCAGTGAAAAAGGGATTAGGTCACCTGGATAAGTTTGTCATAAACTTTGTGGAAGTTTCCTAGTAAGTGTGTGTTTCATTCTATTTCACTTTGTTTTTATGGAAGTTCATGTTGTGTGTGAATCTTACCACCCATTTTGTTGCCGCTGGAAGAGGCATCCCATTAAAACTTTAACGCTTGATTTTTAGTTCCTTCCACTGTATAAAGCTGCAGGGCCTTTCAAACCCTATTTTTTAATCAATCTAATAAAAATAAAAATAAAGTAAGGAAATGAGCACTATATGTTGATTAAAGTAAGGAGTGTATAAGGATTAATTTGTTTAAATAATAATATTATTTAAAATAGAAAATGAAAAGGATTTTTGTTAAGAAGTTGAATAATTTAATATATTTATATAAAAAACTATTATAAATAAATATTTATTTTAAATAATTTATTAATATTCATTAAATTCTCAAATTGACACATTGAAGTGTAAAACATGTATTATAAAGATGATAACAAGAGCACATGGTATACCCCAAAAAATACATAAGAGTAAATTAAAATTAAAATGAATAAATGAAAAGTTAGAGATTAATATATTAAGATATCATGAAGATCATAAAAAAAGAGGAGGGTTTTTTTTGGTGTACTATTTTTTATTATTTTAAATAAATATTTTTGATATTTAAAGGAGTGAAGAATTATGTGATGGGTGTGAGACCATGTGAATCTTTCAATTTATAATATTTTATTGGTATAATATATGTATTTAGTTTTTGGTAAATATATTTAATTTTTTAATGTTTCTTTTTTTAAAGATGAAACATCTTAGTGAGATTTGTTGAGTTGATGATTGTCAAAATAAAAATATGACTACTAAAGTTAACCTTCAAATTTATTCCTTTGATGAAACATTATAAAAGTGTTGTTTCAAAGATTTAGATTCAACCTTATAAACAATATTCATTATACCTCAATCAACTTATCAATAAATATTATGGTAACTTAGTTTAAATTAATTACATTGTCATTGAATTGAATAAGAAGATGAATAAATAATTTTAAAATAATTTTCAATGGATGTGGGCTAGTTCTTGGAACAGTTGTTTACATGATAAAGGTGCAAGGCAAAAATTCATACCTGCATTTCAAATCACATTTTTTTGTCCACACAAACCAGTGAGAACATGATTATGGGAATTAATTACCCTTGCATACATCTCACATCACATTCTTTTACCCACAGAAACTAATTTAAGAGAGAACATGATTATGGGAATTAATTGCCCCTTATTAGATGAAGTGAGATGCATATATGGATCTCACATCAAATTCTTTTATCCACACAAATTAATTTCAAGGAGAACACAATTATGATCATTAATTACGCCCTTACCAAATGAAGTGTGATCAATCAATAAATCAAACCCCATTACTTACACAATTTTTTCCGCAGAATCAGTTTCCTCGCCTTCTTTGAATGTGAGATTAATTAGTTTTGATAAGCAAACCTCAATTCAATCTCATATACAGTGCAAAAAGAAGGTGATTATCCTTGAAGATCGATATCTATGTTTTGTTGTAGCCGTATTCCCTATGACTAAGCCACGATTGCTTAAAATCCATATTAAAAGTAGAATTAGAATTTACTGAGAAATTCAATATTTGTTCTGATATTTAATAAAGCATTCGAATTAATTTCATTTCTATTTTATTCCATCCTTTCTATTAAAGCTTATGGCAGCGAAAGAGTTATAGATGATTTGAATATATATTTACAGATTTAATATATATTTTTATTATTTTATAATTGAATTTAAATATATTATAAATTCTTCTTTTTAATGATGGATCACTAGTTTTGATCTTAAATCTTTAAAAAAATCATGAATTTTGATCTTAAATCTAGACAAAAATCATTACACAGTTTTTCCAAATAATATATTCATCTGAATTCATAAAGTTATAGCACGTTTAACTAAAATTCAAACGATCGTTACAGATCGATTTTTCTTGAATTTTTAATGGTTTTTGGAGAGAATAAAAATAATTCGTGAACTAATATTTGGATACCTCAGTTGAACATCAGAGTTGGATATTATGCATTTCGCAAACCATTTGAACATTATTTCGTTCTGTACACAATTTATACCATTATAATTTTATGATTTTGTATCAAAATATACAGGCATGAGTTGTGATAGTCCATTAAAGCATAACAGAAAGGGGATTTTTATCAAGATTTTTAAAAATTAGGGCATCTTATTGATTATCCATTCAAAGCAGTGCAACTCAAATGAAATTAAGGATGCTCATTTTTCCATGACGTGCCCGTTATTTCTTATGCTTGTCAAATATGCAAGTCTAATTCAATACACATTCCTGCATTGTTTGTATAAAACAATATTCATTCAACTTCATTTCAACCACGGCTTTGTTGATAACCATTCCTAACAATATTGTAGTTCTCTCCAACTTCTACCATTGCTCTGCTTTAGTCAGGCTCAAATACAACTCCGTTCTACTGTCAAAGCCATCATCGGTTTTGACTGCTCCGAACCTTCCAAGATTTCATCCATTTTGTTTGCCAGCAGTGTTGCATATGTGTGGAACAGAGCATTTATCACCCCTTCTCCAAAATGATTTGAGATGACTTTCTCAAATATAGCTCTGGTTTGTTTGGAAAGCAATCTTGCATATGCTTCCTTGTCAGCATGATAATGACTATCCACTTTGGACAACCACCCAGTCAAAATCTCAAGCCCCACAACGGTGAAGGAGCTTTCTCTTAACACTTCACTCCTCATTTCGTCAGGAGTGGGGAAATATAAGGGAAGGTTGAATGAATCTAGCTTTTCCTCCTCTATCACTCCCTGCGCCAAAAAAGAAACGTTAGAGTTCTCTTAATAGTAATAAGCAGTAACTTTGGTATTGACCATCTTTTATGGTGGCTTTCAAACATGGAAAGAAACTGTTCATCCAAGAATATGATAAGTATTGAACACGTTTAAGTCATATTTATAAAAATACACTGTAAGACAACTACATTTGCTAATCTTGATCTTTATTCAAAGAATGCTTATATATGGAGGGGACGAAGAAGACCTGTGAGACCAATTCATTCATGGCCAATCCCAACATCTCCAAAAATAAGTATGCCTGCTTTCCATTATCTGTACTTGGGCGACCGACTACCACCACAAACATCCGACCTCCCACCACCACCTCTTTTGCCCGTGCTTTCAGAAATGCGTTGAAATCTCTTTGAAATTGTGCAAAGTAGGCATTTACAACACCAGCGGGGCCCTGGTCCAAGATGCAGATTCTTCCCCTGTTCCAGCATTCGCTATTCTTATCTCCTACCTCTGGGGGTGCCTGATAGCATAACATAAATTCAGTGAGTATATAGCTGCTACAAAATTTACACTATATATTTATAATGGTTTAAATTACCGTTTGAAAGTAAACAGTCATTGCATCCAGATTAAATAGTGTTCCTATAAAGTGTTAAATGCTAACACTCCGACGGTTTATGCTTTTACCAAAATTACCTGGGAAAGCCAATGAAGGCTGTTAGAGGAATGGATGAAATGGAGACTATTGCGGGGAAACAGGCGGGTATAAAAGGAGCCCGGCACGCCAGCCACCAAATTAAATGATCTTTCTAGAGGTGGAACAGCTATTAAAAGCTTGAAAAGGGTATTGAAATCGTTGGAAGGAAGGTCATTGTAAAACACCTGAAACTCAGGAATATTCATTCCCTTTTCCACATATTTGTTACGGATTGCTTTTGTAATTATTTCTGTGATGAGAAGTGTATTTGGTCCCGAGGAACACCCCAAGTCTGCAATCCGTAATGTCTGGCAGTTAAATGTGTTTTTCCAGGATCCAATGCTTTCTTCCAACAGAGGTTTTGCGCTCAATAATATGTTTTTCTGCATTCAAATTATAGCAGCAAATGTCTTTAAAAATAAGAAAGGGATAAGATGGGGTTTGAGTCTCTCTTAATGAGATCTCTTCGAGTCCCCTACAATTTTTGGAATGGATATTCTATAGAACTTAACATTAAGCAAAAATAACGTTAAAAGACTACATTAAAAAACTAGAAAAAGGGAAACAATAATTAAACCTGCCAAATGGCTGAATTTTGAGCATAGCTGTACTCTCCTTGGCCAGCGTTCATAGAAATCTCTTTTTCCATATTCCCAGTTTGTTGCGTTTTCTCTTCACGGGAAAGGCGTTTCTTAACAATGGAAAATACTTTCATTGAAAAAAATCTGAGCAATTCATAATTGCATATGTCTAAGATGTAAGCCATGCATTATTGCATAAATCTAAAACCTAAGCCATAAGTTATTACAGAAATCCATACCGTCCATGTTGTATTTATGCTGTTCGATACTGTGAAAACTGTTCGAATCACCGTAGCCTTTTTGATGGTGCGCACCTACTTAGGCGATATCATCACCGGCTTTAGATTTGTGGTCGGATGCAGATTTGTCCCGAATTTGAAGGAACAAAGACTTGATATTTCAATAGAGGGGTTACGCAGCGAAGATCGAGGAGCAGATGTAAGTGCTGAAGAAGAGATGGATCTACCAGCAAGGGATTAAGCCACCATTTTTGCATGCCCTGTCTTGCCTGTATGATACAGCTATGATTGCCTACAATTACAGCCGGAGGATCATTAACTCAGCCTCATGGTCATGACTCGCATCTCCTCCTCAAATTTGGTATGAGATTCTTTTGGTCGCATTTGAACCACTTGTCTATAGTTTATTATTTTATAACACTTTCTAGTTTACTACACTTAGGTTTTAAATTTTCTAAATATCTTTACTTTTCTATTAAATTTACCTACTTTTAGGTATTGGGGCTTAGTCATTTATTTTCTAGATAGACTCTCTTCATTTTCGGTATTTGTTTCTCTCACGGCAGATTCAATAATTTGTTGACTCCATTTTCAATATTTTTGAGTTTTTTTCGTTTTGTTTTGATTTTTCGTACCATATTTTTAAATTATTATAATCTTTTGTAGCTTTATCTTCTATATTTTTGTGGGCTTTTTTCATCTTTCCTTGATTTCTCATTCCATATTTTTAGATTATTGTAATCTTCTGTCGTTGAGGTTTATATATACAAATCATTCCTATTCATTTCAACAAGTGAAAAGTGTCAAGTTACTTGAGTATCTAGTAAGCACAAAGGATTGATCAAATATATTTCTACACTTGTGATGAAGCTTATTTCTTGCTACTTTAATTTTATTCAAACCTTGTGACATCATCAACTTACACTTGATTAGGAAAAGAAGGCAAAACCCTCGTTTGAAATTGATGGAGCTTGTTTCTTGATACTTTAATTTTATTCAAACCTTGTGACATCATCAACTTACACTTCATTAGGGAAAGAAGGCAAACCCCTCACTTGAAATTGGAGCTTGTTTCTTGATATTTTAATTTTATTCAAACCTTATGACATCATCACCTTGCACTTCATTAGGGAGAGAATGCAGAACCCTTTCTTGAAATTATATTCACATGCATAAAAAAACTACATTGACTCAAATTCTATGTTTGCAAGATTGTGTAGTTTTAACTCCTCAAGCGATCGCTCGAGTTAGCTAATTTTACACACACTTGTCTTGCTATTATTTTAAAAGGTTAATTGAAAGAAAAAAATATGACAAAACATAAGATTATCCCTAATATTTTTTCATTGTGATTGCACAACACTTGACATCTGAAAACATATGTAACATACCACCTCCACACACCACAAAACATAACCAATTTTTTAAACACTTATCACAAACATCTCGAGAATATGTTGATAACCAGGGAGATGAATCTTCGTAATAGGGTCACAATTGTGTAATGATAGGAACACATGTAGTGACTACTTAACATCCTCTCAAGAAGTATAAAAAGGTTTCTAAATCTTTGACCATGACTAATACTGGTGATTACTTGATAAAAAAAAGCTATCAAAAATATGGAATCACTTAAGATCTGTATAGATGAGAAGGATCTTAAGTATTTTCATTAAGGTTAGTTTAGCCCATGGTTAAATTATGTTTTAAATTCCTAAACCACATGAAAATATTAACAACTCAAGGAGACAATCCACAATACCACTTCAACCACAATAATCCACAATTCCTCGCTTAGTTTTGATTTACTCCTTACTGGTGTCAGAGAGAAAACATATTTCTTATGTAGAGTACTAAGGTAGAATGATGCATTTATCTCATCATGATCATAACATAAGGTCTCAAATTGGTCCATACATAGACTAATGTCTTAATTACATTAACCTCAAGATATATCATTTCTCCACAGTAGCAAATTAAAAATGATTTAGGCATTCACTCTCTATGTCTAAGTCCTTTAGTAAGAACATATGTTTGTATATGATTCTAGTTATGCTTATTGAGCATTCATCCTTGAACAAAGGAAATATACTTAGCAAGATGAAGAATATAGTATTTTATGTTCAGTTAATAATCTTTCAATCCTTCATATTTAGATAGTTTAAGCTTTTACCAAAATTACTGGGAAAGCTAATTTGGGTTGAGTGAGGAATGGATGAAATGGAGACTATTGAGCAGAAGCAGGTAGGTATAAAAGGAGCCCAGTGGGTATAAAAGGATCATGGAAACCCATTGACTATATTGTTGACTGCTTCAACCTAGTGGTATGCTTATTTGGGAATGATTTTATGTTGAAAGGTTGGATATTCAACAATGTAAACAATGATTATGCATTGAATTAATAATTATGCCATAATTAATCATGAATTCCTTCAAGTAGTTAACAATATAGTCAACATAATATTCCTTAGTTCTTCAGTGATAATTTTGTTAATATGAAGGATGGGCATGTATAACTATTTATTGTGGGCTTGAAAAACACTTATTGTGTTCATTTTTATTGATAACTCAATAAACTTAATAATAGAAGCCTCATGGAATTAAACATTAACTATATTGTTGACTTCTTGAACCCCTTGACGGTATGCCTATTTGGGAATGATTTTAGGATCTTACCCTATTATATGTTTAAATGTGCATCTATCTTTTGTGACTCAACTATTCTCTTAAATGGTGATATGAATGGATGTTTATAATGTTTAATTTCCTGATGCTAATGGAAAGACTCACATAAGTGGTGGATATCTTAGTGCTATGTTTCTCTCTATGTGTTATATTTATCCTAACTTAGTACTCAACATTAGTCTTTCTTGTGGGATTGCAAAACACTTGGTTTTCCTTTTTGTTTATAAATATATCAAGTTAATAATAGAAATATCATGGAAACCTATTGGTTGTATTGTTGACTAATTCAACCTAATGGTATGCAATCAAATTATTTTTATTAACATCTTAAGGTGTGCCAACTTCTTTTCATTAAAATTAGATGTTTATATGAATCTTAAAGATGCTTATGTTTGATAAATAGTTTCATTTTTGCATAGGATTATGGACAACATATTTGTATTACATATTGTTTTTTCTATAATACAAGAAATGCATATTTCAAATATGCATATATTGCTTATGGTCTGAAGAAAAAAGTTATAACCTTTAAATTTTCTCCAATTACTAATGGTAGCAAATTGAATGGTTATTATTATGTAGTTCTTATTCAAGGTCTTGTGACTCTTTATGATTATAATGTATATAATGTGATTTTTTATAGTAACTCTAAATTAATGTGTGACCCAATGTCTAGTAAGATTTATGTAAGAGACAAGAAGCTGGTCACACTTCATAGACAAATAGAGTCCCTTATGTGACAATTTATTAATGTGAAGATCAAATATGTACAAGATGTTAGAGATGTGAAAGCAATGGCAAAGTGGTGTAGATAAAGTAGTGGTGGTGCTTCATCCAGTGGTGCTAGAATGGTTTCACCATGTATGAAGTTACAAGACACTATTATTGAGCCTCTTTTGCCACTTTCTAAGTCAGAGTTGAAAACAAATGATGAACACCATACACCATCATTAGCACTAGAACCATGACATGTGGTCAATTATGCTAGACCAAATATTATGAGATGTCCAACATGCAACTCCATCGTAGAGTTTAAGGGGACTCGAGAGGGCATATGTGTTAGTTTATGGCAACTATTTTTATTTATTTATGATATTTCCATTATATGTGTTATGTGTATAATATTGGGGTATGTCATGGGGAGTAGGAAGGAGCAAAATAATCTATGTAGAAGTAATGAATTGAGGGATCTGTCTTGGTAGAGAGTACCTACCATGTCAATATTTTATTAGCATTGAAAATAAATGAAAGTTTTGTTATGTTTTTCAAAAAAATTATTGTTATAATTCAATATTATAAGTGATATTAGTATGTCTTATTACATGTGATTAAGATATTAATGGTTAAAAATATCAACTAATGATAATGATTGCATCATCACCAAGTGTTTCATTGGTAAGCAATTCCTTCGTCTAAAGTTAATAAGGATGGGTATTGTATCAAGGATGTAATCACTTAGCATATAAATATTTAAAGTATCACTTTGCACATTTTGTAGAATCCCCAATTTCCCCAATTTGAGCTTCATTCTATTATTATTGAACCCATTAACAGTGCCAACAATCTATAATACGATTTAATTTTTTTTTATGTTTTATATTACCATCAATAATAAATTGAAAACATAAATAAAATATAAGTTTGAAATTAAATCATCCATGTTAAATATTGCATGTGCTAATAAATACAAAGTTAACAACTACTTTGAAATGAACCATATAAATGTAAAAGTAAACAACTACAATGAAATGAACCAAAGTAGAGGAACACACTAATTATTATCATTATTATCATCATTAAAGTTAGGAAGCATGGATGTGGTGGGAGTTATTTTAGGGCAAGTTATAAGATGCATTACAAATTTTATCCACACTTTGATCTCTTCTTCATAAATTTTCTTTTGTCTTATGTTCCTACAATGCTCTACTTCCAAATCAATATCCCTAACACTTACCATAGTTTCATATACTCTTAGTGATGCAATTTGATCCTTGAACCACATTTGATCATGTAGTTTTTCTTTCCTTACATGTTTAATACAAAGCTTTAGCTCCTAGTTCTCATTTTTTAGAGATGATATGCTTGTATTCATTCCTTCAATGCTTGCCTTCAAGTTTTCCTCCATTTATTTTCTAACATTTTCCCATTGCTCTCATACATATAACATGGTATTCAAATTCCTTATTTCACATTCTCAAAATTCATCATCCACCTTTGCATTCATTTTTTCAATACTTTTAGATTGGTCCACAAAATTGCTTGGGGGAGTGGAATTGGGCTTCTTGGAAGCTACATAAAAGTAAAACCATGGAGATTTAGTAAGTATATGACACTAACAACATAAATAGACATATATTCATATGAAGGGATGTCACTTGAATTCTGATTATTGTGATCACAATCTGCACTCAAAATGTCAATCAATTTCCTCTTGACAGCTTCATTAGTTTCTTTCATTTTTTTTAATATTGTCCATTAATGAAAAAACACAAACATTGTAATATAAAGACATGGAGATTCATTGGTTCCTAAAATATTTTTAATAAAATTGAAAATAGTAGACCATTATACATAATGTAAAGGGTACTATATAGATAAGCAAGATGTAGGGCACTATATAGGTTGTAATAAGATGGACAATACTAGACCATTATACAAACCAATGATTCATTGGTTCCTTTCCTTTATATATCAATATGGAAAAAAATATACCATTACACATAATTTAAAGGGTATTATACATACAAGAAAGATTTAGGGCGTTATACAAACTACAATAAGATGGACAATAATAGACCAATAGATCATTATAAAGATAGTAGAACATTAGACCAATAGACTAGTAAACAGTAGAATAGTAAACCATTGTTAAGTCACTATAATACACTTAGATAAGATATCTAAGTCATTTGTTAGTTTAACTAGGTAAAATCCAATCAAGAAGGCAAATTAGGCCTATTTAGACCAAAAAGAACAATATTGTCATTGAACCCAATTTTATAAGAAACCAATGAAGGAATTCGTTTATAATTAGTATAGATAGTATATAAACATATTTATAAAGCCTTAAATACACTAATGAGGTAATTCAATAATAATAATACCTTTTCAAGACCAAATAGGCCTATATACAATACTATATCATATTAATATTGAGTCATATTTCTTAGTCACTAGTGACCTAGCCAATGTTTTAAACTTGTGTCAACACCTATAAAGGTAAATTATAATTGTAATGATCCATTTCAATCATCATTGAATCAAAATACTCATTGAGCTTTCAAATATAAAGAACCATATTTATGACTATTATATGTGTTCATTGAGGTAAGGTAGAAAAGAGAGATTTGGATCAATGTTTATTGTGAATTGAAGTATCTAACCTTATACAAAGGTGTATATATTGTTGTTCATAAATTTATACTTGTTTAGAGAGATAATATAAGGTTTTCACTTTGAAGTTTGCATCAAGTCCTTATAGGTAGAATCAGGCCCAGTAGGCCTATAGAAACGAAGTTGTTGTCAACTAAGTTTTGAGGTTGAATTATTCATGATATAATAAGTGAATGAGTATTTAATTAATTTAGGAGTTGATAAGGAAGGTAGATAACATTCTTGGGACTGAGTAGCATGTTTAAGGTCATTGAGAGTGTCTTCTGATCATAATACAAATATTTATTTGCAAGAAGATATTGTAGTAGACTTGAATGAGTAAGTGGACCACTTACATTGACACCAAATATAAACAATAATAGACCATTACACATAATTTAAAGGGTATTATATAGAAAAGTAAGAATTTAGGGCATTATACAAATTGTAATAAGATGGACAAGAGTATACCATTATATAGACTGATGGTACATTGGCTCCTTTGTTTTCTATAGAAAGATGGACAAAATTATACCATTACATATAATGTAAAGGGTATTATATATACAAGCAATATTCAGGGCATTATATAATCTGTAATAAAGGATATTATATATATAATCAAGATGCAGGGCTTTATATACTTGATCTGTGTATACCATTACAAAGAATGTAAAGGCTATGAGTTTTCCCTTACCTCCAAGCAAGTGGATAAATATCCTTGTAGCTTGGATAATGTTTATATGACTATATAAGCATCCTTACAACTTTAATGATGTTGTTGTGACTCTATACTAAGAGGAAATGCTAAAATGAGGAAATTTGGATGTTGTCTTAGGGAGAAAAGGGGTGTCTATCATGGTCACTTTCTTATTGTTTTTCCATTTTATACTAATGCATTTTCATGATAACTTGCACACTCAATATTTGAATATGAATCTAACAATTAATTGGCATACGAAATGATGAATGAATCCCCATTAAATTTCATTATAATTCATACACACGTGGAACTTTAATATGGTACATGCCATGGGGCATATAACATTTAAAAGGGCATGGGGTAAATTAATAATTAATTTATAAAAAATAAATTTTGTGTCAATGTTATTATTTATATTTGGTATATAGCATGGTTGTATGTGCCATGGAATAGTAGTGGTAAGAAAAAACCTACCAATCTCACTAAAAATAATACATAATAAAACATCTTTGAAAGTATTACCAAGCAGAACTATTTTAATCATCTACAAGGTAGGAGATATAGTCAAACTGACCAGGGTGATACTATAATGGATGGGATAAAAAGTGATTTCCCTAGGCATATGGATGAATACAATTTAATTTATGATTAAAACTAAGTGATATAAAATCAATATTTGGCTAGAATTCAAATCATAATTAAATTATGAACATCAAAATAATCATACATGTAATTTACTAGGTTTTCCTTTCTACACATTTTTCTATCTTCAACCTCTTTCTTCCAAAGATAACATGGATAAGGCCTTATGGGAGAGATTCCATATGAACAAATAAAATTTGATAATTTATTTAACCCTCTATAGCTTCTCCCAAATTTTGTCTTTAGTGAGCAGGTAACTATAATTTTCTAACATAAGCATTTCATAACCCTGTTGGACATGATACTTTCTTGATTTTCTAAAGGATCCCCACATTATCTCATCTTGAGCACCTTTGATCTTTATATTCCTCTTTTCCAATATGTTTAATAAATATTCATACTCCTATTTCATCTCATCAAGTTTAATAGTGTGATCTCTTAATCCGTAAACTCCACCGATAAACTCAAAGTGAAGTTTAAAATACAAATATTGGATTTCTCAAAACTTATCAAATTCTTAAAAAACTCAAAAGAACTTGCAAAATGTTTTGGCATAAAATGTTCTCAGTTATTGAACCAGTTTTTAAATAACGTTGTGTTATAATTGTCAAAATGAAAATTACTTGCATGAGTTCATTTACTAATTAAACCAAATCAGCAAACTAAAACAAAATCATGCATCTAAATGGCAATTACCAAAAACACAAAATGTGATAACGAAGTTCAACTCAACAATTGATGCCTACATCTCCGGGTTCTCCAAAGGAGTAGACCATTTCCATTAAGGGCATTTTAAACACCTAGAACAATAAACAACTTTCCTACAAGTTGATCTCTCAATGCAAAAATTCACCTTCACTGTGACTAAAATCAAGCCTGGCACCTTTGAATTTTTTGAGTCTTCACACCTGTAAAGTTGCTTCAAAAGTCCTAAAAATCTCCTAAATGGGATGAAAAATACTCCTCCAATATGCAAATTAACTATATTAGAGCATTAATACTGTGTATTATAGCCAAAAAATGGATAAAAATATATTACATAGGCTTTTACAAAGTCTCAACCTCTTATAATTAAAAAACACAGTCCAAAACTTGTTTTATTCAAGTAAAAATTAGTGCCTTTTATAACACTTCAAAACTCGTGGCTGAAGTGATCAAGGCCTTAACCTTTTAGGCACCAGGTCTTGAGTTCAAAACCTCCTTCCTCCATTCTAGGCACTCAGGCTCTCCTTTCTAGGTGATTTGACTCCTTCTTGGGCACCAAGTTTGAATATTTCCTTGGGTGGCGTGATAGACATGGCAAGGTGGCATGGCATGCTTGAAAATTTCAAATAACATGTGATAAAAAACACCTAACCAAATTTTTTTTGCACCTGATTTTTTTTGCCACGTGTCAAATGGCTATTGGCCCACTTGGCATTTCAAAAGTGCCACGTGTCGACCTTCGATAGTTCCAAATGTCGAAACAACCTTGAAACATGTGCCACATGTTGCAAGGGACATTTTTCAACCAATCTTCAAATGACCATATCTTGAGCATCTAGACTCCATTTTGTGAATAGTGAAAAGTGCCAGAAAGCTCTTGATGAGCTCTACAGTGTACCACCACTGAAACTCTAACTTGAAGCCTTTTTTAGAACCCAATTTTTGATCACGCCTCCCCAATGGAAGGCTTTTGGTCTCCAAAAGTCCAATATCCCCTGAAATCTTATAACTAGTCTACTGCATCAATAAAAATTGAACCCAATCATAGAAAGAGGTATAAATAATTACATTAAAATGATTCACAATCATACTATAAATATGCCTAATCTAAAGGCATGAGTAAGTGAATCTACAACTGCAGAAGTGATTACAACATATCAAAACTGTCTGCCCATGTCACATCCTATAAAGCAGTGAACTGTCAATAACTGAAATAATCCCCACTGTAACTACAAAACAAGTTTATAATGCTGACAACATACAATAAATTTTTTGGATGTGTTGAATTACAATTCCCTAGTATGGGACTTATATGCTAAGCAAATGCAAAAAACCTAAAGTGTATGTTGCCTAACATCTAAACATGCCCAAAGGGTCTTAAACATGCATCCATACATCCATGTGCCAAAGATACATTCAAAATAGTAGTCAAATAAGTATTGCAAGGAATTAATTCAACCTACAACATGCATTCTGCTATTATCTCTAACTGATCAAATGAGTTCAAGTTCTCTAGACAACTCTCACAGCATAAATAGGAGATTCAAAATATAGAGCTATTCAACATGAGAATTAAAATACTTCGAATGATGAACCTATCTCGAAGTGTTCTCACAAACTCTACTCTACATCTATCAAAGCTTGTTCATTCCTTTAGGTGAATTCTTAACCATGCTTTGCAAAAAGAATGTAGTGATAATCCACTTAACCATTTCTTTCTTCCTAGTGAAATTAATTGTCTTAGTGGATTCCTTAGCATCATTATGGATTGATTTAACTTCATTGACCTTATTAATAGGTTGATAAATCATCTTATTTTTACCATGTTTAGAATGAAAAGATGACTGAAGTTTAGCACAATGATCAATTTGATGTCCATTCATATGGCAATGAGTGCAAATAACCTTCTTAGGTGAGGTCTCCCTTTTACCTTTTCTTGCTTTGCCATGACGAGAATGGTCTTGAACACCTACAATATGCTTAAGCAAAGCATGTCTCTTTCAACAAAATGTAGCACTATGGTTATGCATCCCACAAAAAGTGCATGGAAATGATTGCATTATCTTTTGAATGTTAAATCTAAATTTCTCAAACATATAAAGTGGATCAAAAGATTTAGTGCTAACTCTAGTGTAGGAACTAGAAGGTGGAATCTCAATACCTCTTCTACCTTCCTTCTTACACTGCACATGCTCTACTAGTGGCCTTGGTCCTTTGCTATTAGAAGTTTGTCTTCCTTTAGCCATGGAGGAAGTTTTTCCAATTTCCACCTGCTCACTAGTGTAAACCAAACCTGCATGAAGAGATCTATGCTCTACTTGTATTGGGTTAGTAATTCCTTGTCCATCTCGACCAAGACATTTTCCATTAAAGCCCATTTTCATAAATAATTTAGATCTTATACCCTTAGTGTGTTGTTCAAAACTACCAAAAGCATCATTACTTGAATCCGAATCTGAATGGAAAGAAGAAGTAGATGAATTACGTGGTGAATAACTTACAATGCATTCAGTCATAGTCTCTGCATCTGAAGTTGAAGGTTTTACCTTTTTACACTCACCATATTACAATCTAATCAAGAGCTCATCCTTGGATTCAAGTTCCAATTTTAAACTTGCAATTTGCTCTTCAAGGAAATAGATCTTGCATCTCAGGAATGCATTCACATTCTAAATCTAGATATTGATGCTTTCAAGCTCTTCCATCTTGGCTTTATGTGACAACTTACCCATGGTTTCCTACAAACTCACTGATTCCACAACTTCACACTGCAATTTAATCAAGTGATATTGAAATCCAATAAACTGAAAGCAACTATCAAAACTCAATCAGAAGCTAACCCAGCATTCTAACTGCTTTGATACCAAATTGATCCATAAACTCCACTAATAAACTCAAAGTGAAGTTTAAAATATGAATACTAAATTTCTCAAAACTTATCAAAATCTCAAAAAACTCAAAAGAACTTGCAAAATGTTTTGGCATAAAATGTTCTTAATTATTGAACTAGTTTTTTATTAGCATTGTGTTATAATTGTCAAAATGAAAATTACTTGCATGATTTCATTTACTAATTAAACCAAATCAGAAAACTGAAACAAAATCATGCATCTAAATGACAATTACCAAAAACATGAAACGTGATAATGGAGTTTGGCTCAACAATTGATGCCTACATCTCCAGCTTCTCCAAAGGAGTGGACCATTTCCATTAAGGGCACTTTAAACACCTGAAAATAATAAATAACTTTCCTGCAAGTTGATCTCTCAATGCAAAAATTCACCTTCACCGTGACTAAAATCAAGCCTGGCACCTTTGAATTTTGTGAGTCTTCACACCTGCAAAGTTATTTCAAAAGTCCTAAAAATCTCCTAAATGGTATGAAAAATACTCCTCCAATATGCAAATTGGATATATTAGAGCATTAACACTATGTATTATGGCCAAAAAATGGATAAAAATACATTACATAAGCTTTCCCAAAGCTTTTACAAAGTCTCAGCCTCTTAAAATAAAAAAACACAGTCCAGAACTTGTTTTATTCAAGTAAAAATTAGTGCTTTTTATAACACTTCAAAACCCATGGTTGAAGTGGTCAAGGCCTTAACCTTTTAGGCACTAGGTCTTGAGTTCAAAACCTCCTTCCTCCATTCTAGGTGCTCAGGCTCTCCTTTCTAGGTGCTTTGACTCCTTCTTGGGTGCCAAGTTTGAACATTTCCTTGGGTGGCGTGATAGACATGGCAAGGTGGTGTGGCATGCTATAAAATTTCAAATAACATGTGATAAAAAAACACCTAACCAAATTTTTTTGCACCTGATTTTTTTGGCCATGTGTCAAATGGCTATTGACCCACTTGGCATTTCAATAGTGCCACGTTTTGACCTCTGATAGGTCCAAATGTTGAAACAACCTTGAAACACGTCCACATGTTGCAAGGGACATTTTTTGACCAATCTTCAAATGACCATATCATGAGCATCCGGACTCCATTTTGTGAACCACGAAAAGTTATGGAAAGATCTCGATAAGATCTATAGTGTACCACCATTAAAACTCTGACTTGAAACCTTTTTTAGAACCCAATTTCTGATCATCTCTCAAGTCTTTAGGAAGGTTGTCACTCTTAAAAAATTGGGACACTTTACAAACACCTTAGTTTCTAATGACATCATGAACATAAAAAATCTCTGTGCTTCCACAATTTAGAAAATCAAAGCAAATTTTTCTCAAAATCCAATAGAGACTAGAGCTATACATGCCCAATGAGGATGCTAAGAAGTCAATCTTGAAGTTTCATCACAAATATAAGTAGTAATGTTAAAAAATTTTGAAATCCTATACAATTCATTGATTTGAAATTAAATAAAAATGATTCAAGACCAAATCCATCTTAAAGGACTTTTTATGATTGGAAACTATATGATTTCCCTCATAAATCAATCAAATCAAATCTATAGTTCATATCATTTACAACTAACATCTATGAAATTTGAAAACTCCATCATAAAGAAATCAAATGTGTATCTCTCATTTGATGTGTACAAAACTTGGGCATGCATAAAAAAGTTCCATGTTTCAATTATTCAAAAGAATATGAATAAAAGATTTGGTATGTAGGATCTTTCTTTAAACCCTATCTACTTGATCTAAATGAAACCAAAACATAATAGATCTTCAAGTGCTTAACATAGTTTGGATAGGACACCTACATCATAAGATAAAACCAATGAAATAAAGCATAATAGTGGTATTTTTAGTTAATCAACTTTATTGGGGTCAACTAACTCACATATTTGAAGACATAATTACTTTTGTGACACTTATATGCCTGTTACAATCATATCACATAAAGACAAAAGATTTGTAATGTGTGGATGGTAATTTTTATTTAATAAAGATAAATATCTACATACAAATCCTTTATGAGAAAATTATAATTAGATTAAATAAATCCATTCATAATAGAAAAAATTATATCACATTTCCACTATGTTTAGTATGTCATAACATTTGAAATGATGTATGACAAAAACATAGTGAATTTCCATAAACTAAATCAAACATTTCTTCAAACTTTTCTTCTCCTCTTTCATTCCTTCTTTTTCATTAAATCATCCTTATCATTCTCTAAAATAATTAATATAATTACACTTATAAAAAATAAAAATAAAAATTACAATTATTTGATTCAAGAGCAAGAATTATTGAAAAATTGAGGATAAACAAATATAACTTCTCCTTCAACTCTCGTATTCTCCCCTTCACATTATTTTGTGTAGCCAAAGAAGTTTCTTTTTTATTTCAAGTTTCTTAACTTATGTGTAAGCACAACATATAAATGTTGAAAATATTGTCATTGATGTCAAAGGTCTAGCATTGGTGATAAAGACCCCATTATATTTAATGATGTTTTTAATATTCATATCTTGGCTAATGTGTGTTAATATTTATTTAATATTAATTAATATATTTTTGGTTGCATATAAGTCAAAAGAGGGCCCATGGAGAAGTCAAAGAGTCACGGGTAAATACAAACGAGGAATGGGATGCATTTTCTCATGAAGAGTCATCTTGAGGAATTCTATGAGTCACCATGTGAAGACAAAAGAAGGTATGGTGTATTTTTCCATGTAAAGACACTTTGAATAATATGAAAAGTCACCAAGATAAAGACAAAAGAGGAAAGGATGCATTAGCTTATGAAGGGTCACCATATGACTTTTCAAATGTAAGGATACAAAGGGTCATGCAAGTTTGGCACCATTTTCCATGATGATTGAAGGGTCACAAAGGGTGAATGCCAAAAGTCTTTTGGAAAGCTATAAATAAAGTCTTGAGAAGACATTTTTAATATGCAAGAGAGTGCATGGTTTGTATTTGTTTTTGAAAAGACAAAAGCAGGAGATATTGTAGAGTTCTATCATTTGTTGAGTAAGCAACATTGAGAGATAGTTGTGTTTTATACACAAGAGGGGTTGGTGCTCCTATGGGTTGGTGCTCATAAATATTTTTAAGGGATTGGTGCTCACAAATAGTTGTTGTGTTGGTTCTCAGAAAAGGGGTTGATGTTCCTGCAAGTTGGTGCTTGCAAACTTTGTAATTTGAGTTGATGCTCATTCATATACTTGAAATTGTTCTCTGTAGTTTTTTTATCTTTGGGTTTCCACATAAAAATCTGCTCTCTCTCTCTCTCTCTCTCTCTCTCTCTCTCTCTCTCTCTCTCTCTCTCTCTCTCTCTCTCACGTGGTGTATATTATTATTATTTCATTTTTATTGTATATCTTGAATGTGTGGTTAAGTGGTTAAAGAAAATAAATTTTATTAAGTAAAAAGATATATAATATATTGATTCACCCCCTCTCTTAGTATATTTCATGCTTAATAATTGGTATCAGAGTAGGTTCCTTTGAAAAAAAAATTACAGTTGAAGGTAGATCAGGAAAGCACGATGGTTGGATCACATGAAGGTTTTTATATAAATAAGGCACCTTTGTTTGATGGGACAAATTATATTTTTTGGAGCATAAGGATGAATACTTATTTGATGGCCCTTGGATTCAACATATGGTAAGTATTGGTGGAGGAATATGAAGAGCCATAGACACTAGTAATTACTCCAGTAAAAAAGAAGGCAAGTGAAAATAATGCTAAAGCTTTAAATGATATTTTATGTGGTTTATATGAATCATAATTTGTTAAAGTTATGCAATGTAAATATGCTCATGAAACTTGGGTAAAACTTGAAAATATTTACAAAGGTGATGGAAGGGTTCAGCAAGCTAAGCTTCAAACTTTTAGAAGATAGTTTGAGAGTTTGAAGAAGGAAGAGGAAGAAAATATAGAAAGTTATCTTTTGTGGGTTGATCAAATAGTTAATCAGATTCAAGGTCTTGGAGAAAATTTAGAAGAATCAATTGTGGTTCAAAAAGTTTTGAGATCTCTACCATTGAGATATGACATAAAAGTTTTAGTAACTGAAGAGATGAAGAATTTAGCCAAGATAAAGATGGATGAGCTACATGGTATTCCTACGGCATATGATATGCAGACCGAATAAGAGAAACCCTCAAAGAGAGAAGTTGCTTTCAAGACATCAAAAAAAGAGAAGACTAAGATTCAAGAATCAAGTGATAGTTCTAGTGATGATGAAGATGACAATGGATCTCTATTCATTCACAAGCCAAAAAAAGGCACAGGTAAATATCAAGTAAAATTACCTTTTATATATTTTAATTATGGAAAGATTAGAAATTTTGTAGCTAAGTACCCAGATAAGGGTAATAGTGACAATGAAGAAAGAAAGTCTACATACAAGAATAATTTCAAAGGAATATTAAAAAAGGGATTCAAGAAGAAGAGTTTGTATTCTAAACATCTTAGCTCAATTGAAGATAGTGGAGTCAGTGAATTAGAAGAAGAAGAAGAGAATCTATTCATGGCCATACATGAAGATGCCTCCGCAAGCAAAAGTACAGATGATCAAGAAGAAGAATAGGATGAAGCCAAAGTGAATTTGGAAGGAGAAATAATTTATACCTTATAAGAGTTAAAAGATATTTAGAAGAAGAATCAAAGATTAAAGCTCCAAATCAAGAAAAATGAAAAGGAGTCTACGAAAAAAATTGAAGATCTACAAGCACACTTTGAAGAAGCCAAGAAGAATGAAGAAGATATAATGGCATAGCTTCAAAAATTAAGTAAATAATATGAAAGGTATGTTATTGAAATTACTTCTTTAAAATTAGATCTTGAGAAAACAAATAAAGCAATTAATGATAGAGCAACCAATGATTCAAATTTTGAGAAAAGCACTAATATGTTGAATAAGATATTAGAAAGTTAAAGATCAATATCAGATAAGATAGGTATCAAATATTAAAAAGAGAAAAGGGAGGCCACTACTTTCATAGATAAGGAAAAAGGAAAGAGCTATGATGAAGCTCTTACAAAAGAGGAAATAAAAAGGGAAGAAATTAAGAATATAAAGGACATCTCAAACAAAGAAGGCTGGAGGGCACAGAGTTGCAAAAGGCAATCTGGTCAGAGATACACAAATAGGTTCTATTTTTATGGTTAATATTTTTATTTTAATGGATATAGTCATAAGAAAATAGAATATCAAAAAAGGGCTAATAATTTTAGAAATAAGGAGAAGGAAAGTCACGTAGAGTCAAGCAGAAGCCACAACATTTTTGCTCCTCTATCAGGATTTAATGAAGAGACCATAATATGTTACAAGTGCAACAACTTTAGACACATATCCTGGTACTATAAAAGTGTGTTTGAGTCAGTCAAGGACCAGAGTTTCAAGGCTCCATTCATCAAGAAGAAAGTTTAGACATGTTCATGGCAGAAGAAACAACCTAAAAATTCTATGTTGGTACAAACATTTTTGCATGCAAGAAATGAATAAAAGCCATGGTTCATTGATTTGGATGCTTGAGGCACATGACAAGATATAAAATCAAGTTAATAACCTTGAAGAAGATCAATGGTGGCATAGTAAAATTTGGAGATAATACTACTGCCAGAATTGTTGAAAAAGGTACACTAAGTTTGGATAACGGTAGAACTAAAACTGAAAATGTTTTATGTGAAGAAGGTCTTACGCATAATATTTTAAGTATAAGTTAAATGTGTGATTAGGGGCACACACTAAATTTTTATGCAGAAGGTTGTGAAATTAGGAGAAAAGATTCAGATTTGTTGGTTGCAGATGTTCAAAGAATAGGCAATAATTTGTATATGTTATCAGACATCAAAGGTTAAATATGTTGTTTGAGTTAGATTTAATAAACTTGGCTATGGCATAGGATAATGGGACACATAAATTTTGATAATATTTTCAACATAAGAAAGAAGCAAGCAATCAAAATCTTCCAAAAATTACAAAGCCATCTGACATGCTTTATGAACCTTGTCAGCATGGGAAGCAAGCCAGAAGGTGGTTCAAAATAAAAGAGTAATCAACCACTCAGATGTTAGATCTTGTTCACACTAATCTATGTAGAGCTATGAGAACTCAAAGTACTCGAGGTGAGAAATATTTCATGTTATTTATTAATGATTTTTCACATATGACTTGGATAATGTTTTTAAAGAAAAAATTAGAAGCTTTTAGACATGTTAAAGAATTCAAAGCATTAGTTGAGAATAAAACTAATTTGAAGATTAAGTGTCTAAGATCAAATAAAAGAAGAAAACTCATGTCAGATTAGTTTATTGAGTTTTGTGAAGACCATAGAATAAAGAGACATTATTCAATAGCCAAAAATCCACAACAAAATAGAGTAATTGAATGAAAAAATAGAATAGTTCAGGAGATGGTGAGGACAATGCTAAATGAATCCAAGATAGCAGATAAATATTAGAGAGAGGTAGTTTCTATAGCAGTGCATATTTAGAATAGAGCATTATTGAGAGTTAATAGTGACAAGACTCCTTATGAGATATGGAAAGACAAACCAACAATAGTTGATTATTTCAGAGTTTTTAGCAATAGATACTTCATAAAGAGAATCGATGAAAAACTTGGTAAGTTTGAATCCAAAGTAGATGAAAGTATATTTCCTGGTTATTCTTATAAAATTAAAGCTTATAAATTTTATAACAAAAGAACCAAAAAAATTGTTGAAAGTGTAAGTGTCAGGATAGAAGATGGAACACAAAGAATCAATGATCCAATAGACATTCCTAAAAACATTGAAGAGGAAGATTTTAAATAATTAGATGAAGATGAGAAGAAGGAGAAAAAGGACACCAAAACTCCATCTAAATATGTTTAGATAAATCATAATGGAAGTGACATCATCGAGGATGTAAATGAAGGAATTCACACCAGAAGAATGATGGTAAGTGAATTTGAGCAAGTTAATTTTTCTTTGTTATCCAAAATTTAGCCTAAAATATTTTTAGAAGCTAGACATGATAAGAATTGGGTTAAGGAAATGGATGAAGAATTAAATAAGATAGAAAAGAATGATACTTAGAAATTAGTGCCTAGACCAAAAGATCACAATGTGAGAGGAACAAAATGGGTTTATAGAAATAAGTTGAATGAAAATGGAGAAGTGACGAAGAATAAAGAAAGATTAGTATGTAAAGGATATGCTCAGATTAGAGGAATAGATTTTGAAGAAACTTTTACACTAGTAGCAAGGATAGAGGCTATTAGAATGTTTCTTGCATATCCAGTGTTTAAAAATATTAAAGTATTTCAGATGAATGTCAAATCTGCATTCCTAAATAGGAATCTAGAAAAAGAGGTATACATTGAGTAGCCTAAGGGATTTATTCTCTCAAATATTACTAGCCATGTATGTAGATTGAATAAAGTACTATATGGATTGAAACAAGCTCCTAGAGCTTGGTATGCAAGACTTGATAAGTACCTATAAGATCAAGGTTTCAAGAGAGGATTTGTTGATAGTAATATTTACATCAAAACAGAAGATGAGCATCAATTGATTATTATGGTATATGTTGATGACATCATTTTTGGAGGAAATATTGAAAAGATGACATAATAATTTTCTAATAATATGCAAAAATAATTTGAGATGTCTATGCTTGGAGAATTGTCATTTTTCTTAGGATTGAAAATATTTTAGTCAAATAAAGAAATTTTTATATCTCAAAGTAAATATGCCAAAGAAATATTGAAAAAAATTGGTTTTGAGGATTGTGCACCAGTTGGCACACCAATGTGTATAGGAAATAAGGTGAGCAAGGATGAAGATTCACCTATTATAGATCAATCTTTGTATAGATCTATGATTGGTAGTCTTTTATATTTGATAGCATCGAGGCTAGACATCATTCATGTAGTAGGTATGGTTGCAAGATATTAGTTAGCTCTAAAATATAGTCATGTTTAGTTAGTGAAAATAATATTTAGATATATCAAGGGGACATTGGATTATGGATTGTGGTATCACACAAGTAGAGATTTCACTTTGGTTTCTTATAAACATTTAGATTAAGTAGGTTGATTGGATGACAGAAAGAGTACAAGTGGAGGAGATTTCTTCCTTGGTGATAGCTTAGTATCATGGCTAAGCAAAAATCAGAATTCAGTATCACTTTCTATAGCTGAAGAAAAATATATTTCAGTAGTATTGTGTTGTACTCAAGTGTTTTAGATGAAGTAAACTTTGGAAGATATCAAGGTAAAATATGATGAACCTATTTATATTTTTTGTGAAACATAAGTGCTATTAATATTTTGAAAAATCCAGTGATGCAATCAAGAAAAAAATATATTCCCATCAAATATCACTTCTTGAGAGAGCAGGTTGCAAATCAATAGGTTAAGATGGAATATATTAGTACTACAAAGCAGATTGCAAATATTTTCACAAAGTCACTACCAAAAAGCACATTTGAGTATCTAGAAGAGAAGTTGGGAGTGATTTATTTTGCTTCCTACCTTTAGGATCAGCGTTGGTTGAGGAGGAGCTAAGTGTTACCTCCAGGTTAGGCCCTTTGCCATTGATGTCAAAGGGGGAGAAGAATAGGTATAGGTACAAGTCTAGAAATAGGTATAGAATAGGTACAGTTTGCTATAGTAAGGGGGAGTTACTGTATGTTTTTCAGATGGTAGTATGTGCAATTTTCAAGATGTGGTAGTTTTAGTTTGAGGTTGCCATCAATGACAAAGGGGGAGATTGTTGGAAATATTGTCATTGATGTCAAAGGTCTAGCATTGGTGATAAAGGCCCCATTGTATTTAATGATATTTTTAATATTCATATCTTGGCTAATTTGTGTTAATATTTATTTAATATAACGAATACATTTTTTGTTGCATATAATTCAAAAGAGGACCCATGGAGAAGTCAAAGAGTCACGGGGTAAAGAGAAAACAGGAATGTGATGCATTTTCTCATGAAGAGTCATTTTGAGGAATTACAAAACTCACCATGTGAAGATAAAATAAGGTATGGCACATTTTTCCATGAATGGGCACTTTAAGGAATATGAAAATTCACCAAGATAAAGACAAAAGAGGAAATGATGCATTTGTTTATGAAGGGTCACCATATGACTTTTTAAATGCAAGGATATGAAGGGTCATGCAAGTTTGGCACCATTTTCCATGAATATTGAAGGGTCATAAAGGGTGAATGCCAAAGGTCTTTTGAAAATCTATAAATAAAGGCTTGAGAAGCCATTTTTAATATGCAAGAGAGTGCATGAATTGTATTTGTTTTCTAAGAGAGAAAAATAAGAGATATTATATATTTCTATCATTTGTTGAGTAAGAAACATTGAGAGATAGTTGTGTTTTATACACAAGAGGAGTTGGTGCTCCTATGGGTTGGTACTCATAAATATTTGTAAGGGGTTGGTTCTCCTATGGGTTAGTGCTCACAAATAGTTTTTGTGTTGGTGCTCGACAAAGGGGTTGGTGCTCCTACAAGTTGGTGCTTGCAAACTTTGTAATTTGAATTGGTGTTCATTCATATACTTGAGATTGTTTTTCGTGGTTTTTCTCACTTTGAATTTTCACGTAAAAATCTGATCTCTCTCTCTCTCTCTCTCTCTCTCTCTCTCTCTCTCTCTCTCTCTCTCTCTCTCTCTCTCTCTCTCTCTCTCTCTCGTGTGGTGCATATTATTGTTTCAATTTTATTGCATATTTTGAATGTGTGGTTAAGTGGTTAAAGAAAAGGAATTTGATTAAGTAAAAAGATATATAATATATTGATTCACCCCCCTCTTAGTATATTTCATGATTAATAATGAATGTATTGGTGAAGAAATGAATATAAAAGAAAACACAATGTATCACTTACTTTCACAAATTCCCTCTACCTTAGAATCTCCTTCTTTTTCTCTTTATTTTCTTCAAAATTGTATATCTTGAGTTATTATTCTATGGTTGCTAACCCTTCAAGGCTCAAATCATCAGAGTCATAAACATGTTCTTTTTTTTTTAAATCAACTTTCCTACATGTGCATATCTCATAAACTTATATTTACAAATTACATTCCACATACCTCCATTGTCTTCTCTTGATTATATTCCTTGGTGATTGATGATCTAGAATGGGATGTAACATGTGTATTTCATCATGGTGTGGTTTTAATAATGGTTTTGACCATATTTTCTTCCCACCTTCATAAAATGAAAGACATTCTGGTGCAATATAATAGAATTGGTCCCTATATCCAAACTCTTGAATAATTTTTTAACCATGCTCCTAATACTCAAAGATAATCTACACACATAAAAAGGTTCAAATTAAACAAGCATCTCAAATTTCAAATTCATAGGATATACATCTATTTAAAATATAAAAACGTGGGATAATTACCCTTATATAATGTAGAGATTATGACATGTTTTTATGAATATATTGTGGCAGCTGAAATTAGACATCATCTTCATGCTCACAATAAACATGTGAGTCCCTTACTTTCTCAAAGATGCTAACATGTACTTATGAAAGTATAAGCACAAAAATAAAATCACAATCCTACTTTGTATCACTTTAAAAAACTCAAAGTTCCACACATTCTACCTTATCCTTTGAAGGTTGCTTGTGTTTCATTATTTTTCTCTTACTATAAGGGAGGATAACGGGTGTATATGCAAGTAAAATTAATATAACAATATCATAATCATGTTTCATATGACTTAAATAAACATGTACAAATCCCAACATATTACCTTATCCTTATGGATATGGCCATGTCCATACGAAGAGGTTATAGAGATCATTCATTACATTCTTTTATTCTTCTTGTGAGGGAGGGTAATAGATTCCTATGTAGGTAAAATAAATAAAATAATATCTCAATCATGTTTCATATGACTTATAAAAACACTCCCAAATCCCAACATATTACCTTCTCCTTCAAACTAGGCCCATGTGTAAGCAAAGAGGTTTCCAAAAAATCATTTGGTAGCTCATAATTTATAAATTCATCAACCTCCAAAAAAATAGGTGTGAACCCCTCCTCACTACCATTGTTTACATGACAAAGAAGTGCAATAGTTAGAAATCTTAAATATGTCTACAATAAAATATACATGCGAATTAAAAATGGAAGAATGTGAAATAAAAATTACACTTGTATCATGGGAATCATTTACAACATAATAATTATTTTATGTTGAATCATTGGGTAACTTATAATTTACAAATTTCTTGACCTCCAATGAAATAGGTGTGTGTCCCTCCTCACTACCATTGTTTACCTGACAAAGAAGTGCAACAGTTAGAAATCTCAAATAGGTATACAATAAGATATACATTCAAATAAAAAATTAAATAACGTGAAATAATAATCACCCATTTATCATAGAAATCATTCATAATGTTGTAATCTGGATCATCCTCATCCTCTAACAAAATAGGTGGTTTTGTTTATTCCTCAAAGACAGTAATAGGTTCCTTTGTAGGTAAAATAAAAAAGTGATGATCACTATCAAGTTTCATACCAATTTCATAATCTCACAAACTCCACATATTTCATTCTCCCATATTACGTTTTATGTGGTATTAGGTTGTCCATATGCATGGAAGGATGTTTTAGATCACGGTTTCATTCATTCAATTCTTCTGTTCTTCTTATGAATAAGAGTAGTGCATTCATCCTCCCTACCATTATTGTGCTACAAAATTAATGCACTAGTTATAATGATAACTTATAATTTAACAAAATAATATGGACATTTAAATATAAAAAATTAATAAAAACTTACCACCTTCCCCAATTAATCTCTCTTTCTTTGATTTTATTAGAGTAACTTAGGGAAGGTTCTCCTAAGTTGGGCATACTCATCATGCTCCACATTCTATATTAAAAGGCTAAACTAGTTATAATTTGAAATCACGATTGATCACAAGAATAAAAAATAAAAATTTGAATATAATCAATTCATGGTAATAACATTTTCAACTGGAGCAGACTGAGGTCTAGATTAGGCAATATTAACATCTTGTGTTGGATGTGAACCACCAAAGGTTTTTTGTATCAAAGTTTAAATAAAAAATTATAAATGGTTAGCATTGAATACAACTAATAATCACTTAAATAATTAAATAAATCAATCTAAAACTAAAAAATGTTTTCATATTACCATATCAATGTCATTTAGTTTAGCTAATGCATCTTTAATTATTTGGGTTGGCATATCTTCTACTCCATCAGATGATTGTCCAAAGCTATACAACTTCAATCCTTGTTCAGTTGTGCCATGTAAATTTATTGAAGATAGTTATACTGACATTGATTTAAGGCTCTCAAAAGGGTTGAAACCATGTTTTAGGTCATGAACAATCATAGACTCCACTGATAAGATAACATAAACACCATTTCATATATATAATATTAGAGCAGTGCATTATATGTCCAATTTATACATCGAAGGATTTGGAACCCTATTATGTGAACATTTTATTGATCAATTAAAAATTTGGTAAAATAAAACATACTTACTTTGAGCTACCGTGTTCTTCATTTTATTTACTATTACATCCTGATTCCTCGCTAAGTAAATTATTTGATTATCCATAGATATTTATAGTGGACAAATCTAATTTGGGTTATTTTTGTCTAAGCTTTAAGATATGTGTTTTTATGGGATAGTCTAATATTTATTATGTTGCATGATAACATTGATATGAGTTAGTTGTAGTGTATATGTTTACATTATGATCATGTTAGTTTGTTATTTTAACTATATTTTATGACATATGTATATCATGATGTTATGATCTAACTACCTACTTTTAGTGAGGTTGATGCAAGAGAACTAATCTCTCAAAATGTGACATATGGAGATCACCATCGGAGAGGGTGACATATATGAAGATGTCTAAGGATGATAGAGAAACTAGATAGAACCCTACACACACCACATTAGATAGTATACATTTATACATAGTTTGAATGGTTGATTTAGTATGTTATTTATGTTTTTGCATATTATTTATGTTTTAATTTTGATTTATGTCTATGTTTAATATATCATGTATGATTTCATGATGGATATTATACATAGGGAAAAAGGGATAATGTTGCAGTTGAGTATGTTTGTGTTCTATTTGCCTTGCATCCAATCTATCTTTTTGTATTAAAGGAATATAATAGGTTTTACATGTATTATTTGGGGTACTAATAGAACCTTGTTGAAGTTAGAAATAAATGAAGTAATCCTAATATAATTAGCTATTGGATTATAATAAAATAGTAATTATTTTTAAAAAACTAGCTTTAAAGTAAAGCACAACATCCAAGAAAAGAAATATATTCTTAAGAAAGGATAATAGAGATTAAGAATGAAGTTTTAGGAAAAGAAATCAAAAATTGTGTGTGTGTGTGTGTGTGTGTGTGTGTGTGTGTGTGTGTGCATATGTATATATGTATGTATATATGCATATGTATGTGTGTGTGTGTGTGTGTGTGCATATGTATATATGCATATGTATGTGTGTGTGTGTGTGTGTGTGTGTGTGTGTGTATGTGTGTGTGTGTATATATCTATATGTATATGTATATGTATATGTATATGTATGTGTGTGTATACATATACATATACATATACATATATACATATATATTATATGTATGTATATATAAAGAATAAGAGAAAACTGAAAAAATAGATAAAAAGAATCATGAAATAAAGCTAAAGAAAGAATGAAAGGGCTACATTTAAGACAAAAGTGCCATTCTCTAAAAATGGAGGCATAACATATACAGGGAGAAGAAGGGAGGAATGTGAAAGGGGAGACTAAAGGGCAGAGCTAAGGAGGAGAGATAGAGCTAAGAAAAATAATCCTTTTCTAGATTTTTCTACTTTCGTTTTATATATATATATATATATATATATATATATATATATATATATATAGAGAGAGAGAGAGAGAGAGAGAGAGAGAGAGAATAAGAGAAAACTGAAAAAAATAGATAAATAGAATCATGAAATAAAGCTCAAGAAAGAATGAAAGGGCTACATTTATGATAAAAGTGACATTCTCTAAAAAGGGAGGCATAACATATATAGGGAGAATAAGGGAGGAATGTGAAAGGGGAGACTAAAGGGCAGAGCTAAGGAGGAGAGATAGATCCAAGAAAAATAATCATTTTCTAGATTTTTCTACTTTCGTTTGAGTGCCATAGTAAGGTAGGTGATGTTTTAAAATTTAAGAGATTTTCTATGTGTTGATCTCTGTAAATTATGGTGATTCTGTATATGTATTTGAATTGGTCTATTATATAATATTTTATACATAAAATATATATAATAATATTTAAATGTATACGTGAGACCAGATAACTTAGTCATATGTGGGAATTATATGGTAAATGAGGGCCTTTTAGTTATGGAAGGGATTAAACCATAGGGTTTTATTTCTTATACAGGTTACTAATAGATGCAATGCCTAATTATGATAATAAAACTATATTTGATAGTTTCTATAGTAATATTCTACAATGTTTATAGATAGTCAAAGCTACAGATATATAGGAAAAATATATTATACCAATGATCTAATCAGATAAATCTACTATTAGATATCAGATATGAATGTATACATTTTGATAGTATGACTATATATTGGATAGTAGAAATATTAATATATGTGGTATCCTTTATATGACTGTATTAGATATATCTGATATTAAATATATCTACTATCAAATATATAGGCAAAATATATCATGATCTAATTGTACTAATCCCACTAATATGCAATAAGGGATGAGTTTTGGTAGTATCTCATTATTCCTATAATTATTAATATATACTAAGATAAAAATGTTTAGAAGAAATGGCAATCACAGGTCTGTGCCTGGTTAACATGGTTAGAAACTTGCATTTTATTACTTTGTAATTAATATAATTATTTTTTACTAAAGTCCTCTTATATTGGGATGTAAAAGCTATAGGACAGTTATCTAAGCTTCTTCAGTATATAAGGAAGACTCTTATGAGGGCCTGGACATAGAATATGGAACATGCGATCCTTTATGTTCACTGGATGAAATGAGGTCATTTGATTATGTAGCTAATTACAAGCCAAAGACTGATTTATTGAAGACTTTTACTATTTTTGCCTTTGTCACAATTAGAACAACAACTATTAATCATTCTTAGGTAGATGATAATCAGGATCTTACAATGGTATTTGTTTTTGCATTGGGATATGTTGTCATTATCTTTAAGGAGTCCCTCACTTTTAATAAGAGTGTTGATGGTTGTTAGTTTATGGGTAATTATGAGCATTGTGGCTCCATCTCCTGGTGTAGCTATTAAGGAATTGACCACAACATCTGCAAATTTTAGTGAGATAGTATTCTTCTTTCTTGGTGGAAAGACAACAGTCAAGATAGTTGACACACATCAAGGATTCAAAATGAATTCTGATGTGTGAGGCTATATTATCATTGGAAAAAGAGGTTTACTCTAGTAAATGCACCAATTCAAATACCCAAATGATTCATAACACCCTAAAGTATACACTACAACTAAAATTCCAAATACTTTTCCCTATTGAATCCACAAACCCAGGGTGCCCTTAAGAGGTGTTCAACAACATATTTCCAAATCACTATATAAAAAGGGATTTATGACCTAAATCTAAGCCCAAAATGATAACCATTAATGATCATAAAATAATATATCGAATCAACTAAACTTGAAAAACATATCATTATAATTCATCAATAGGAAAGAGTAATAAACCAAAAGTATTTTCCATTATCTTGAAAAAAAATCTTACATACATCAGTGTTTCAAAATGCTACTATGGGGACAAGCATGGTGATTTTTCTCCATGTTGGATAGGGGAGACATATAAACATGATCTCAAAGCTTGCTAATGGTGTACAATTGTAACCACCTCAGCAAGGGAGATAATACATAGACATAGTAGTTGATCCAAAACTTTGAATACCCTAGACTTAGAGAGAATGAGAAATCAACAACAAAAACATTAGAATAATGGACAACCCCTCTATTTATACATTTTTACCACTTTACTAATCTAGAAATGTGGGTTGTAATCTATAATATTGAAAAATTGCAAAATAACCCTCTAAGTTCTACCAAGATGTTCCCATATGAAAAATACTCCTTGCCATGCCTAGAATCTTCATCAATTTGCATGAAAAATCATTATTGTAACTACCTCTATAATAAATGATGAAGGTGTGCATCAATCCTTTACTCTCCTTGGATAGAAATGTATTTCACACAAGCTGGAAGGAGAATTTTTTTTTTGAAGGTGAAACAAACCCTTTGTCCTCTTGTGCAACTTCCTGGAGATGCGTTTGACCACTCATTATCATAGTTGTAAACTTTTGGATAGTTTCCCTTCCTCATATGCATGCCAAAAAATAACCTTACTCTTTAAATGATAACTTTTGAATGCCCAAAATGCATGGCCATTTGAAAAATCTTCTTTAGAATGGCCCACCTTGAATTTACAGAACTACAATATTTCTCCCATGGAGTGTTTGAACAAGTAAAACAATTAAAAATGCAAAACTTAGGTCATTCTTACCTTTTTGTTTTTGGCTCCAACTTGCCTTTTCACACTTTGCATTTTTCACATTTTCTTTTTATGGTTAACTCCACATTTTTTTAATGCATAAATGCATTATTTTCACTTTTTGACCTTTTGGGGAAATTTTGGTCCCTTTTGCAAATTTGCATTTTTTCTTGTTTTGGGGAAATCCAGGTCTCATTTGTAATTTTACAATTCCTTTGTATTGGATAAATACAAAAATCAACAATATTTTTGCAATTTGGAAATTATAGAATTGTAATTTGTAGTTGTATTTCCCCTTGAAAGTTCCCTTAGGTAAATCGAAACTCCAACTACAATTTTCAGTTTGCAAATCTGCAAAATTGTAAATTGTAGTTGGAGTTCTGGGTAAGTGCACAAAGTTGGGGGATAAAAAGTGGCTTACCCGTGGACATGATTTTTCTAAAATTTTATAAATCTAAACTTTTTTAGATAATTTAATATATCTACACTCTAATTTTGAAGATGGTGTAAGAATATAAAATGTAGAATTTCAAGTCGAGTTTTCAAAACACTAAAGTTTTTTAAAATGGTTACGTATAACTAGGTCAAACATATAAAATCTGAAGAGAAACTCATATTTTTTTTTATAAAACATATTATTTTATATTTTTTCAATGAATTCTTTTTTTTAATGAATTTTTCAAGTAAATAGATCCTAAAAATTGACAAAAAATGGATAGTCATTCATGTGGCATGCCTAACTACCTCAAAAAAAAAATGAAAAATCAATTTTTTTTAATGTTTGTAGAATTAGGCCTAGTTGGTTAACATATAACTCATTTTTCACTTAGATCAATGAAAGACAAATTACATGAACATGTATAGGCATGTATGTTTGTGGCATGTAGTGGCCTAAAAAAGGCATAGTTAAAAATCAACATAGTTTGAAACCTTAAGTTAGTCCAAAAATTATAAAAAACATATTTTTGAAAAGAGGAAAGCATGCTTGTCATGACGGTCTCAAGTTTTTGAATTTACATATTAAAATTCTTAGTGTGTTTGGAAATCAAAGTTTAAATTTGTTGTTTATTTTCATACCTTTCAAAACTCAATTATACATTAACAGTCCAACCCTTTGGCTTGGGAATCCAAGCCATTCCTAAGCCAAAAAGCATGGGAATTGAATTCAAATTAAAATACTTTGATCATGTTAATAATTTGATCATTTTATTATTTGCATTATTAATATGATCACGTTACTTAATAACGCAATCGCATTATATATTCTCAATACCCTAAAACCCGAATAAGAGCCATTAGGCCTAGTAGTCTTAATATCAAATATTGGTTGATCAAGATTGTTGTATGAGACCAATGTTCTTGTTAAGAATTGATAGCATTGAATGATAATTGGAGATGTATTAACCTATGAATCAATTTATTGTTCATTTCTTCCCAATAAGGTGTGTAATCAAGCTAATATATCCCAAATTGATATTAGATGGACATATTTCCTTAGATGGAGCTTGGTTGGCCCCAATTACATATCAAACTAAATAAAATACTTGGTTTTTTATAATATGGTGTGAAATTAGAGACCTAATTGACATAATATGGACATAATTCATTTCTCAAGGCTCATTTAACCTTGATTGTGTATTAGATTGAATTAAATATTTAATTAGATTAATATGGTGTACTATTAAAGACCTAATTGACATTATATTGAAGGAATTCCTTACGCGGGGACCAAATACTCTTAATTACATATTATACTAAATAAAATACTTGAGTGGTTAAATATGATGTGCAATTAGGGAAAAATATTCACAATGGACATCAGATGGACACAATTCCTTACATGGGGTGAAAAATGCCTCGAATGATATTCTAGGTGGAAGTAGTTAATTGCATAGGACTTGGTTGTCCCCAATTGTGTATAGTATTGAAAAAATATCAATTGATTTAACATGGTGTAATTAGAGCCCCAAATGACATTAAATGGATGTAATTCCTTGTTTGGGGATTGAGTGGCCCCAATTACATATCATATTGAACCTAAATACTCAATTGGTTCAATATGGTATGCAATCGAGGCTAATGGAACCTAAAAACCATTATATGGACAAAATTACTTTCATGGGGATCCATTGGCCCCAATTATGTATAAAATAAAACAAAATACATGATTAGATGGATATAGTTTACAATCGGGGCCAATAAAGTTGTAATTGACATTAGATGTATTCAATTACTTACATGAGCTTTTGTTGACCATAATTGCATATTCAACTAAACTAAATACTTGGTTGATTCAATATGTTATGTATTTGGGACCAACAGAGCCCCTATTGATAGTAGAAGGATTAAATTTCTTGCATAAGGCTTGTTTAGACTAAATTTCATATCATATTGAACCAAATATTATTTCAGATGAATTTGGTGCACAATCAAAATCCTAATTGTTATTAGTTATATTTAATTCCTTATAGAGGGTTCAATTGGTCCTAATTTCATATCAGATTGAATCAAACGCTCAATTATTTTAATAAGGTGTGAAATTATGGCCCTAATTAAAATTATGTTGACATAATATCTTGGTAAAGCCTCGATTGACCCCAATTATGTATCATCTAGAATCGAACACTCGATTGGTTCAATATGGTATGCAATCAGGGCCAAGTAAGCCCCAACTTCCATTATATATGAACGTAATTCCTTACACACTATTCTTTTGGATTGAATTTCATATCAAATTCAAAAAATATTTATCTTATTAATATGGTTAGCACTTGAATCCCCAATTGATATCATATGGATGAAATTCCTTACATTGAGGCTTAGTAGGCCCTTAGGATAAATTTAAATCCAATTAACATCATTTATATATAGAAAGAATTAGGTTCAAGGGATGAACTTGGTTAAAATTGCATCACTCATTACCACAATTGACTTCGGAGGTTCAATATGTGATGATGTGGGCAATAATTGGTCCCAAATTCACATTCTTTACTCACAGATCTAGGTTTAAGGAGCTCAAATTTGCCCCAATTACCACAAAAATTGTACCTTATATACCCTAAGACCTAGTCCCTAAACTTTAAATGATAAATATAAACTCTTTAAACTTTGAACCAATCATTTTAGCCCAAATTAACATCATTTAAACTAAGATTTAAGTTCACAGGGCTCAACTTGGCCTAAATCACATGATTGATTGCCCAATTTGATTAATTTAATCAATCTACATGATGACATCCATGGTATAATGATAACCCAAAAACACATTCTATGGTCATAAATAGGTCCAATTGATTCAAATTATCTTTGTGATTGACCTTGTGTACCCTAAACCATGTATATACATTAAAACTTAGAAGTCATAAACCTTAACACTATACCCTAAATTATAAACCATAAACTTTTCATATTTACCAATTTCAATTTAGTTTCAATTAACATCCTTTGTAGTAATAATTGGGTTTAAACATGGCATAGAGCGATTAGACATTAATATATCGGTCCTTAAACCTAAACCCTATGCCCTAATCCTTGATCCCTATAACATAAATTGTAAGCCCTATGCCCTAATGCCCACTACATGCCACAAACATACATGCCTTATGATATAACTTATTTTATCATGAGATTTCATAAAAAGCACTTTTTAAACCTATGGCCAAAACGTAGCCTTTGGAGTACCAATCTAGATGTGCATTTGAAGTAAATTGGGGCTATTTCAAACCCCTTCAACCTAATTAAACAAATATGAGGAGCTAGTTGATTATTTTAATCGAGGAAGCATTTGAGGCCAATTTGAACCCCTTTAATAATAAGATATGATTCAAGGGGAAAAATTAAAAGATCGATCTTCTATCATGAATTGATCCAATTAGTCAATTTGTATAATTCCCTATGTGATCTAGGGAAAATTGAACCCCTAAACCAAATTTATGGCTCAATCAATTGTATCACATGTATGCAACATGTACATGGCATAATTAATCCTAATTTTGTCATAAATGGAAATATTAAGGTAATCAAGTCATAAATAGGTGAGCACGTAGCTCAAATTTTCTTCAATTACCTTAGTGATTGGACCCTATATCTAATATTTTAAACCTTTTACCATTTAAATTTAACCCTAAACCCTGTATCATTTACATTAAACCCTAAGCCACAATCCCTAAACTCTAAACCCTTTAAATTTTAAACCCTAAACCTTAAACCAATAAATTTAACCCTAGTTAACATCCTTTATATATATATATATATATATATATATATATATATATATATATATATATATATATATAATATATATATATATATATATATATATATATATATATATATATATATATATATATATATATATATATATATATAGTAATAATTAGGTTCACAAGTATGAACTTGGTTAAAATTGCATCACTCATTACCACAGTTAACTTCATAGGCTCAATCTATGATGATGTGGGGGATAATTGATCCCAAATTCACATTATTTACTCACAAATATAGGTTCAAGGGTCCCATATTTGCCCTAATTGCCTACATGATTGTACCTTATATACCCTAAAATCTATACCCTAAGCCCTAATCCTTAAAATTCCTGATCCCTAAAATCTAAACCATAAATATAAACTCTTTAAACCTTGTTCACCAATCATTTTATCCCAAATTAACATCATTTAGACTAAGAATTAAGTTCATGGTGTTTAATTTGGCCTAAATCACATGATTGATTTCCCCGTTTGACTAATTCACTTAATCTGCACGATGACATCCATGGTATAAGACAACCCAAAAAACACATTTTATAGTCACAAATGGGTCCAAGTTATTCAAATTATCCTCAATTATATTTATGATTGACCATATGTACTATAAACCATATATATATATATATATATATATATATATATATATATATATATATATATATATATATATATAAACCTAAGCCCTAAATCATAAACCCTAAAAACTATACCCTAAATTGTAAACCATAAACTTTCCCTATTTACCAATTGATTTAGTCCAAATTAACATCCTTTGTAGTAAGAATTAGGTTCACATGGCATATATTAATTATAAAAATTATATATAGGTCCTTAAACCTAAATCCTATGCCCTAATACTTAAAACATAAATTGTAATCCTTGTGTCCTAATGTCCACTACATGTCACAAACATACATGCCTTATGATATAACTGATTTTATCATGAGATGTCATAAAATATATTTTTTAAACCTATGGCCAAAACTTAGCCTTTGAAGTACCAATCTAGTTGTGCATTGAAGTAAATTGGGGATATTTTGAGCCCCTTCAACCTAATTACATGACTATAAAATGTGATTTAGGGGTTGATCAGCTCCAATTTACCCCAATCATCATCATAATTTTACCTTATATATCCTAAAACCTATACCCCAAGACTTAATGCTTAAATTTCCTAATCCCTAGACTATAAACCATAAATATAAAATCTTTAAATGTTGAACCAATCATATTATCCTAAATTAACATCATTTAGACTAAGAATTATCTTTATTATTGACCTTGTGTACCCTAAACCTAAGACCTAAACAATATACCCTAAATTGTAAACCAAAAAAATTCCCTATTTACCAATCGATATAGTCCCAACTAACATCCTTTATAGTAAAAATTAGGTTCACACATGGCATAGAGAGATTAGACCTTATGTACACCCTTAAACCCAAACCCTACATGCCCTAACCCCCAATCCCTAAACCCTAAAACATGAATTGTAATCCCTAAAACATAAATTATAATCCATAAACCATAAACCATAAACCCTATGTACTAATGCCTTAATCCCTAATCCCTAATCCATTATCTATATTAAGTATAACGTGATCATGTTATTCTTAATGTAGGAAACACTCAGTTATCATTCCCAATTACTAACCCCAAATTTTATATTAATAATAATGCAATCATGTTATTACATAACATGATTGTGTTATTGTCAATATAATCTTCTCATTACGTTGGATGGGCAAGAACCTTATACAACACATAACATGATCATGTTATGATTATTTTATACTAAGCTCACTTATCAATGACTATTTTTAACCCAAATTAAGAATTTTGTCCCCACAAACATTCTCTACATACTTTTATGAGATTTACGGTACTTGTGTACTTGACCCCACCTTTGAAAAGTTGTCAATTTTCCTTATTAATGGGTATCATATCACATTTGAAAATGAAGAGGAAGATGTTGAAGAAAAAAACACCAGAGGAATTAGAAGATTCGAGAGAGAAACACAAGCTATGAATGCAAAAACTTCATTGTAGACAAGGTAAAAACCCTAATCCTAATGAACCAAATGCCATAGATAATGAACCAATTGATATTAATGAATTAGAAAATGATGAAATTGACCATAATCAATTGAATAATGTTAAAATTGGCCATAATGAAATGAATAATAATGAAATTGAAAATAATGAATTAATTAATGTTGGAAGTTCACATTCAAAGTCCCAAGTTTTTTATTTTGTTGATGATGAGTTTATGTATGATTCTTCACCACCCCCCCCCCCCCCCATGAATAAATAAAACTTGATGGAAATAAATGATGATGAAATTAATCATCAAGAAAATTTCACAGAAACATATAATGAATAAATTAACAATAAATAAAATCTCATCCCACATCTAAATAATGAAAGTCATAATGATTTTGAAACACCCTCTCAACAAATTCCACCATTACCAACACCTCCAAGAATTGTAAGTAGAAATACAAGTACTTAATTGAATTTGATGAAAATATTTTAGAACCAATACATTAAAAAATCCCTGATCACCATTCAAGAAGTCTGGATCAACAAATTTGGGATACTTTCATTATTTTGAGTATGATAGTCAAAGATGTAAGTTATTTATTTCATTGATAAAATTGATTAAGATGAGAACTATAATGTACACATTATGACTAATAACATCGAACATGGATGATGAAAATAATGAAATTATTGAAAATTTACATGATGCATATACTTATAACTTGTGTATACAACTTATGTAGTAAACGATAAAATAGGGAAAAATTAAATGGTTTAAAAAACAAGTTGAACACTTAATATAAATAGAAAAATAATAATTAAATCAATTGAAATACATGAAAGACTTAATGAACTTAATACCAATGAGCTTTGGGCATTCTCTGGTAGACTTTTATGAAAATACAAGGCCATAGTTGATACTCTCAAAAAGTTACTTTATCAATTTTGAAAAGACAATACAAGAGTTTCACCCAATGCAAGAGATGTTATGAAAAGAAGATTTGATTTTTGTAACTATGAACCACATCCAAAACGTTTATTGGATATGACTCAAACACAATTGTACTCTAAATTTTTGGAAAAACATCCACAATTTTTTATTTGTCAAAGATATTTTTTAGATGATAAAACCTGTTTATGTTAAAATAAATCAGACATGCACCACTTTTTGTTGTAGGCAACATGATGAATTTTCAATGCACTATGATGTTTTTCACCATATTCACTATACTTTGCATACAACAACATTTTGTAGGAGTGTGGCATTGCATTGCCACCAAAATTAGCCAAAAAAATTATTCTATCTTTTGAAAAAGATTGGATAGATAATTATTTTACAACAAATCATGTTTAAATGGAAATTACAGCATTTGTGATGGATTGTTAAAATTAAAAAAAATGTATCCATGAGAATATTACAAGTGCGATAGGAAATGAATTAGTTGGTTTAAACAAATATAAATCAATGACTTATCAAGTAAAATATGGCAAAGAATCTAAAAGGTATGAGCTTGTTAAAAAAAAGATATTTATTTCCAAAAAAATTTGTCAAATTTAGGGAGAAGATTGATTATGAGTATGCAAGGCACACATACAAGGCTAGATGGTTGGATGAACATTTTAAGATAAGCAATGATACATTCCCATTTGGTTCAATTATTTCAGTAGTTTATTTTTCTGAAAATTACACATTTAAAACCCAAATGGAAGTTCAATCATAGTATTACAACTCATCACAAATTGTCATATTTATGCATATAACATTCATGCATGCACTTGATAGTATATATAAATAATAAAAATATAAAGGGATTACCATTTCTATATCAATGATGAAAGATCACATTGTTTAGATTATATGCAAGGTTTTTTTCAGAAGTTATATGAACAGTTGAGTGAGAATAACATTACTTTCAATCAACATCACATTTGATCAGATAATTGCACATCATAATTAAAAAATGCTGATGGGATGGTTAGAGGGTCTTGATGGTGATTGGAGTGGCTTCGTTTGGCAGAAATTTTCTGTTGGCTTTCGTTTGGGCTCGATTGGACATGTATTGAGGGAGATATTAATATTTGATTTATTTAATCAAATATTAATTATTTGGTCTAATTTTAAATTAGAAACCCTAATTCTAATTTAAGAAAACCCTAATTAGGGCAAGCATGTCTTTTGAGGGTATAAGGGTTTCTCATGGAGGCCATTGTGAATTAGCCATTGATTATTGATTATTGATTTTGAAGAATTTCTTCTGTGAAGACTGAGCCTAGGGTTCCAGGATTCCATTTGCATTGGAGAATGTTCCCTCTTCAGTGTGTGCAATTAAGAGGCTGTGGAATATCAGCTGATCTATTGCCAAATTGAGAGATAACTTCATCCAAAAGTTATCACAGAATTTACAGGGTTGAGAGATAACTTCACACAGAAGTTATTACAGATATTCCAGGTATTTATTTCTTTATGTTTTGATTCAATAAATTATACAGCTAGAGATCTTCTGTGCTAGAAGCATATATTTTCAGATCAGGGGTTGAAAATAGGGAAGTTGTGCTTAATTGGCGGCTGTACGGAGTCCGTACAGGTCCGTATAGATCCACACAGACACCGATATCGGCTAACAGAGAGCTTCCAGATATCGACATCAGCTGACTAGAGACCGACGTCGGTAGATAAGAACCTGCAGTGACCGACATCGGTAGTATATCGATCGACGCCGGTGATTGTGTGTTCGACACAGCAGGCCGAGATCTTCCAGAATTCAATTTGCACTTCCAGATTTGCAAAGCCAGGGTTTTCAAGACTGTATTTCATATTTATATGCATAATAGAGGACTGCAATTGTAATAGTTTAGAAGGACAAGTGATAAGATCTGTGATTTACTATTGAAAAAACTATATTATTGTTATCATTCTGAATTTATTCAATAGAGATTATATCTTGGTTCAGAGTTTTTGTGTTGCTATATTTCCTGTTTGGAGGGGATATTACAGTGGTATCAGAGCTTTTTATTGCTATATATCAGAGCTATTTGAGTTTCAATAGTCCCTACTGGTTGGGGATATTACAGTGGTATCAGAGCTAAATCCTGCCATCCTGAGGGTTTGACAGATCTTATGCAGCCACAAGAGTTGGGACCGCACAGGTATAACACATGCAGTAAAGCCTTGCTTGAAGGTACCTAGTTGTTAGATCAGTAGCAGATTATCATGAGTGACAGACGTGAGGGTAGCCCACCCAGGGGCCACAGGTATGATGCTGATCAGGGCACCAGATAATTTCACCGTGCTATGATGACAAGTCAGCAGCAGATGAATCAGACACTACAGGCACTCATGACTATGATAAGGGGTATGAATGCACCTGATGGATAGAACGGGGACCAAAGAGATGATAGGAGTGCTACGGTTAATCAGAGAACACATCAGACTCACTCCAGAATAGCTGATAGACCTACTCGCTCGACATTTGTTCAAGAAGAACCAGAGGCACCAACAGAGGAGGAGGTAGGGAATTCCCCATTTGTAGATGTTTACATGGCTGCAAATGATGAGTGGGACTTATTACCTCCTCATATTCAAGAGAGAACAACCTTTGATCATTTTGTCAATCTAAGGAGAGAGCACTATAGATTGGCTAGACAGGACATGAGACCTAGAGTCCAATTCAGTGAGCTGAAGAAGGCTACTGGTAAGCTTTCTTTGACTACCTTTGACGGCAGTGGCAAGATGACAGCGCAAGCTTGGGTTCATAAGCTTGACACCTTTTTGGCATTGAGGCCAATGTCAGAGATAGAGGCCATCAAATATGCCACATTGCACTTGGATGGAGTAGCACATGATTGGTGGTACCATGGTATGGTAACACTTCAGCATAACCAGGTGACAGAGTATCAGGACTTTGTGGATAGATTGGTTGAGTGGTTTGATAGGAAGGATCCCAAGGTTTACTTTCGAGATCTGGCACAGTTGAGACAAATAGGTAACTTGGAGTCCTTCATTGGTGAGTTTCAGAGATTGGCAGTCATGGTGCCCAATATTTCTGAGCGTAGATTGGTAGTTCTCTTCATGGAGGGATTGACAGAGCCATTGAGAGGGTGGATCAAAGCCTTTGATCCTCCTTCATTACAGGTAGCTATGAATAAGGTGCGTAGTATGGAGATGGAAGCCCCATCCCACAAATTTAACTTCAAAGGTACTTCTTCATCTAGAGACCATAAGTGTTCGAACACAGATACAGAGAGACCGGATTTTAACATAGATAAATCAGGGGTTAAAAATGATTCAAAAGCCAATCCAGCAGCACCACCTTTGGATCATGAGGTGTTTAATGATCTACACAGGAAGAAGCTTTGCTTTTACTGCAAAGGTCCATATGATATCCATCATGATTGCCCTTTGAGGCCTAAGGGCAAAGCAAATCGTGTGATGTGGGCGTATTATGAGGATGCGGAATCAGAAGATTCCAAATAGCAGGATAGTTCTGAGGAGGCAGAGGCTTCAGAGCCTAAGGCAGAGGCAAATTTAGAGCTTCATATATAGGAGGCACGCCTATCCAGCATTCAGTCAGATGAGTCATTCAGACTCCGTGGAGTTTTGGCAGGGCAGAAGGTTATCACCCTTCTTGATACAGGAGCCACACATAATTTCATAGATGCTAGATTTGTGGCGAAGCATGGACTCACTACAGAATATTTTGAGGGCATCAGAGTTAAGGTAGTCGATGGTCACACTCTTAGGTGTGAGCGTATGATTAGAGACCTCCCATTGCGCTTGAACAACTATGAGTTCAAGGCTGATTATTATGTGGTAGACATGGGTGATATAGACTTAGTCTTGGGTATGAAGTGGCTTCATTCCTTTGAGGAAGTTACTCTTCATCTCAAGGACATGGAGGTTTGATTTAATGTTGATGGGAAGACACATGTTCTTAAGGCAATACGGGGCAGCAGCTTCAGATATATGTTTTTTCATCGGATGGAGATGCCTACGCCACCTGACATGATAGAGTGCGATGACGAGTGCACATTGGCACCATCACAAGAGAGATATGAAGATGAGATTGGTCTTGAGGTGAGTGCAGTAAGGAGTTATCACATGTGGTAGGGACTTAGCTTGCTATTACAGTTGGTCCACCGGTTGATACGACTCTTTCTAGCCTTCACAATCCAGATTTAGATATTATTCAGGTACGGAGTTTGCTTGAGTTGCTTGCTGATTTTCATTTATGGATTGGATGTTGGGGTGCTTATCTTAGTACTAGGGATGGACATGGCATGGAGGTTCCATTGATTGACAGTAGGGCAGATCATGACTACATTTGGGATCCAGGTGGATTGATGGGTGTATCATGCAGCAATTGCTTGAGGGCAAGCAATTTCAGGAGGGGCGGATTGTCATGTCCCCTTTTCAGTTGACATGTTATGAGTTCATGGTTAGCCTATTATGTGACCCTCGTAGGCTAATGGGATGGTTAGAGGGTCTTGATGGTGATTGAAGTGGCTTTGTTTAGCAGAAATTTTCTAGTTGGCTTTCGTTTGGGCTCGATTGGACATGTATTGAGGGAGATATTAATATTTGATTTATTTAATCAAATATTAATTATTTGGTCTAATTTTAAATTAGAAACCCTAATTATAATTTAAGAAAACCCTAATTAGGGCAAGCATGTCTTTTGAGGGTATAAGGGTTTCTCATGGAGGCCATTGTGAATTAGTCATTGATTATTGATTATTGATTTTGAAGAATTTCTTCTGTGAAGACTAAGCCTAGGGTTCCAGGATTCCATTTGCATTGGAGAACGTTCCCTCTTCAGTGTGTGCAATTAAGAGGCTATGGAATATCAGCTGATCTATTGCCAAATTGAGAGATAGCTTCATCCAGAAGTTATCACAGAATTTACAGGGTTGAGAGATAACTTCACACAGAAGTTATTACAGATATTCCAAGTATTTATTTCTTTATGTTTTGATTCAATAAATTATACAGCTAGAGATCTTCTATGCTAGAAGCATATATTTTTAGATCAGGGGTTGAAATAGGGAAGTTGTGCTTAATTGGCGGCCATACGGAGTCCATACAGGTCCGTACAGATCCACACAGACACCGATATCGGCTGACAGAGAGCTTCCAGATACCGACATCGGCTGACTGGAGACCGATGTCGGTAGATAAGAACCTACAGTGACCGACGTCGGCAGTATATCGACCGACGCTGGCGACTGTGTGTTCGACACAACAGGCCGAGATCTTCCAGAATTCAATTTGCACTTCCAGATTTGCAAAGCCAGGGTTTTCAAGACTGTATTTCATATTTATATGCATAATAGAGGACTGCAATTGTAATAGTTTAGAAGGACAATTGATAAGATCTGTGATTTACTATTGAAAAAACTATATTATTGTTATCATTCTGAATTTATTCAACAAAGATTATATCTTGGTTCAGAGTTTTTGTGTTGCTATATTTCCAATATCATTGCAACTTAAAAATATGACATAATCAGATGACGTTGACCATGTATCTAATCTAGTTTAGCTAGGTAGACCATTTTTCATTATGTATAATTTATTCTCACTAAATATATCTTATTATTATCACTAAAAATATTTTCTTGCAATACAATGTATGTTTTTGTAGTTATTATAGATGAGGATAATGAAAAAGGCACTAATTACTCCTTGTGTTGGTGTGTATAGAGAAAAAACAATTGACTTCCCCAGTTATAGATGGAGAAAACATTGATTATCCCACTGGATTAGTGGTAGTCATTGGAACTTGGTTTCAATGATATCCTATAAAAAATTCAGATCAATTGTTATTTAAAGAGTTTGAAATGCACTAGAAGATACTAAACTATTCAAATTTGATTCTTGCAATGAATATTTAACTACAAAAGTATCATGGGAGGTCATTAAATAGAAAATTATGGAAAGTTTAAGAGTCAAACCATGAAGTTATTCTTGATAATATCAAGGTTAGATCAGATCTTAGTGGTTCATTGGATTGAAATACGGAGGTATGTTGTCTTTTCAAACATATATGTAATCAATTTCAATAAATATTTTTTATTTTCTAGGTAGTACATATATAAATTTTTATTTTTAATTACTTACTAACAATTTTTTGTAGGTCTGTAGTGCCAGATAAGCTTTTACCTTTGCATGGTTCTTACTATCAGTAAAGAATTCTATATTATTGAAGCTAAGAAAAGCTTATACTAGACATGATCAAATCTCATGTTGGATGTGATTGAAGATCAAGAAATGACTTATAGGTTTAATTTTATGGGTATTTGAACTTTGGCTAAAAATACATTTTTCTTGTATTAGAAAGGGTGTTCTTGAGGCCGTAATAGGTGGTGGGTTTATCTTTGGGCCTGACAGGAGACCAATCACCTAGTCCTAGATGTTATCCACCCCCATGGATGTGTTGGTGGTGTCATTTTTCACTCAATAATCATTGAAATCAAAGTTATATAACCATAACTTAAATTTTAACAATATATATTGTTAGTGTTTCCGCTCTTCGAAATGGTAGTGAAAATTGCATTTCCAAGCGGATTTGAAAATCATGGCAGTGTGATAACATTTAATTTGTCTATCTAGACATGATCAAAGTGATATATTTTTATGTGGATGTCCTAGAGGTAGAAATGCCAGTTAGAGCTCAAGAAGAAGTTTGTTCACTACCAAAAAGTTACATTTTTGGACCCATCACTGTAACTTGTCTAATAGATTGATCTCAAATCTTATATATGAGTGATATAGGGTAAAATTAAAAAGATTAAATAGGTATGTGAGGTATCTTTTTATTCATTTAAATGACTTAGATTTTTTGTTTTATGCATACTTAAGTTAAAAAATTGTATTTTTCTTGTATTGTGAAGGGTGTTCTTGAGGCTGGAAAGGGTGGTGGGTTTGTTGATTGGGCCTAGAGAGAGGCCAATAGCCTGGTACTAGACATTATCCACCCCTAAATATGTTTTTAGTGTCATTTTTCACTCAAGAATCATCTGAACTAGAGTTATGCAACCACAACTTAAACTTTGACAACATTTGTTGTCAATGTTTTTGCTCTCTAGAATAGTAGTGAAAATGCACTTCCAGGTGGATTTGAACATCATGGTAGTGTGATAAAATGTAATTTACCTATTTTAATGTGATAAAAGTGATAAATTCATAGGTTTAGGTCCTGGAGGTAGAAATTCTAGTTAGATCTCAAGAAGTTTTTTGTTCACTGATAAAAAAGTTGCATTTTTAGACCCATCACTGTAACTTGTCTAACAGATTGATCTTGAAGATTACACTAAAATTATATGAATTAAATAAGTACATGAGGGGTCTGATGGTTCATGTAAATGACATATAATTTTAATTTTAGGCATGTTTAAACTTAGGCTAAAAATTGCATTTTTCTTGTATTGGGAAGGTGTTCTTGACGTCAGAATGGGTGGTGGGTTTGTCGATCAGGCCTGACGAGAGGCCAAAAACCTAGTCCTATATGTTACTAACCTCCTTGGACATATTGGTGGTGTCATTTTTCACTCATAAATCATTATAGCTAGAGTTATACAACCACAACTTAAACTTTGACAATATTTGTTGTCACTATTTTTGCTCTCTAGAATGGTAGTGAAAATGCACTTTCAGGTGGATTTGAACATTTTGGTAGTGTGATAACATGTAATTTTCCTATTTTTATGTGATCAAAGTGATAAATTAATAGGTGTATGTCCTCAAGGTAGAAATTCCAGTTAGAGCTCAAGAAGTTGCTTGTTCGCTAACAAAAAGGTTGCATTTTTGGACCCGTCACTACAACTTGTCTAACAGATTGATATTGAATATTTCACCTGAGTGATATAGTTTGAAATTATAGGGATTAAATAGGTATGTGAGGGGTTTTAAAATTCATGTAAATTACTTACAATTTTCATTTTATGTATGTTTGAACTTAGGCTTAAAATTTATATTTTTCTTATATTGGGAAGGGTGTTCCTAAGGCTAGAATGGGTGGTGGATTTGTTGATCAAGCCTGATGGGAGGCCAAAAAATTGGTTCTAAATGTTATACACCCCCATAAAAAATGTTATTGGTGTCAATTTTAACTCAAGAAACATTTAAACTAGAGTTTTGTAACCACAACTTAAACTTTGAAAACGTTTGTTGCCTATGTTTCCGCTCTCTGAAACAGTAGTGAAAATGCACTTCTGGATGGATTTGAACATCTTGGTGGTGTGATAATATGTAATTTGCCTATATATATGTGATTAAAGTGATATATGTATAGGTGGATGTACCATAGGTAGAAATTCCAGTTGGAGCTCAAGAAGTTGCTTATTCACTGCCAAAAAGCTGCATTTTTGGACCCATCACTGCAATTTGTCTAACAAATTAATCTCAAAGATTACACCTAAGTATTCTAGGGAATGATTAGAGGTATTAAATAGTTACACAATGGATCTAATGTTTCTTATAAATGACATACATTTTTAACTTTATATGTATTTAAACTTAGGCTAAAAATTGCATCTTTGTTGTATTGGGAAGGGTGTTCTTGAGGTCAAAATGGGTGGTGGGTTTGTCAATCAGGCCTGATGAGAGGCCAAAAACCTAGTCCTAGATGTTGTCTGCCTCCCTAGACATGTTTTAGATGTCACTTTTTACTCAATAAGCATCAAAACCAAAGTGTTGCAACTAGAAATTAAATTTTAACAACTTTGACAACTTAAACTAGAAACCTAAAAACTTAATGAGTAATTGACCTATTGACCTATTTTAAACTTTGACAACTTTGACAGCTTGAACTAGATAACTATAAACTTAATTATTAATTGACCTATTGACCTATTATGTGGTGGTAGAAACTTAATTGACCTATTAACCTATTAGGTGGCGGTAGAAACTTTATTGACCTATTGACCTATTAGGTGGTAATTGATCTATTGACCTATTAGGTGTTAATTAACCTATTGACCTATAAAGTGACTTGTTGTGGATTCTCAAATTATTGTATGTTATTTCATTAGTTTCATGTGTTATCCTTGAAAGTCCTTGAGGCCATGAATATGTTGTCATTTATTTATTAGATCTTAGAAGATGCACGAGAGATTTGAAATTTACCTTGATGTTTATGTGCCCTTTACTCCTAGCTATTAGTTCAACATTAATTTGAACTAATATTGGGGGAATAGTTAGGACTTGATTTGCCTTGAGATATTTATGTAAAATTTTCATGCATCTTCAATGAGTTTCTTCTTAAATTCAAATAAATGTTGAAATAAAACCTCCTTTTCTAAAAGAAGAAACTCATTGAAGATCCATGAAAATTTCTTAACTTTTATGAGCCTCCCAAAACTATTCTTAATAAAATGTATTTATAAATGTTTATGGTAATTTATTTGATTTTAAAAGAACTTTATTGTGAACACATATTAAAAATAGATTATCTAAATCTATACTAAATAGCATCTAAAAATCATACTAGAGATATATATATATATATATATATATATATATATATATATATATATATATATATATATATATATATATATATATATATATATATATATATATATATAAAAGTCAGTTAATCTACTATAAAAGATAATTGATAAAAAATCCACTTTGAGTTATAAGAACTTATCAACTTGTCTAAAGTTAGACATGGAAAATCACTCCTTTCCTGAACCATAATTCATAATTTTGGTCCCTAAATTTTTTGTTGCATATGGCATGCAATTGATGACTACTATTATAAATTTAACTAAGAGATTGATGATGATCATAGTGAATCATGAAAAATTAGCTATCTTGATTCATGTGTGGAATTAGATTCCTTCATTACATTCTAATTATAGTGGTCATTGCCTTAAGTGATTTGGGTTAATGTGAACTATAGTTGTGAATTTGAAAATTTCCATATTCTATGTTTTGTATGGAATTTTTTGGAACTTTTAGATGATTTTTTAGATTTCATGGATTCTTAACACACAACCTTATATCACGAGCTATTAATTTCACTTCATGGATTCCATAGTTTAGCTATTAGTTTGATTTACCTTGAAGCTCTTATTATGTGCCTGATTTTTATAATTAATAGTTTTTTTGAAGCTCTTAGAAGATGAATGAGAGATTTGAAATTAAACTAATACTCCATGTTATTGTCACAAGCCTGTAGGGTGCCTTGTTGTGCACAGTTAAGATAGAGAGGAGATATTTTTCTTATATAAATGTGTATGTTAATGGATATAATGGTTTATATGGTTGGTGACATGTGTAAATAAGGTAGTTCTAATTTTAAAATCCCTTAAGAGAGTCCTTGACACTCATTGATACACAAACTCTATTGTCATAGTCCTAAATAGGACTCAAAAACCTATGTTTTGATGGTTAGAAGAGAGAATAAAGAGAAATGAGATGTATAACCTATTTTAAAAGATGTGTGGGGGTGAAAAAAACCCTAGATTTATCCTTTTAAACTTTTTATAACTCAGGATATTGAATTATATAGCCCCTCAACCTATGTAGAAGCATAACTAGGGTTTCAAGAGCAAAAACCCTGTAGAAAGAGTTTAAACCCTTATAAATTAATTAAAATTCATAATATGACATGTTTTGATGTATGGAAAAGTAATAAAGTGTTTTTTTTGTGGTTAATGGTCATATAGTATGGATTTGATGACTATGGATTTAAGATAGGGATAATTAGGCCTAATTGAAGGGTGGTTTACAAAGGAAGTGTGGTCTAGGAGTGGAGTTAGGTCATGAAATTTGAGAAACACATATAAATAGATATAGGGTGGATATAAAAGGTTTTAAATATCCATAAGAGTTGATATATTTCTCAAACCAAGAGAATTTGCACACACAAAAGGCTACAAGCCTAAAGAGACCATTGTGATCCCTATATGTGGAATTTAATGTTGAACTGTGTTTGAGAACTTGTAAGAGGTTAAGTAAGGTTTGATTTGACTATATAATAACATATATGATACAATACTAACTCTTTGAGACCTATATCAACTTTGGTACTTAAAACTTAAGAGTATTGCTTAGTAATAAAATAGTGAAAGAGTGAGAGGATGTTTGTGAATGGAATGTATCAAATGAGTTAGAGAATGAATGTGAGAGGTTTTTAAGAGGTATAATTACACCAATGAGTGTCTCCAAAGTGTAAAATAAGAAGGTAAAAAGATAATAATACCATTAATCATAAGTAATAAGAGTGTCGTTAGTCATTTCCACTACACACAATGAAATAAAAACTTTAATTTAAAAAAGTATGGGAGATCTAAGGTTTATAACATTGAAAAGAATTATTTTTTAATACTCATTGATATACAACTTAAATATGAGATCCAATAGATAATAGTTTGGAAGATCAAAATAACACTTTACAATAACACATAATGAAATATAAATTAGATAGATTACCATGATAGGCATATAATATAGGCTGTCAATAATACATAGATTGGCATGATAAGAATACTAAAAATTACATCTACCAACATAGTATCTAATGTTGGTTGAATTTCATATTTGCATATACAATGAAAAAAATACATAAATTGCTATATAAGCATACAAAAAAGTACTTCTTATGTACATAAGATATCTTATTCATCATATAGCCTATCTCTATTTTCCTTCCTCAAAGAAGACTCTCCTTGGGATGCCATACTAGTATATGGAGACCCCTCTTATGCCTTGGCTTGCTCCAAGGTCTAACTACGAGTCCTATGCTCATAGCTAGATTGTAGTTGAGCCTGTTCAAATACAATAATTATTATGAAATTAACATAAAATAAATTCAAATAATTTTTAAGAAATTAATTTTAAACTACAATAAAAAATCATTTAAACATGCACTTATTTCAATCTTTCAATCTTGCTCAATATTTTTTTCATGCTCAAACAAGTCAATGATAGGGTCAACTATCTGAATAGGCATCTCAAATATGGGAGGAACATGAAAAGTTTCCCTACTCATCATCTGACTAGGATTATCATATGCCATAGGATAGCCTTGCATACACAATACATTTAAACATAGGTTATATTTACCCCAAGTACATATACTAAAATTATAAAAACAAGTCTATTTTTACAATTCAAAATTACAAGAACTAATATATACCTCTGTTAGCATAGGTGTGTAGATGACATTGCAGCAGTAATGCCTATGTATGTCTCAGCTCGTAGATAGGGAGGAGTGTCTACTTCAGCCATCAACTATTTATGTAAACAAGGTCTCACTTAATTTTATATAAAGTATCAAATCTTATATATGGAAACTATTCATATCATGAAAAGATAATGTAAACCAAGAATCATAGAAGTGTAATTGATATACAATGTGCAAATCATGAAAAGACACTATAAGCCAAGAATCATGGAAGTACATAACTACCATACAATGTGCATATCATGAAAAGATAATGTAAACCAAGAATAGTAGCACTTCGACAAGGAAAATTTAAGGAGAGAAAAGGATTATGAGACATATTGAGAACTCTATCCTTACTTATGAAGCTTCTTTGGATAGAGTAAAATACCATTATATATTTACTGGGGAAAGGTTGAGCTACACATATATGGCCATCATCCTTCTATTATATGTGTGATATCAATCATATGTATCTCTATATTTAATACATGGATTGATATCACATTCATTTATAATAGATAGATGATAAGTGATTTATAGGAAAGCACCCAACCAATAGAAAGGAACACAAGCCACGATGAATCCACCTCTTGATGAAGGTGTGTGTAAATAACATTCTACCAATAGGTTAAGCAAGGGATGTCCTTGTCCAATATATCAATTTTTAGCCATCTATATATATTGTCTTGTTTTGGCTCAAGAAAACAAAATTGGCAAATAGTTTGGATGTTGAATTGGAAGAATATACAAGGTGTAATTATTGAGGAGCTAATTTAGGTTCTAATTTTTACATGAGTAATTTAGGCCTCCTACATTATTATTTAGGTGTATATTTTTGGAAATTTTATCATTCTATATGTATGAAAGATAAAAATATGCCAAAGCACTTTTGGAAAAGTTCATGATGACAAAGAAGGATCCATCAACTAAAGCCATGGATATTTATTATCTATAGGTAACAATGCAAGTGGATTGGTGTGGGATATTTATTGCACATGCCTACCATAAATAAATAAATATATATATATATATATATGGATCTTATATAAATTTTAGGATCACAAATGTATATGGGAAAGAGAGAAAAATGATTGTTTGTGTTTACTCATATCAAAGATAAGGAATTAAATGTTACATGTACAATCATGTCAAGATTGTGTCCTTATGGTTTTAGATGTAATGTGGTCATAGGAATTTTAGTTTGCATTATTAGGAAAGTCTTTGGGAAAGAGTTATATGAATGAGACTCCCATTTAATAGGATATTATCGCTTCCAAGTCAGCTTCCACTAGGAAAATGGGTGTATATTCATAAAAAAGATTCAAATATTTTGTGAAAAAATGTGCTTCATGTTTTTCTTCATAAATAATGTCCTATCCCTGGAAGAATGTAATATATTTCTTGTAAAATAGTGTATTGACCTCAAGTAACAGAAAGAGAAAATGTACCATATGGTAATGGGTAGAAGATATTAATACAACATCTACATCCTTAATCAGTGACCCTGTAAGAGCATTGTAGGATGTTACTCCCAAGGAAGCATGGTCCAACATAAGACCATTCATGAATTTCATGTTTTTGGTTGTGTTATTTTTGCATTAATTATTGAGAAGAGAATTAAATTAGATGCAAAGAGCAAAACATATATTTTTGTTGTGTTATGTCTATTGTTAATGATGCACATTTCTTCTCTTTTACCTTAAATTCCCTTACTATTATCACTCATTTTCAAGGGTAACATGTGGATTTATGTATAATGGTAATGGTGACATAATTCAAAATGAGAATATGACTATATTGAGATTAGCAATTTCATTTTTAAGATAATGTTACCTAGAAGGACCCCTAGATAATTGTTCTTCATTTTATAAGTATCCTCATGGCATGTGAACTACCCTTATCTAATCTTGAATGAGATTACTCATGGAATATTTGTGGGATTTTCCAAAATAATTTATATAAATAACATTGATCCCATTCTCATAGCTTTCAACTATTGTAAAGAATAGATAAAAGATAAAGAGAGAGAACATGAAAACAGAGTATGAAAATAGAAAAGATAAATTTAAATTGAACTTACAAGGAAAATATATATAGACTAATGTGCATATATCATAAAATTAACTCAAAATTTTACCTTTATATAGGTAAATGGTGTCATCCTAACAGAGATAGATGCAGTAGTGGATGGCCCAGTAGCTAGATATGAATATGTAAACAATCGCTGCAACAAATCAAATGTTGTAAATGTTGACTGTGATGATGAAGGAACTGTCACCTCCTATGACATAAAAAATGAAATATATTTTATATTCAATTTATATATAAATTAATTATTATCTAAATTAAATTTGTGAGTATAACTTAAATTTAACATGACATTTATAAAAATATACTAGCATCTATGTGGTGGCTGATATTTGCACATCAAATATGCATGCCAAAAACTCATCACTCATAATAATATGATCTAAGCCATCTAAACCACTGATGCCATCATAATCATAAGGTCCTATGCACATAGCTCCACATGAAATGCAAGGGCGGGGTCAAGGTTAGGTAGGTGGTGTATCTATAGCATCACTCTATAAAAGCCTACTTGTATGTTGAATAAGTATATTGGTGAGTGAACTAAGATCATATAGAGTGTCGATATCCATGACATAATAAGATATGAAGGGGATAATAGGCTCAAGATGATTTTGGATATGGATCTATGCAATTCGATTAGGCACATGATGTGCATCTAATTGATCCTATGTAGATCTTTTTCCTCAGCGCTGAAACTCACTAAAATCAAAATAATTGGGAACTTCATTGAGGAAAAACTCATAATAGAGTTTCCTAAAAAATATAATGGGACCTTATGGTTATTACATGGTGGATAGTCAAAGGCCATCCAACATCGATCTTAAAAACTAGTTGTGATTAAGTTATGTACACAACAATGGATAGGAAAACATTTAATAGTTACGGTAAATGGGGCATTGGTGGCTAGATCAATTAATAGGGTGGAAATGGAGGCTTTTGAAATTATTTTATTCTTGACATGAGTCTAAATATTGAAGGATCATTTTAACCAAGGTGTTATACAAGATCTGATAGTTCTAGATAGAAATAATCTTCTTTTGGCTTATCCAGGGATCAAAAAAGGACAATCTGCCAATTATGCATGTACTCTAAAAATGAGTGGACATGTGGATATCTAAATCATTCACAATCATTAGATGAAAGATCCCTCTGAAATTAGATAATGTCCCCATCTTCAAGCTAGGTACTATGAAATGGAATTCTATTGTCAATACGCTCACACATTATGCAAGGTTCAAACTTTATTTCTATTTTTATATGAAAATGATTCCTCTCACTCTACCTTTGATAGCACCCTTGCCCATTAATGGTTGATGAGAATGGTTAGGCTAGACACATGGAATCAATTATTGCAACCTTTTTTCTTGCATAAGAGCTTGATATAATCAACTTAGCTATGCCTATTGCAAAGAACAATGTAAGTGTATTTTCCAAATCTCGTGCTTCTGCTTGATTCTCCCTTCATGTCTTAAGGAAATGGCCTTCATTTTAATCCCTAATAGTTCCTTTTACATCTCAATTTTTATTTTTGACAATTTAGCTAAAATAATCAAGATTGATGGTGACTGAGCTTGAATAGACACACATCGTCATAGCTTTTTAATGGACATGATCAATGAGATGCAATTCTTGAACCCTATTTATAAGTGGCTAGTGTTTATTTGATACTCTATCTAGCACTTTTGGTACTGCAGTTCATCCTAAAGGGTGATTCACCATGACCTAAAACTTGAATGCCTCGATTAACACATCTCCTACCATGTCCTTAGTCACCATTCAACCTATAGAGGTCACATTTCTCAAGTTTAAAACTTGTATGAATTTTTTGTTCACATTCACAAGATCTAGAGTCTCCATTACAATTCTCAATTAATCAATTTTTGTAAATTGCATTAAATTCTCCCTTTTTTCCATCTAGTTATCTCCTTCTTTCTCTCTTTGTGTGCCATGAGATATGGAGATGCAAGATTAATTTTTAATTTAGAAATTTTTAAATTGCATCCTAGCTTCCCATTTTTACCAAGATTGTATTTCGAGATCCAAATCATTGAAAATAGTTTGAAACTTATCATTTCAACAATTATTTTTTTAAATGTGTTTTCTATGAACCTTCTACCTATCAAATGCAATTACTTTTTGACCCCTAACCTTTTGTCAGAACTTCATGGTGTTAAATACAATTTTCCCCTCAGTCAACATTATAGTCAATGGGGAATTCTCCATCTAGCTTCCTCATGTCCTTCCTTATCCTTCCAATGCTTTGATTTAATTAGAATGATTATGTGGTAGGTCTTCAATGTTGGCATGGGAAAAATAATGTTGCAAGTCTTTAACACGCTCTTCTATTCATGTGGACACCAAGCCTTCCATGTCGACACCAGGCTCAAGTACGTATAAAACTCGAAAAAAGGCATAAACCCCTTGGTGCAAATTTGAGCACCAACAAGGTAAGTATTGGCAAAGACCTTGTATTCCATTTTCTATTATTTTGGTCCATTACTATGATTTTATGGAAATATTCATTGAATAGTTTTCTTTTCTAAGAAATTTCAAGTTCTACTGATTAAGAAATACCATGGTGTAAATACATAAATGTACTTATTGTAAATCTATAGTTAAATACTAGCATCTAAATGCATTATGCATTATTTACATAATGTTATATTATTATAGAGTTAAGGGACAATATCATGAATATTAAAATAATATAAAATACTTAGAGATTTGTTGCATGTGGTATTAGATTAACTATATTGTATAATAACTTACCTATACGAGTGGAAGCTTTGTTATAAAGTCAAATTGAAAAATAAAACAAATAGAATTCTCATACACCTATATACATGGCATATGGATGGTATAGTACTTAGGTGAAAAGTATATTTGTTGTAAAATTTTTAGTTGAACTATAACCTATCACGGAGTTGAAAGATATATATAGTGATATAACTAGTCTATATAGAATAAGTTGAATTAGCATAATAGTATAATAATGTATAGCAAGCCAAGATGTGTTATAGCATTTATTAATCAATATTATATCATTAAAATGATGTTAAATAAATTTATGTATATTATATAAAAGTAGAGTATCTGGTAGTGTGGATCTATTGTCAGAAGCTAGTTACTCAAATATGGAAAAATAAGGAAGTTATGTTCAAACATACGAAGTCATCAATTAAAATTTAGATGACTGATGAATTTTTAAGTATTTATATATTGTTAAGTGCTTACATATGATACATATTATGTTTTAAAAATACTTGTGTAAAGATATTATGTTTATATGGGTTTAATTATTCATAAGAAAAATATCACATATGTAGGTGTATTGGGTCATATTACTATACCCATAATTAATTGGATGGTTAAAATAAGTCAAAGATCTTGTGGCACATAAAACTATAATCATATAAAAACAACCTCCTAAAAATGGAATGCGACATTTAAATGAAATATTATAACAGGTTTATGAGTTCTTTGTTTTTTTACAAATAGTATGACTGATTGTTTATTTATATATATATTCATCATTGAATACTTATGTGTGATACATATTATGAAAGTGTTAATATGTACAAGTGTTTAGACATATATAGTACCATAAAATAGTTCATTATTATGTGTTCCTATAAGTTATAGTAATATGTAGTTTAAACATAAGGTATACTCAGGTGGTATAATCCCATACTTGTTTGATTATTTTTTATGATTGTGGGTCATTTGATTCTTGAAATCATAATTTTGGTTATGTGTAATTATGTATTTATTTTTATATACAATGAACTATGATATTATGGGATGTCATATAATACTACAATATAGATCTATGTTATACCTAGGTCTTAGTAAACTAAAATTGATATACCTAGAACTCATTCATACTTTTATGGACTAAATGTATGCAAGTTGGTTTTTTTTTTTTAACATGTTTTATGATAGTTATTAGGAATTTATTTATGCATGAATACAACCTTTGAGAGTATAATTAATGATAGAATAGAATATTATATGTTTTTTGAGAACTATGACTTACTTTATTATATCAAGTTGTTTGAATAGAATCCTATGTTTCCATGTATTTAAGACTATTATATTATGACTGAATGTGGAAAATTAGTAGTTATGTTTTAGAACACTATATTATGATAATATGGATTATCATAGAGTATAGTATGTTTGAAAACTAATTATAATAATTAGAATTTGTAGTTAAATATGTATTTTATCTAAATAGTATAAAATGTAGTCATTATTTCTAGTATGAGATAGATAATAATATGATATTCATTCATAGGTTTGATGTAATAAATGTATGTTTTTTGAATACTCATATGTTTAGCATGTTATGTGATATTATTACTAGTAGGATGTAAATTGTATGAATATTTTAGTTATATTATGTTAATCAATCTTGCATTGTTGATATTAAGTAAGGAGTGAGATGGACTTCATTGGCTTACTATCATCACAATGTCAAATAATAGCAATCTACTCAAGTGGTGTGTATGAATTTTGACTAATCTATAACTTTCTATTAATTATTATTCTTAAAAACTTTGGTCAAAGTAATTTTTAATAAGACATTGTCATTTCATGAGTATGATTTATATATTTATGCACTATCTTCTAATAGAATAGATTTTCTATGATACACTGCATGTTTAATTTTTATAAATCATACAACACATGGGTACTAACTTGTCTCTCTAAATTTTCATGCCATCACTATCTAATCATCCGTGAAGGGAGGGACATTCCCTAATGGGATAAGTGTGGGGGGTTATTAGTCTATAGTTGATGTGAAAAAGTTCTTGAATGATGCTCTCCCCCCCCATAACAGTGTTAATTGGAGATGACAATTGAGATTACCACAGATACTAGAGTCTGAGAAACTATGCTCTGGAGAGCCATGTATCTTATATATATGTACATTATATTGTATTGTATTTATTATTAAGATATATCATGATGAGTTGTAAATACTTATTTATTCTCCATTGATAGAAGTGGTTGTAGGTATGTATTAGCCATGGCTGGTTAATCATAATTATTTTCTATACTTATATTATGATGTGTTTCTTTTGATGATAATGATCAAGATGTATGATGTAACATGCTTCATTTTCAATTATCATACTTAGAGTATTTTGTATGATCACTGATTAGATTCTCATGGTATAATTTATTTATAGTATATGTGTCTAACTAAAAAAATAAACATATTTCTAGTTAGATCTTAATAGGGTTGTTATATGTGGCATCAAATTTATGACTCAAACTCTAAGACCTAATGAGTCCATTAATATTTTTGTATCTTTTTGAAGGAGAATTGTGAATATGTGGTACATTGAGTGTGTACCCTTAAGAACACTCATACCCTTTTAGAGTTGTTGAAGGGTTGGTTTATCAAGTACCTCAATGGTGATGGTTGTATAAAAATTTTAGGTGGGTAAGTACATAGCTTAGTTCATGAATGGTGAATAAGAAATTCTTAACCTATTTTGATCTCTTAGATCAAACACCTCGAGAATGATTACATCTTTACTTGATAATGAAATCACCTCAGTCATTTGTGTTTTATGTTGTGAGTGTTTAAAAATCATGGGATGCTTATCACTTAAGTATATATGCATTATTTTTGTGTCTTATATACACTAATCCTAAGATTGGGAAATCTTATAAGACCATTTTAGATTGGCACCACCAAGTGTGGTGATAATTCTCCTTGTAATAGAGTGTAAATGTCTTTATTGAGGATTCATATGTGTTAGGAGTTTGATTATGTATTAACACCCCATAATCTATGTAGACTTGTAAAAAAGTGTTATCTATCATGGCTAGCTTAGTGGTGAGTTTTTATTCTCTAACTTTCCTTTGAAATCATTATAATCTACCAAGAGGATGCATATTTTCATGATGTTGATTTAGTGTTCCCTTAAAAGGAAACTTGTTTCTTAAATGTTGTTTGACCTTATCCCCTTGTGTTTGTGGGATAATGTCTTCTACTTCTTGTTGAAAGATAAGTTTTAGGATTGGATAAGTTGATGCATCTTTGTGGTTAGTATTTTCATTCTGGTTCTAGAAGTAGGTATGATAATACTCTTACAAGTTTGGTAAGTATGTAATGATTCGAAAACTTGGGTTGTGATGTTTTTTATTTTTACCATGTAAGGGTATTTAAGAGTTTTGTTGTTGAGATGTTATTTCACTACTTTATCTTGTAAATTTTTTAAGTCAAACTTTTCTGTGTTACTTTATCTAAAATTGTGAACTTTGACCATGTGGAGTGGAGAATCTTGAATTTCTATTGGATTTAAATTAAGAATTATAAGTTGATTATAGTTGTTAAGATATTATATACCCTTGATTTGATTTATATTATTCTTATATTGCTTTAAAACATGTTTTTTTAATGAAACATTTATGAACTTTTCATTGGGAGTGAGTAGGGTATATAATGTGTAGAACATCTTGTTAGTTTAAAAGGGTTGAAATAAACTTTTAACTTATTGAGTACTAGTCGAGTAAATAGGGAGACATTGTCTCGTGTATTACCTTTATAAGGTTGTAAAGATGGTGTGATCATTAGCCTTTGTGTGTTATGATAATTTTAACATTATTTCTTCTTGACTATGAATACAACATAATGGGTTAAGCTATGAAATATGATACTAGTTATGTTTGGCTAGTGGAAACTTAATACAATTATTGAATGTTTGTGTGATTTTTATTATATGTATTTTGGTACATCTAGAATTATTTATCATGTATTATTAATTTCTATGATCTATTAGTATAAAATTATGATTCATTGAATCTTGCACATATTTTGGAGATCATTAGGTCATGGAGACCTAAGAGATGAGTGGTGAATTAGGAACGTGAATATTAAACGATGAGAGTGGATCCCACTTATTCTCACATTGACTCAGTAGTTACTAAATTTGGCTCTAACAAGGGGAGCTTATCGAATCTAGTATTTGATAAATAGACTTGTTAAATTTATTAAGTTTGGATCCACCAAGGGGAGCTTGTCAAATTCAAGATTTGATAGATGGACTTGTCAAATTTATTCATATGGCCATATGCATGTATACTATGGAACGGGTATCCCTTAATTTTGAAATGTAGTATACATTGTAAATATAGTATTCTTAGTTCATATTTATCATCATACTTATTAGGAACTACATGGAGTAACAACAATATTGACATGTTATACTTACCTGACACTACATGGAGTAGCAATAGTATTAACTTATATACATCATTCTTACCAAGCTCCCTAAATATTTTTTTTTAGAATGATAAAAACACTCTTTAGGATAAAGATATGTGCATATGACAATGAAAGGTTTTGTGGAACTCTCCTTAGCCATTCCTTTTTAATTTTTTATGATGATCTCATGTGCTTTTAAAAAAAAGTGAAACTTTCTTTGAGATATGTGGGACCCTTCAAGGTATTAGAAGTGGTCATTCCTATAGTATATAGGTTTTTTTTCTCAATTTTGGACCCCAAGGTGGTCATGATAGAACTATTTAGAGTAAATGACACTCACAAAACTTATTTGCATAGTAGTGAGATGTCACAAAGTAGGGTCTTGTAGAACCAATACTTTGAGAATGGTACTATTTGGTAAGACTATGGTGAGTTATATATAAAAAAATTTACATTTATTTGCTTGATTTGATACCAACAAAAATATTTTTAATTTATAACTTATGTTTGAATAAGAGTTATGTAAGATAATGACTAACTTTAGGGGAAGGATGTTACATTATGATATCTTGTTAATTAAACTATTTGATTATCTATAGATATTTATAGTGGATAAATATGATTTGGGTTATTTTTTACTAAGATTTAAAATATATATTGTTATAGGATAGTAGTATATTGCTTAAGCTACATTATTACATTACTATGAGTTAGTTGTAGTGTATATGTTTACATTATGATCATGTTAGTTTGTTATTTCAGCTATATTTTATGGTATATATATATCATGATGTTATGATCTAACTACCTACTTTTTGTGAGGTTGATGTAAGAGAACTCATCTCTCAGATCATGAAAAAAAAAAGAATCATTAGAGAGGGTGATGTAGATAAAAATATCAAAAAATAATAGAAAAAATGACTAGAATCATGTACACACCACATTAAATAGTATATATTTATGCATAGTTTGATGGTTTATTTAGTATATTTTTTATGTTTTTGCATACTAGTTATGTGTTAGTTCCAATTTATGCCTATGTTGAATATATCATGTATGAATTCATGGTGGATATTATGTGTAGGGCAAAAGGGATAATGTTGCAGTTGCATATGTTTTTGTTTGATTTACCTTGTGTCCAATTTATCTTTTTGGATTAAAAGAATATAATAGGTTTTATATGTATTAGTTGGGTTACTAATAAAACCCTATTAAAATTTGAAATATAATAGGTTGTTATATTGAAGGATTTGAAACCCTATTATGTGAATATTTTATATCATGATTCATCAATTAAAAATTTCATAAAATAAAACATAATTACTTGGAGTTGTAGTGTTCTTCTTCATTTTGTCTATCATCGCCAAAGAAGCAAGACATGAAAATATAGATAAGATGGAGTGTATACAAAGTGAGGAATTTTGTATCTAGTGATTGATAATTTTATTTACTCTTCCTCACACAACTTAGAAAATTATGAGGTAAATAATCAAGATATCAAACTTTTTCAATCATTGTATCTAAACAAGAAGAAAATATCTTTTATGATAGTAAAACAATAGGTTTAAAAGTACATTATGATGGTTAAAAAAAAATGAAATCTCACACTATTACCTCCACCACTACCATTGATGTCATTATAGGTTATGCCAAATTATCTCAAAACATGACATCAGTACATGATAGAATTGGCTTAGTTATCAAAAGAAAAAGAAAAATAATTAAATTAAGAGTGTCTATCAATGTTATTGAAAAAATATTAAATGTTGCACATGATAAATTATAAAATTTTAAATACAATAAAATACAAGTTTTAAAAATATAATGTTGTTGATGATAAACATATTATTTCAAAAAATATGTTCTGCATTTCATTGCTTCCCCATCCACAAATGTTAAGGTTGTGCCCTTATTAGATGCTAAATCAATACTATACAAAATGGGATTGAAAATTCAATAATACAGATAATCCAATTCATTTTAGGTAACCAATCAGTATAGAAAATGTCTCCTCTGGAATGCTCCTACAAATGTGGTGCATGCTTATAGAACTGGGTAATGAACATACGATCTCATGTAGAGGTCGAAAAGGAATAGGGTAAAGGTTTGAGCACCTTAACTAGATGGTGTGTTCACATTATTGTTTACATTATTGTCTAATGAGCTATTGTATAGTTATAAAATGAATGGTGTAATGGAAAATGAACATTGGTATAGTCTTTAAACATAGAAAAAACATGTAATGAAAAATTCAACGTTCAAAGGATATTAACATTTATTTTTTAACTAGCATTTGTCTCAATTATTGTTATTTTTCTTAATGTGTTGTTGATAGATGTTATCCCAACCATGAGTGTTGGAGATTCATCGATTTGGTAATCCCCACAGACACATTAGCTATAAATATAAACACACATGCTAATTAAGTCCCTCTCATCTGGTGTGGATTTCTATGTTGGACATTGACCCTTAGCTGGTCACATCTTGCTTCTTTGTCACTTTGTCCCAATGTGTTTTGGCTTAAGTGTTGAATGTGCCTCCTAGTTATGCTCACAATAGAGAATGTAAAAATTAGGGCCCATTATTAGAGGGATAATGAGCCAATGGAATGGAAGGATGGGAAGGACCCTCATAGTATCAAGTAGGCATGTGAAGATCACATAGATAATTCAAAACCACATGCCTATTGAATACTCTATCTACCCTCAGAGTATCTAACAAGAAAATCAAGATCAAACTAATAGTTATCCTCCATGTGTCTGTTATATACTTCATCTACCCTCAGAGTATCCAATAGGTACGTGGAGGTTAGGCTGACAGTTGACCTCTATGTTCCTATTGGATACTTCATTTATTCTCAGATCATCTAGCAGGCACATGGAGGTCACACTGATAGTTGACCTACATGTGTATATTAGATACTCTGACTCCCCTCCATCTCCATCCATTTTTTTGGGTTATTAGTTCTCAGATGATGAGCCTCACTTCTTACATCCTCAATTGTAAATATAACTAGTTGATACGTTCAACGTGAGCTCATAATCAAGGATGTAATAAGTGGGGCCCATTAACAAAGGGATAATGGGATATACAAGTGATGATAAATGGAATATTAAATCATTATTTTCAAACCTCATGCCACTAATGAAACTAGTAGATAAAGTAGCTAGAGGGGGATGTGGAGTTCAACTACCAGTGTGATATTCGATGCTAAACATATCATATGGTTATGCTCATAATAGATGATCTAATAATTGATCTAATCCAAATAATTTATTAGCATTGAACATTCAACATGGATTACCACTATTTTAGTTGACCTCTATATCCACATTAGTTACTTTGTCTATCATCTACCATCTATTTGGGTTTAGTTCACAATTTCATTACCATCTACAAGTGTCGTGTGTATAGCTCATAATAAAATGTAATAGGGGTTCATAAACCCTAATGTGTGGCTTAGTATTTTACATTCATATTCAAAGTCTGATTATACATGTGCCCATGAAAATTTATTAGAATGAAGTGGAATAACATTAAGTGATGATGATACACACACCTCCACTCCCTTCGTAACACGACATCTGGATTTCCTCATTTAAGCATTTCCTCTTGATATACAGTCACACTATAATTTTATATAGCCACACCATCAAAGCTGCAAGAATGTTTATTCACTTTCTTCGAGATAAGGGAAAAATCACAACCTTTAAATTCTTTGTAATGGTATACATATATCAAGTATTCAGATTTTTTCAAAAAAAATTTATATATATATATATATATATATATATATATATATCCATTGAATGTAAAATAACTTATACATTCTATATATTATTCTTAGATATGCTACATATAAAAAAAATTGAACTCTATACTTTTGTATTCTACCTTTATACTATAAAATAATTTGAATGCTTGGAAATTTGACCCCTAATCTATTCACACAATTGTTTATTTTACTACATCAACAAAAGAAAGCAATGAACCTTTAGTCTATATAATGGTCTATTATGGTTTATGCACACTATTTTCCATCATGTTACATAAATTAAATAAACCAATGAACAATCAGTCTATATAATGGTCTATTGTTAGTTATGATCAATATTAAGTGTTATTCTAAGCATTGGGGATACTACTAACCATCACAGAAAAACTAAAATGATCAATCATGTTACATAAAGGAAAGGAACCAATGAACCAATATATATCCCATTATCATAGCAAGAAAATCAAAATGGTGTTACTATTATACAATAGACCATTATACTTAATGTACAGAATGCAAAGGTTATTATATAGATATAGACAAGCAAGATGTAGGTCATTGTACATACTGTAATAAGATGGAAAATAGCATACCATTATTCAAACTGATGATTCATTGGTTCATTTCCTTTATGTAGGTATATGGAGGCCAACACTCATCTCAAAAGGGCATATCGGTTTAGTTTGCGTAATACAATTGGGTTTATTTTATATTGATTGTATTATTTCCTGCTTGAAGGAATTAATTATTAGTTTATTAAATATTTTATGTAATTATGATATGATACATATAATTCAGTGAATGCATATGAATTAAATGAATAATCATTGTTATATATGCAACATATAAATAAATGTAATCTCTATAATTATATGTTCTAATTAAACACTTGTCACAAAAAACTCTAATACTAGCCCCAAAACATTAATTGCTCAAAGTAATCTACAATATAACAAATGGGTTTACATGATCTTTCTATTATTAATGTTATAGAGTTATGAATAAAAGGGAACACCAAGTGTTTTGCAACCCCACAAGAAAGATTAATACTGAGTATTAAGCTAAGAGAAACATAACATATAGAGAAAAACATAGTACTAATATATCCACTACCTATGTGAGTCTTTATGTTAGCAATAATAAATTAAACATTAGAAATATCCATTCATATCACCATTTAAGAGAATTAGATGAGTCACAAAATATAGATGCACATTTAAACATAGAATAAGGTAAGATCTTAAAATCTTTCTCAAATAGGCATACCATTAGGGTGATCAAGAAGTCAACAATATAGTCAATGATTTTCCATGAGACTTCTATTATTAAATTTATTGAGTTATAAATAAAAATAAACATAAGTGTTTTTAAGACTATCCTTCATATTAAGAAAATTATGATTGAATAATTGAGTATTATGTTGACTGTGTTGTTATTTGTTTGAAGGAATTAATGATTAGTGAAGGTATAGACATTCATTAAATGCATAATTTATTGTGTGTTTGTGTAGTTAGGATATGCTACATATAATTCATTAAAAAAATAATTCATTCAATGTCAATTACTACTTCAAATAGATCTCACACTCGTACACTCTTTCATTTCACAACAAAAAATTAAACTTTAGAGTGACATAAGTGGTGGATATCTTCTTAGTGGATAATGGATATAGTAGTACTATGTTATGTCTCTCTTAACTTAGTACTCAGTAGCTGAGTCATAAAAGAGAGATGCACATTGAAATATAAAATAATGTAAGATCCTAAAATCATTCTCAAATAGGCATACTATCAGAGGGTTTAAGCAGTCAACAATACAGTCAATGTTTAATTTTATGAGGCTTCTATTATTAAATTGATTGAGTTACAAATAAAAATGAACACAATAAGTGTTTTACAAGCCTACAATAAATGATTATACATGCCCATCCTTCATATTAGCATAATTATCTCTAAAGAACTAAGGAGTATTATGTTGATTACTTGAAGGAATTCATGATTAGTTAGGGCATAATCATTCATTCAACACATAATCATTGTCTGCATTGTTGAATATCCAACCTTTAAGCATAAAATCATTCCCAAATAAGCATGCCATCAAGTTGAAGCAACTAATGATAGATTCAATGGATTTTCATGATCCTTCTATTATTAACTTGATAAGTGTTTTACAACCCCACAAGAAAAATCAATACCAAGTATTAAGTTAAGAGAAACATAACGCATAGAGAGAAACAATAGTACTAAGATATCCACCACCTATGTGAGTTGTTCCATTAAAAATAGAAAATTAAACATTAAAAACATCCATTCATATCACTATTTAATGGAATTAGATGAGTCACAAAAGATAGATATATGTTTAAACACAGAATAAGGTAAGATTCTAAAATCATTACCAAATAGGCATACCATCAAGGGATTCAAATATTCAACAATACAATCAATAGTTTTCCATAAGCCTTCTATTATTAGTTTTATTGAGTTATCAATAAAAATAAACATAAGTGTTTTGCAATCCCATCCTTCATATTAGGACAATAATGATTGAAGAACTAAGGAGAATTATGTTGACTGTGTTGTCTGCCTGAAGGAATTAATGATTAGTGAGGGCATAGGCATTCAATGAATGGATAATTTATTTTGCATGTTTTTGTAATTAAGATATGCCACATAGAATTCATTGAACACATAATTCATTCAATGTCAGTTAATACTTCCAACAGAACTCACACTCCTATACTCTGCCTTCTACAACAAAGCATTGACTGTAATGATAACTACTTCAACCCCTGAAGTTATATTTATTTAGGAATGATTTTAGGATATTAACCTATTCTATGCAAGAGATGTGCATCTATCTTATATTACTATACTCATGTTGACGGTGGTTATAACTATACTTTACTATATGTACACAACAGGGGTCAAATTTCTAAACATTCAAATTCTTTTACATTATAAAACTAGCATACAAAGGTACGTAGCACAAACAAACTAATGCCACAAGAAAGACCAATACCTAGTACTAAGTTAAAAGAAACATAACACATAGAGAGAAACACAGTACTAAATAATCTATATTGTTGACTTCTTGAAGGAATTCATGATTAGTTATGGCATAAGTTGTTTTATGTTGAGTATATTGTTGCATGCTTGAATGAATTAATGATTAGTTAGGGCATAGTCATTCATTCAACGCATAATTTAATTTGCTAGGGCTAGACACTCTCCCCCCTCCTCTGTTAGTGTTTACCTAACCGCTATTGTGGCATTAGTTGTGACCACACCTAACCCCACCGATGTAGTCACAAGGAATGTTATTCAACAATGCAAAAGCAAAATTTAGATTTCATTATTTTCAAACCTCACATCGCTTCATAAGCTCTACAGATTCTCCTATTCCCCATTTCACCTTCCTTGAATGCTACATAATTCATTGAATGCATTATTCATTCCATGACATTAACCCCAACTTCCTGATTGTTAAGGCATTGCCCCCGCCCCACCAACACAATGAGGAGGAAGAACGAACACATACGAATGTGTCAAAATTCCAAACATTCCTAAGCATTTGAATAACTAAAATTTACAAACATTCATGTGCATTTCGAACTTACCTGGTGAGGGAGCTCGTAAACCAATTTCAACAGCGCTGGGTGAGGACGGGGCCTCCTGCTAGTACTGGTCAGGGGGTCTGGGGGTTCTGCTAGTGTTTGTGTGATTTGAAATAATTAGAAGTGAAGGTCCAGGAACTACTATTTCATTTCCTGCCGCAGTGTCGGTAGGCCAATGCCTTAACAATCATGGTTAAGACAAACAATAACGGTTAAGCCAAACAACAGCATTTAAGCCTGATGGAGGGGGTGCGGGGATGGAGAATGGGATTCGGCCCAGCGGAGGGGTCAGCTTCCAGCGTGGCAATGCGAACGCTACTGCTAGTTACACTGAACGTAGAAAATAAGGTGGACAGTATCTTCATGCAGCGTGTTTTCCATGTACAGTGGATTTGCGAACGAAAAGTGGTTATATGTTATTAGCTGCACAGCGGTCTGTTAGCTTTTTCAACATTTTTACAAAAACACAGATTGAATTCAGGCAAATTTTCCTGATTTTTTAATGGACATTAAGATTGTGATCTGTGTCAGTTGTATTTCGTTACAAGGATTCTGTGTCCGCGGATATTCGGATGTACATAGTTATTTAGGTTTAATATTATTTGAAAGAATTGTTGAAGGAATTCCGTTCAATTTTTTTTTTACAGCAATTCCCTGTTTGTTAAAGCTCTGGAGCTTCGAAATTGGTAAACCGCAGAAACAGTGAGCTCAGCTCTTTGACGAGAATTTAACTCGCAACATGTGGAAGCCTGATTAAGGTAAAGAGTATGATTTTCAAGGAGGTTAGTAGTTGGCTCTAAATTTTGAGGGTTGGATTTATCATAATATTTTAACATGTTTTGTAATATCAATTTTAATAAATTATTTTTAATTAATTTGTAATTTTATTTTATTTTTTTGAATTTTAGAATGAGAAAATTAATAAAATTAAATTTAGTGTTTTGAATATGTTCATATCTAGATATATGTGATGGAATTCAATTTAAATCAATTTATTTTTATTATATTTTATATACACCATTTTCTTTAAAATTAGGTATAATTTTTCTGAATTAATTTAATTTTTAAAGAAAGAGAATATGTAAAAAAATATTTTAATAATTAATAGGTAAAAAAGTTTCAATTATTTTTTTTTTAAGGATCCTTGCAAAATTATATTAATTTATTTTTAACGAAATTATTTATTTGTTTATCATTTCAAGTAAAAGATTTTGTTATCTTTAAATATATTAATTTTAGCATTGAATTTCTCCATATGACACTTCACTATTTTCACATTTATGGTGTGGGATGACATTATTCTTTCAGCCAAACCCACACTATGTAAGTAGAATTTAGAAATACTTCTATATGTTTTGTTGTGCCTTTTTAAGGTAGCAATCATTGATTTCAATGGCAAATATCATTTTGTCAAGAGATGACTCTTCTATTACTTAGTTTAAATTTGTTTGACAATTTTATTTCTCACATCTCTAAGGTAAGAGAGCACATTTGTATGCAAGAAAGATGTTTGTGGAATGTAGCGTAAAGTAGTCAAATGTAAGTAAATATACATACTGGTTAATCTATATGGTTAATTATATAATGAGGAGGAAATGCCCACTTAATATTTAAGTCCAATATATGTGCTAGATCTAAAAAAACACACTAAATAAGAAGTAGATGACTCTCTAAAGTTTCTCAACTGCCAAGATTTTATGAGGCAATCATTATCTCCATCACTACACCATCCTTAAACCAAATTCATTGCACATTACTCAATTGCCAAGATTCTATAAGGCAATCATTATCTTCATCACCATTTCCTCCTTAAACCAAATTCATTGCACAGTATTGTCTTATTAACATTGAGGCTCCAAAGTTTCTCAACCACGAAGATTCTATGAGGCAATCATTATTTCCAACACTGTGTCCTCATTAAACCAAATTCATTGCACATTATTGTCTTATTAACATTGAGGGCTATTTTTAAAATATAAGACATTGTTGTATTTCCAACATTTAAGGCCTATAACGGTCACATAAGTGATAATAATTTTAATTTCAATTTGATTATAAATGTATGTAAAACTAAATTAGACAGCCAACCCTTCTATCATGAAATTGTTCAATGACGGTTATTTATTCAATGAAACCATTCAGAGTAATTCATCTTAGAATCAAGAATCATTAGAGATAAAATATATATTATTATAATTTTTTACTCTTTTTTCATTGTTTGTCTAAAACTTCACCTTGTATTTAATACAATTCTATAAAAAAATTGACTATATTTAATGGTGAGAAAAACATAAATATAGTCATATGACCATCAAATTTAGTCTCTAAATGTATGTAAGCATATAAAGGAATGATATTTTTCAATAATTAATAATTTAACAATTGTCTTGTAGTGATTACATCTTGGTTAATTTATTTTATTAGAAAATTGAATTAATTTTTTATAATCATTAAATTAAAATTTATAATATTTTTTTAATTGGAGCTCATCAATATATAATATATGGATAATTACAATAAAAATATGTTTGATTGGTATTCACAACTAGATCTCCATATCAGTAAATAAATACAACTAAAAATAATAAAACTAAATTGTTAGAGAAACATAACATCATAAACGTAAAATCAAAACATCAAAGCACAAGATAAGTGAGATAGTTAAACATATGCAACAACCCTAAATGGAGGTGGAGGTTGATCATCCTTAGGGAGATAAATAAACCAATAATCAGGGTTGATCAAAGGAGGATAGGGTGTCACCAACCCATCTTGAGTGGTCTCTAAAAGAGCCAAAGAAATTTTGATTCCCTAACCCAAAGGTAGGAACACAATACCTTACTAGTTTACTACTCTACACAAGCAAAATCCACTGAGACAAGCTAGTAGAGGTCTTTACATGAAGTGAAAAACTCCATCCCCAAACTCTTAAGGAGGGGAGGAGGAAAAACATTGATAGGAAAGGCTTTGTCTATGCCTTGGTGCTGGTGGAAGAGTGTCATACAAGAGCTAGTCATGAGGAACACAACTCATGGCATAAGGATCACTCTACCAATGGATGAGGAGATCTTGCATATTATGAAATTCCTTGGCCACATTCTCTAATTTCAATTTGATATATAGAATAACTAAATATATGACAAAATATTTACCATTAATAGGGAATTCCATAGAAATATTTTCATTGTTAAAAAATAGTGAAAGTTCTAGATTTCCATAGCTAAAAAAGAATAATAGATTTACAAAAATTCCACTGAAAGGTAATGCATGAAAATCATTAATTATTAGCCCCAAAAAAGGCCATGCTCTAATTAAATCTTGGTGATAAGGATGAAATAAGTTATGAATCCACTTCCAAACTATCTAGGCTCTCAGATAAAAAAGGTGCCTAAATGTTTTAGGCTAGAAGCAAGGTGCGTACTTGGGATTATGAATTGATTCCAATGTGATTGAGAAGAACTCCATAAGGAATACCTTTATAAACCTGACATCAAATAAAGGGCCTCAAACTTGGTATTCCAGATCGTGTTGAGTCTGGCAAACCACATTATGTGTAAGGAATTCAGACTCCACTACTTATTTAGTTTATCCAAAGATAAAGAAAGAACACTCATAATAATATAGAAGAGATGAGGTGAATAATTTTGGAAGATAGTATTCCAATTCTACCTCCAATATTTTCATCAGGAAAGTGGCAGTTGTAAATCTATCTTATGAAGCATGAGATCTGATATCAATTCATGAATATATGAAAAATAAAAGGCAAGTGTGAATTTAGAAACTTATACTTATTTATCAAATAAATCCATATGATCTAATATCAAGAAGAAAAAAACTCTTGAAAAATGTAAAATTATTTTTTGAAAATCCAAAGAGATTTTATGATAGGCATATCAACTAGAGGGAGGTTAGAGTTTACCCTGACTAGGGACCAAAAGATATTATGATCATTAGAAGAGAGACTAGTTCAAAACCATCATGAACCCACTTTACATAAGTATTTACCACCTCAAAACCATTCCAGATACTCTTAGCCATAAAGGACCCTCCCATTTTAATAGAGACAAAAGTAAAATAAAAGAGTGTGAAATCTAATGTTTTCCAAAAATTATTTCCATAAGGAACACCTCCATAAATGTAGTGTATTAAGATATTTTTTCAATCCTCATTCCCTTTAATATCCTTTACAATCCATTTAACATAAATATCAGTGTTTTGTCAATAAATATCGATAATGGCCATTTCATCTTTGTCATAACGAAGGCAACAATTTTCCCAAACTACTATGTGGAAACCTCTAGTTTGCTTAGCATTGGCTTGGAGAAAATAGATTAGAACATTTTCTAATTTTTCTTAAATTACTTTAAAAGGATCCCAACAAGAATAATAATATACATAATCCACTTTAATAATTTTAGTCTAACCCTGAAACTTACTAGTGAGAGAAAGAGGCTTTATAATTGAGTAAGTGATTTTTTTACACTCTCATCAATTACATACCACCATAACATAGAGTGTAAAATGTCATATTGAGCTTAATGTAGATAATAATGAGGAATAAATTATTATGTCTGATTATACCCTAAAAATATTATCATTGGGTATAGCCACTCGTGAGAGTCATGTACATAACCTCTGAGAAAATACATAAAGGATGATCAAAAGGTCTGAAAATATGAATGTGAAAAGTTGAAGGATCAAATTTGATAGCTTAAAAGTTCTGTAAATTAAATTTTTAATCCAATGGAGGATCTAATAAGTCCTTAGGTGTATGCTCCAACTAAGGTTCTCGGTATTAGAAGATAGGCCATATCAACCATAAACATATATAACAACTATGCAAACACTCTTGAAACTTGAGTTGAATATTTCTTTCTAAATAGTCTAAAACATATTAAGGGTATGATAAAATTATATGAAAATATCAAGTCATAATAAAAAAAATTGATCAACAAACTCAACGTCACCAAAAGGAACTAAGTTTGGGGGAAATTTTACAAGGTGACATTGAATCAATGTCAACCACCAATGTCAAATTTATGATCAAGGCATGGATTTTTGATAAAATATAAAATGTTATCTACTATGATTGGTTGGAGAGAATTATTCATAAAATGGAGGTATTGAATAAATCAAAGGATGATCTAAATAAGTAATCATAGATTAAATGAAAAAATAATGCTGAAATCTTCTCAAATGTGGGGAGTTTTCATTATGAATTTATAAAATAATATGGTTATGATCAATCCACAGTGAGTGAAATAAAGGTGAAATTCATAAAGTTGGTGAGGGAGGAAATATTCAAAGAAGGTATATTAAATTTTGCTTCCATATATGCACTCAGTGAAATTCATAACTCTCTTGAATATTTGAAATCCTAATTAGCTAACTTGATTGAGGTCCCTAATATGATGGTGTTGATATCCTATAGACAAATAGTATGCTACAAAACTATTGTGGTGCCCAAAGGAAATTCAATCATTAAATCAATAAGAAAATTAAGAATGATCAAAGCATTAGAAGGGAAGCAAAATTCACCAGTCAAATTGTCACTTTTCCACTAGTTCCATCCAAAACAGATTATTCTTTAGGGAAACTTCTTAAGGTGTATTCCATTTCTTTTCTAAACTTGTTTTCCTTCCATTTTGGTATATTATTATTTTTCTTTCATAAAAATATGAATTGGAATTTAAAATAGAATAGGATGAAAATAGGAATATAAATGGTTATCCCATTTCATGCTACATTTATAAATAGGAGAAACTGATTATTTACAAGGGTTGTTTGATCTCCATTGTAATTTTTCTTGAAAAGAAGAAGGAAAATTTGCATTGACTATTTTATTGGGAATACAAAATAAATTTTATAAATTTATCTTATTCTTTTCTTTGTATATGTGTTATTCTAAATTTTATTACATGGCTCTCAATGCTCAAGCAATAATTGTTTCATTGTCAAACTGTTAAACTATGTTTATAATTTCACTTGTCATGACTAGAATAAGATGTGTGTTTGCTTGCCCATGTATGACTTTTCATCTTCATTTTTTTATGTTTTCCTTTTAAGTATATAATTCAATTACATTCAATACTAAATTCTATCTATAAATATTTTGAATAGTTTATTTCATTTCTTGTTTTCAATAAAGGGAACCTACCTTTATAATAGAAGAAGAACTTTTTTCCATTTCATTGTGGCAAAAACATTCATATTTTCCCTAGTGCCAATTTTTTCATTAAAGTAGCTTTCAAAAAAGAGTCTCATGATAAATTCTCAATTTATTTGAGTCTATAGGTCAACTCTTTAAGGTCCTGAACTTCATTTTGGGTCACCTTGGAGACCCACAATGATCACATTTGAATCAACCTTCTCAGGTCTAATTCAAAATGTTTCAGCAGCCTTTTAATCCATTCACTAAGATGATCATAAAATTTATAGAGGCCATAGAATATGTAGTTTTCAAGGAGATCATAGACCTTTAGAAGACTTAATAAACCTTCATGGCATCTACAAACTTCATTATGGGACCGATAGTTTATAATTCAAAATGGATAAGTCCATGGGTCTACAATCTAAGGAAAGATCCACATAATTCTTATTGGTGGAGATGGACATGCAGTGTAGTAGTTTTAATCTTCCTACCATGTCACTTCCACCTCAGCTCAATTTTTTTCATTTTACATAAAAAAATTTAATTTTCATATGGTTGTTCACATGTCTCTATATGCATCCATCTAAATCAATTAATGCATTCTCTCTCCTTTGAGCTGCATCTAGTATCTTCCATCCTACGATGTCCATTCTTATTGGTTTTGGCATCACTTCAAGAGACTTTTATGTTATGCTTTCTATTACTTTGTTTTATTTTTTTAGGCCATTTGTGAATGCTCTATTTGGTATATATGAAGGAAAATAGATAATCAACAAAGCTCTGCTAGTTTCTATACAAAAAATAGATAGACGAATGTTGCGCACCTCTTCTAGCATAGAGGAAAATAATTTTTATTGCATCTGGTAGTTTATTAATAAAATTTATCAATTCTATGTTTGTGTGTCTATGTTTCATTTATTTTATTTCCTCTATTTTATGTGGTTGAAAAACCAACATATGGTATCAGAGCCAGTGGTTTGAAGACTAGAGAGAGCTATTGTTAAATCTTGGGAATAAGAGCAGAGATTAAGGGGAAAAGATTCTTAAAATAGAGTTTTAAAAGGGAGAATTTCTAACATCTGAAAGAAAAAGGAGATTAGTTTGTGAAGAAACCAGGTAGGAATTCGTGGAAGTATTTCATAACCCAAAATACCAATTTTTTATGGAAAAAAATATGATTTTTGGAGCATAAAGTTGAAAACCATGTTTAGCTCACAAGATGTGTGGGATTAGGTTGAAAACAGTTTTCCTAAGCCATCAAATCAATAGGCATGTTAGGGATTATCACAAGAAAATAAGGATTTATTAAATAAAAACAAGAATGATTCCAAATCATTGTTTTTCATCTAGCAAGCTATGAAGGAGTCAATATTTCCAAGAGTTGCAACTGCTACAAGGTTAAAACAAGCATGGGAAAGCCTAAAAATGGCATAACAAGGTACAATCAAAGTTACAATTGCTAAATTGAATATACTTAGGAGAGATTTTGAGAATCTTCATATGAAAAAAATCAAAGAATATAGATTTATTTTTTACACATGTAATGGGAATTGTAAATCAAATAAGAACTCATGGTGAGAGTATAGAAGAACAAGAGGTTGTAGAAAAAGTACTTAGAAGCCTGCTTACAAAATTTGATTCAATTGTAGTGGCCATTAAAGAATCCAAGGATTTATATCAGTTATTAGTTGATGAATTAATGGGGTCATTGTTGTCACATGAGTAAAAGCTAAACTATTCAAGGGAATCTTCATTAGAAAATGCATTCAAAATGCATCATTTAGTTAGCAAAACAAGAGGGAGATCAAATTATAGTAAAGGTAGAGGTTATTTTTCACCAAGAGGAGGTAAAAAATCTCATCAATCTAAAAGTAGACCAACATCAAGCCCGCATACATCCTTCACATCATCAAGAGGAAGAGACATCATCTATTTTTATATCCATCATCAAGGAGAAAGGTATGATAAAATATGTGCACATCTTGCATTTGAATGTAGAAAAAGGCAATATGATATGAGTAAAAAAAAAGAAAATTTTACAAATGAAAACTAACCCAACACTAGTGAACAAAACACAATGTTGATAACATGTAATGTTGCATAAGAGAGCTCAAAATAAGTATGGTTTTTAGATATCAGGAGTAGTAATCATATGAGTGAAAGCAAGGATTTGTTTACAACAATAGATGATTTGATAAAATAAGAAGTATAATTGGAAAATAATCATAAATTATCAGTAATGAGGAAAGGATCATTTAACATAAGAACAAAACAAGGTGAAAATAAGTATATCCCCGATATATACTATATCCTTGGATTGTAACATAATATAATTAGCATTGGTCAATTGGTGGAAAAAGGATATAGGATATATTTTGAGAATGGTGAATGTATTATTTTGGACAAAAAACCAAGCAATAGGTTGATTTCAAAAGTTGAAATGATGAATAATAGAATGTTTCATCTCAATATATAAAGTGAAATATATTTAGAACCTCATGGATTCCAAACAATTGTTGAAGCAACATTTAAAATTTCATTGAAGGATTAATCTTGGTTATGGCACCTAAGATTTGGGCATCTAAACTTTAGAGGTTTGCATTTATTGTATAGAAAAAGAATGGTATATGGATTGCCACCAATAAATCCACTTAAGACAAAATATGAGAGTTGCATACTTGGAAAGTAACATAGAAAAAATTTTCTATTTGGAAAATATTATAGGGCAAGTCATCCACTTGAAATAGTACATTCATACCTTTGTGGACTGATGCAAATTCCATCTATAAGTGGAAATCTATATTTCTTGACATTCATTAATGATTTTAGTTGTAAGACTTGGGTCTATGTATTGAAATACAAATCAGTTGTGTTTGATATTTTCAAGGAGTTCAAGGTAAAAGTTAAAAAACAAATTGGATATTATATCACAACATTGATAACTGATTGAAGTTGTGAATATATATCAAATGATTTTCTCAATTTTTGCAAGGCAAATGGAATAAAAAAACAATTCACAACAAGATATACACCTCAAAAAAATAGAATATCAAAAATAAATAATTAGACAATCATGAAAATGACTTGAAGCATGATAAAAGATAAGCATCTACCAAATGAATATTGGGCTGAAGCGGTTGCATATGCGGTATACATTTTAAATATGTATCCAACTAAAGAAGTGATAAATAAGATACCATAAGAAGTTTGGAGCAAAAAGAAACATAGTGTCTCACATTTGAGAGTCTTTGGATGTGTTGCATACTCTTTGATACCTCAAGAGTTGAGAAAGAAGTTGGATGATAGAGGCAAAAAGTATATTTTTGTGGGATATAGTGAATAATCCAAGGCATACAAACTATACAATTCAGTTATAAAGAAGGTAATAATCAATCATGATGTAGAATTTTTTGAAAAAGAAGCATGGGATGGAAGCATTGATAAAACAAATATAATTATAATAGGCATACCACATGAAAATGAGGTGGAAGAAGATGATACACAAGCAAATTTTCCTCAAGATCCACAAGAAAAATTTCCTACAACACCTTCTGAGGCAACTAACACTCCAAGTCCATCTACTCCAACTATTAATAACAGTAGTGAACATCTAATCCAACACTTACATCTTTGAGATCAAGGTTAATAAACACTTCAAAGAAGACCCATAGTCTAAAGGAGATTTATGATGAGTCACAAGAAGCTAAAAATATGGATTTATGTTTTGATTTTTCATTCCTAACATAAGTTTATTCAATTTACTTTGAAGATGCAATTAAAGATTACAATTGGATTACAGCCACGGATGAAGAAAATTAGTTAATTCAAAAGAATCAAACTTAGGATCTTGTAGATATTCATAAATGAAAGGATGTGATTGGAGTTGAATGGATTTACAAAACAAATTTTGATGTAGATGGGAAAGTTGAGAAACACAAAGCAAGACTAGTAGCTAAAGGATTCACACAACAACCAAGCATAGATTACAACAAAACATTTGCATCTATAGCAAGACTAGACACAGTAAGAATGATGTTATCTATTGTAGCTCAAAATAGTTGGAATTTTTATCAAATGGATGTTAAATCAGCATTCTTGAATGAAATTTTGGAAGAGGAAGTTTATATAAAATAGTCACCTGGTTATAAATTTCAAAGAGAATTGCATAAAGTCTACAAGCTAAAAAAGGCCTTATATGGATTGAAGCAAGCTCCTAGAGCTTAGTATAGCATAATAGATTATTATTTGTGAACAATAGATTTAGAAAATGTGGAAATGAACCAAATTTTTATGTCAAATTTAATGACAAAGGACAAATATTGATAGTATGTTTGTATGTGGATGACTAGATTTTTACCAAAAATTTGCCAATTGAATCATTTAAGGCAGCCATGAAAACTAAATTTGAGATGAATGATTTGGAGCTTATGACATATTTTCTTGGCATAGAAGTAAGTCAATCCAAGCAAGTAATTTTCATATGTCAATCAAATTATGCTAATAATTTTTTGAAAAGGTTCAAGATGTTGAATGTTAATTCAGCTTGTACACCAATTACAATGGGTTTAAAACTTAGCAAGGAGGACAACAGTTTAAATGTTAATGCAACTTCATTCAAGAGATTAGTTAGCAGCCTTATGTATTTAAGCACCATAAGATCAGACATTATGTATGGAGTAATTTTTATCTCAATATTTATAGATAATCCAAAAGAGTCTCATTGGAAAGCTAGAAAAAGAATTTTAAGATATATAGCTAGAACAAAGAGTTTTGGGATCACATATACATCTTCGGATGATTTCACACTGATTGGCTACATAGATATAAATTAGAGAGGTAGCATGGATGATATAAAAAACACTTTAGGCTATATTTATCATCTTGGATTAGGTGTTATCTCTTGGCCATCGAATAAACAACCAAATGTTACACTTTCATCAACCAAAGTGAAATATGTTGCAGCCACATCAGTAGCTTGCCAAGAAATTTGGATAAGAAGAGTACTTTCAAATCTGAAACATACTCAAGAAGAAGCTAAAAATATATATTGTGATAATAATTCATCCATTGCATTTTCTAAAAACCATGTGTTTCATAAATGCAGCAAGCATATAGATACTAGATATCACTTCATTCATGAATTAGTGAATAATGGTGATATATAATGAATAAAAGGTTTTCCACGAACTTCAAAAATTCTTTGGGACCACCATATTACTCCACCATAAACCTATAAACTTATTGATACCACCCTTACCCTCCCATTTGGATCCCTTGGCCCTTGTGCCCTTGTGGCCTTTTGAGAAATTTTCACTCTTAGAGTCTTTTTTGTATTTATGGAAACCTTGGAAGGCTCCAAAAATTTTGGTTTAATATTTAAAAGTTGGAAATTTTAGTGAATCTAATATGGCAGGAGTCACATCCCCAACAAAAATTTAGGTTTTTGTCTATTGGCATCTTTAGGGAACCCCATTCATGAAGCTTCTCGACTTGATAACTATCAAATGATAAATAATTTTTCAGTGCCATTTTTTTGAAACTGTCTATTTTTTGTAACATTTACAAATTTTTGCTCATCTTAACTTCATATTATATGGAAATTCATTATTTTTTTGGGACCCTCTTGACCTTTCTCAGGGACATTCTTCAACTACCCATATTTTTTGTCTGGTAACTCGAAATAAAGTGTCATTCTTGAATGTGGTTTCTTTGTGTAATTTCTATATCTCTAATCATATCAGTCTCATAATTCATATAAATTCAATTTTATTTTTTTTAAATGTTTAAATCTAGAATTATAAAACACACTACATAATTATCGACAATTGTGAGGAATTCAAATTTATTTTAAATGAATTAATTATAAAGTGTCTCATTTTTACAGGGCATAGTTTTATTTGGGCACATTGGTATATGCTTCAAACCTTGTATTATGATTTTTTTTCCACAACACATATGTCATGTTTGTTATACATTTTGGGACGTGTTTTTTCCACTCTTAAAATTTTGAAGATTTTGATTCTGTGCTACAATTTGGGATTTGGTGACTTCTTTGTTTCAATAGTCCATACTCTATTTTCTAAAGCCTCACCTTGTCTCATTATCAATGGTCACAAGTCTAATAGATTTTGGATTTTTTTGGTTGCATTATACAATATTACCCTCTTTCTATATCATTTTATGACTTAGCTATCGAATTGTTTGGTTATCTACTTTCTTACAGAGCTAATATGTGCTTATAAGGGGAATTACTCTTCTTGATTGCTTCTCTTAGATCATCAATGGGAATTTTCTAGATGAATATTCCCTCACACTTGTAGAAAAATAGTCCTCATTCAAATAGGCATTTATCTACCTTAATGATTTTCACAAAGCCTTTGGGTCAAACTTGTAATGGGCTAGTGTTAGGAATAAAGCTCTTACAGTGCAAGTAAATTAATGCAAAAAATAAGCTACTAAAAAAATAACATAAAGAGGGAACATATTACACAAATATTATGTGGAAAACCCTTGAAAACAAGCATGGGAAAATCCCGTAGAAAAATGGCAGCTTCAGACTTCATATAAATCTCAACAATTCCTCTCTTTCTCTTATGTTTTTTAGTAGCTTGTTTTTCACATTAATTTGCTTGCACTGTAGGAGATTTATTCCTAAAATTTGGTACCGATGTGTCTTGGTGGATTTTTATACCCCACTTTGTTATGCCTAATTTTCACACCCCCAATTTTTTTGAAATAATATGTTGTTATTCATACTTTGCCATAGTGATGACCTAGTCATATATTCTAAAATTGCAATTGAGGACCTTAAGTCAATTAGTGTTATTTATGAATATTCATGATTTCAATTTAATAATTTGGTAATTATAGTATTTATGAATTCATCTTTGAATTATAGTGGTTTTGAAAATCATAATGGATAAGTGAATTATATATATATATATATATATATATATATATATATATATATATATATATATATATATCATTGTGAATAGTTTATGGTGACTAATTTGATATTTTTAGTGGTAATGCAAAGATTGGTTTGAGATAGATAAAAAAGGTATATAATTGGTTATATTATAACCCTATCAGTTAATTTTTGAATTGTGAATATACAGATAGATCAGTTGAAGTTGTTATGGTTTAATAAATCAATACATCATTTGATTTATTATGAACATTATTTTTGAAAATCATATGAGTTCATCAGTTTGATATTGGATCTATCAGTTTCATACATTATTCACTGACCAACATAGTTAACCTTTTGAAATGTTTAATTTTTTGAAGTTGGTTTGATTCTTGAATCATTTGTTATTAATGATATAAAGGGATCCTAAAATTCTAAGTGAATAATTATAAGACCTCATTTGGCTAAGATTACTAATTCAAACATTATCTAGCTAAGTTATCAAGTAATATAAATATATTACTTCAAAGCCTATTGTTTCCAAGACTTGTTATTTCAAAGGTCCTAACCTAAGCCTTTTATCCTAAGTTTTTGAAATGTTTCAATCTATTGGATCATGGTAGCTTTGAATGAATTTTATATGGTTTATTTAGAGGCATGAATATTTATAAGGTAAATGATTTGTTTGGAGGGTTAATTGAATTAACCTAGATTATGTTTATCTTAAAGACACATAGACTAATGTAGTTGGCAAGTTTGTGGCAAAGTGAATTGGTTGTTCGTGGCACCGATTGGCAAGTGAATTAATGAAGAGGCATATTTGAGAGATTTCAAGATCAAGGTGATATTTTTGGTGCTTTGAAAACTTAAATCAAGGCATACATGCCTCAAATGGTGGATATTAGTAAAGAGTTTAGTAGGTAATTTGGTTAGTGCTAAGTTTGATTGTTTCACTAACTTAGTTGGTAGAATTACTAATTATACCCTCGATTTAGATGAGCCAATGAAAGGTGGACACCTAGACAAGACAGTTATGATGGGAGCTTGCCTTAAAAATTATCTTCTTTTTTATTTTTTTGGTAATTATCGAAGCTTGTTTATTGAAGGGAAACTTTGTCAATTTTGATTTTTGAGTTGTAGAGAAGGATTTTGAGTGAAAAATTACAAGAGAGCATATCTAGGTATGACTTGAGTAGAATAAATGAGTTTATGGAATGGTTTTTATTATTGTTTTGAACAATTTTTATGGTTGCATGGAAAATATAGACTCAAGTCTACATATGATTAATGGTTTATGCATGAAGTTAAATGATTAGTTGATGGTTGAATATATCACTTCTTACATGAAATTTTGAAGCAAACAAATTTAGTTTTTGGTATTTCTTAGAATGGGATAAGAATAAGTGACTTTATCATTTTGAGTATGAGATTTGAGAATATGAGAAAGTTAAAACAATATTGATTGTTTATGGGTTATATAATAGATATGATTCTTTAGCATGTCATTTTCAGTATCAATTCTAGTTTTGAAAGAAATCTTGCATGCTATGATGTAGAATTATAACTTGTGGAGCTTCAGGATAATAGATTTTTCCTCAGGAGTTGTGTTTTATTTTGGGTTTGAACTTGGTTTTTTGAAAATAAACTCTGCATGTTGGTTCTCTGAATATATATTTATAAATATATTCAATTTTATTTTTCAAATATATTCATGGTTTCAAAGGGTTCATTTGTTTATCAAAAATATTCTAAAAGGTATAAATGAATATATGGTTTGTCATAATTTTTGATAAGATAATTGTTTGATATGTGGATATAGTTTTTAGTTCTGAATTTATACATTATATATTTGAAAAAATTATTTTTGAAGAGAATATTTTCATGAAAGTTTTGAAGAAATATTGAGTTGGATTTTGAAATAATATTTTTTTTCTAGTTTTACATATTAGATTTGAGTTTTGAGTGTTTTGTTGGTCAGCCATGATATAGAAGGTCATTTGAAGTCGTTGAAAATATAAATGTCAATCTATATATTTTGGTGTATTAAATACATAACTTCAAGTATTAGTTTCAGATTCAATTTTCACTTTGAATTATGAATTCTAATGTGTTTGAGGTGTTCTCCAAAAGGAATACCTTTATAAACCAAACATCAAATAAAGTAAGCTAATTTGGCCTCAAACTTGGCATTTCAGAACATGTTGAGTCTGGTGAGCCATGTATTGTGTAAGAAATTTAAAATCCATTTTTTATTGATTTTACCCAAAGATGAATAAATATCACTCATAATATGATAGAGGAGACTATGTATTTTTTTGGAAACTAGTATTCCAATTCTGCCTTCAATCTTTCCATTAAGCAAGTGGGAGTTGGAGAACCATCTTATAAAACATGATAATTGATATCAATTCATGAATATGAAAAATAGAAGTCAAGTCTAAATTCAAAAAATTATACTTATTTTTTGAAGAATGCCACAAAATCCAATCTTGAGAGGAAAAAATCATGAACAATGCAATATTCATTTTAGAATAGCTAACAAGAATTTATGATTGGAATATCAACCAAAGGGAGGTTTGAGTTCAACATGTCCAAATAGCATAATATATTTTGATCATTAAAAGAGAGACTAGTTCAAAAACCATCATCGGCCCACATTAGATAAGGCTTCACCACCTCAAAACCTTTCCATATGTTCTTAGCCACAAAGGACCCTTCCATCTTGATAGAGACAAAATTAATGAAAAGAGTGTCATAGCATATAACCTTTGTTAATTTTCATACACTATTTTAGAAGGATCCCAACAAGAAGAACAATAGACATGAACCACTTCAATAATTTTAGTGGTTCATGTCTATTGTTCTTCTTGTTGGGATCCTTCTAAAACAATGTATAAGTCTTTAATACTTGTATTGTTCTTCTCCTTTAAATGAATCCTTGATCTCCATTTATACTTTCAAAGTTTCTTGAAAATAAAGTTGAATAAAATAAACATTATTTATTTATATTCAAGTTCTACATGTATAGAATGTGTATTTGAGCTCAAGAAACTTGAACTCGTAAGCTAATGAATGAAAATGTTAATTAGTTCAATTGTAGAGGTAATTAGGGTCAAAATTAGCCCCATGAACGTATTTAAAATTGTATATTCAATGTGATTTGGATTTAAATTAACCCTAATGTCGTGTTATATATAATTAACTAAAGAGTTGATTCATTAAATCAAGGAGGCATTTGATGCCAATTTGAATCCCTTCTAGAGCAAGATATGGTTTTGGGGCAAAATTAAGTTCAATTCTATCATGAATTGATCTAATTAGTCAATTTGGACAATTAAGGAATTTGGGTAAAATTAAGTCCCTAAACCAAATTTATGGCTCAATAAATTATATAACGTGTATGCAACATGTATGCTTTAACTGACCCTAGTTTAATCATAAATGCAAACATGAAGGTAATTATCACAAATAGGTGAAAAATCAACTCAAATTTTCTTCAATTACCTTAGTTATTAGACCCTATATCTGATATCTTAAACCCTATACCATTTAAATTAAACCCTAAAACCTATACCATTTACCTTAAACCCTAAGCCATAAGCCTTAAACCCCAAACACTTTAAATAGTAAACCCTAAACCCTAAACCAATAAATTTAACTCCAATTAACATCCTTTATATATAGTAAGAATTCGGTTCACAAGGATGAACTTGGTTAAAATCACATCACTCATTACCATAATTAACTTAATTGGCTCAATATATGATGATGTGAGTGCTAATTGAGCTCAAAATCACATTCTTTGCTCATAGATCTAGGTTCAAGGAGCTCAAATTTTACCCAATCACCATCATGATTTTAACTTATATACCTTAAAACCTATACCCTAAGCCCTAATCTCTAAACTCTAAACCATAAATATAAACTCTTTTAACCTTAAACCAATCATTTGGGCCCAAATTAACATCTTTTAGACCAAGAATTAAGTTCACAAGGCTCAGTTTGGCCTAAATCACACGACTGATTATCCCATTTGACTAATTCACTTAATATGCATGATTACATGGGTTTTAGTTACAAATGGGTCCAAGTGATTTAAATTATCCTCAATTATCTTTATAATTGACCCTATGTACCCTAAACCATATATACATTAAAACCTAAGCCCTAAACCATAAACCTAAACCCTAAACACTATAACCCTAAATTGTAAACTATAAACTTTTCTTATTTACCAATCGATTTAGTCCCAATTAACATCTTTTTTAGTAATATTTAGTTTCACATGGCATAGAGCTATTAGACATTATATACACCCTTAAACTTAAACCCTATGCCCTAATCCCTAATCCTTGAAACATAAATTGTATGCCTTATGCCATAATTCCCACTAAATTTTCCTAATACTAAGAGCCTAAAAATGCCTAAGTAATGACCAAATTGGATTTTTTTTAAATATCTCCCACATCGTAAGGCATGCAGCTATGAGACCAACTCTATCAGATGTAGAGTGACCCTAATTTCTTATTTTAATAAAATAAATTTAATGTATAAGTTTACATTTATATTTTTACTTTTATATTTATTTTACTTTTATATTGTTAATTTTATATTCTTTATACTTAATATTTATTTTAGTAAACCAAAATACCTATCCCTTCCTATACCTCCTTTCTGGTTCATTTGTTTAATGTGATAAGAACACGTATGCATTATATCATAACACATACAGATTTCTTAAGCATATCACAAAAGACCCACATGCTACTTTCAGTATCTTTTTGGGTTATGTCAACATAATATGTACATGTCATGTACTCATAATTCATATGAATTATAGCTTAGAAATATGAGCCTAAATTTTAATAATGCATATGCATTATGCCCAAAACATATACGCATTATGGTCATAATGTGTATGCATTAGGTTAAATGTCCATGAAATTTTCCTCAACCTCTGTACACTTACCCTTTAATTAAACGTGCAACTAATGTTAGGGAGAATATTTGAGATCAAAAAAAAGGAGCTCAATTTTCATCCACTTTGTACACCCATTCTTGTAAGAGGACAATTGACAAAATATCCATAACCACAATTTTACAAAACAACCTTTTACCAATAATTCTTGTTATAGTGAAATCATGGTCAAATACCTCTATTTATATCTAACCACTTTAAATTATGATGAAATTTATAATTTAAATGGTCCCTTTTTTGGGTTATGCCCAAGAAAAATATGCCTAAATCCTACATTACCAAACTTCCCTTTGGCAATCACAAGAACAAATATATTTAAACTCAAGTGTCAACATGATCACTCTTTCTCTCTTTGAAATGCAAGATGATTTACTTTTTTCAAAAATATTATTGGCATATGTGATGATTCTAACATCAATTTTATCACTCATGTTATATCCCCATTATGGAGTCTCTTAATCTGCATGAGATGTTGGTTCTGCCACCACATCCAATAACACCAAAGTGTTCTATGAAATATTTAAGAAGTCATTATTAGGCTTATGGATCAAGGCCTATGTCCATCTAATCCAAAATAGTCCAACACATAAGATACATTTAGAGAATAAAAAGTTGCAATTATAAGCCCCTGTAGTGTATAGTTGACAACCACACTCACCTTCCCCACTAGATTTTTTTGTGGATTTCATGGTATCGCTACTCAATTTATGATGGATTGGCAAGATTAACAATAAAATTTAGATATGTTTCATCATTAATCACCACATTCATCTCTTAAGAAAAATAGTCAATCTCCAAAGGAAACTCTCATGCACATCCCCCAAAAATGGGAACATTGTTGTATTTTGCATGAGTTCTCTTCCTACTACACTGATAAGTGTCGATCATATCAATAACATATCTATAGTTTTTAGAAACTAGATCATCAATCTCCCCTAATAAATTCACATCATTTTTATAAGATGGGGAAATAATCTCTCCTAAAAATATAACACCCTTATTTACCAAAATAATTATTTCCCCATAAATTTTATTCATAGCTAGAGGATAATGATCCTCCCAATTATATTGTAATTAATTTCTCTATCAACACTATCCAAAAGATAGTCCTTAAGTAATTATCTAAGAGAGTGGAATAAACCATGGTTAAATCCCATTACCAATTCTAATGTGATATTTATGATGTTATTTATAATGTGTGTAATGATATGTTTGAACATTTTTGAGTAGTCATATATGATATCATACATTCTATCTCACATCTTATCATATTTCTGATATTATATCACTATATTTAACACTAGTAATTTCTCTTTTTCTTTCAAGTGTCATGTGATTTACTTTAATTTAATTTTTCTTTGTCTCTCTCATCTTTTGTTTATTTGAGCATTTCATCCTTTGTGATCCTTTTCCAATTTCCTTCTTAGCATGCCTTTTATCCTTTGGGGTTTATTCAGTAATTACATCCTTTATGATCATTTAGTAAATTTTCCATTCTTTTAGCCTCACCTCTTGTGTTTAGTCAATTTTTAGATCCTTTGGTATATTTTCATTATATTTTCACCTTATCTCTTGGGGTTATTCAGCATTTTGAGCTTATCAGTTGCCTTAGTTATTTTTAATTTCATGCTTTCCTTCTTGGGTTATACCTATATCATTTCTTTTTTTAGACCTATTTCAAGGTTACATAATATATCTAGTGATATTAATAACTTCTGCCTACATCTCATCTCTCTGCATGGCTTATCTCCATCCTCATCCACTTATTATGTGATTTGATTAACATTCACACATATTTCCAAATATCTTTACTCCTGGTATTTTTTTAAGTATAAAAATACCATATCGTGACCAATTGCTAGTGTATTCTCACTTTATCATCTTACATTTTTACAAAATCCTTAAAACCCTCATCTTTCCCTTCCCTAACTATTGACCTTAGGAATGTGCATAAATATATAAGACAATCCTTTTGATTAAGTATAAAGATTGTGTATGTTATGCATAGGTTTTGAAGGAAGTATGCAAGTAAAGAAAAATGAACACGTATTTTTGGTTTTACATAGAGATTAAAATAGTCCATAGGGCTACCCAAAATTATATGTGCGTAGGGTTCTAAACAACATACAACCAAAAGGGTTGTATAGAATAAGATAATGCACAAATGTACATGTCAAAGCAGAGATAATGCCACGTATGTTGATGACTCGAAAAGAAATAAGATAATCATATATTGTAAGACTGTATGTCTAGGAGGATTCTATATGTATTTTACTTAGAATTAAATATCAAGATTAGGTTATTAAATAGAATATATAAATATGACCCTATAACTCTCATTTAGGACTTGTTAGGTCACATGTTTTATATAATTAGATAATTTACACATTTGTAGAAGCTTGTAAATAATTTTTTAATATTTGTATGAAGTAATGTCTATGAAAAATGAATTTTATGTGTATGTCCAATAATTTTTAACCCTTTTAATATTGATTTGGGGGTTAAAGGGGTAGAATAGTCTAATCAAATGGATGAATAAAACTATTCTAGAGTAGGCCAATTAAAAATTTTCAAATAATGTAATATACTAAAATAGAAAATTAATTTATATGAAAATTACAATTCCAATTGATATTATGATAATTATAATATAAGGAAGGGATAATAATTGGCTTATTTTTAGATGTGTGGTCAAATTTGAGTTTTGTATAGGTGGAAATAGGCAGGTTGATGCTCAAGATCCAATTGTTAGATTCTGAAAAAAAATTATTTCTAGAGGCATGAAATTACGTCAACCTATGGACACTTAAATCAATTATTTTATTTGTGTCTCAATGGTTATGTCATATATAGAATATTTATTGTATTTTAAAGTGACCGTCTATGCCTATTAGGTATTTCTAGTCACTTTTATGTTAATGTATTTTAATCACATGCACATGATTTAATAACTATCTATATCTCAAACCCTAGTTTCTCACCTTAGGTTAGGTCACCTTGCCTAAAATGGGTTAATAGGTTCACGAAGTCAAACTAACCTCAAAGACTCATCTATCAATGAGTGTTTTCTATATATCCAATACTCTAAGGAGGGCCTCAGACATATGTATTTCTCTACTAAATGTGGGTTTGTGTGTGCACAAGGGTACAATATGATATATGTAAAGGCATGAAATGATCTAGTTTGTAAATTGAAAAATATCATTTATGGGTTGTTCTTTTAATACTTCAGAATTATAATATGATTGCCCCTATGAGTGATATATAAATGGAGAATAATATGGCATTATTACTCAGTTATGTAATTGATTAAATGAGCTTGAATGGGTGCTTTCTTGGTATTTGTTATATGTGTGCTTGATAATGATGAAAGGTATAAAAAATTTATTTATATCACACCTTTTTAAATATCTCATATAAGGGATAAAATAATATAAACAGGCTAACCCATACATTTTGAAATATTTACAATTTGGATTACTTTTGAGGTATTGATACTTGATAAGTAAATTGAACACTAGTGTCGATGCTAGCGTTCCCTATGTAAACACAAATGTCTAGAAATATAAAAACTCTTGAAAGTATATAACTATCAATAAAGGATATAAATCATATTTTAAGATTATTATAGTGTATAGATGATCTAGGTCATCAGAATGATAGAGTTAGACTACAAGATAAGTATTTAGGCATAGTGAGATGGTGAATGCGAGCCTTTTAGTAGCTGGAAGTTCTAGGACTAAAGGGTCAATCTCTAATTATTATTTTTCAAGTATATAAGATTAATATGTTATATATAATTATATTTTAGTATCTACATCCCCCCCTTTAATCTAGCAATAGATAAAGATGAAATTACTAAGTTAAATGAAATAAATGTGTACTTGGATGTGTACAATAGACCTTCCCTTTTCTTGAGCCGTGGGAATTTTTTTTTTTTTTTTGTGTATGGCCTATAATGTAGTTTGAACAATTTTTAGTCCAAATGTCACACTTAATGTGATTTGGCCAATCAGGAGGTTGCATGAATTATCAAATCCTTTAATATACATATCATATTTTTGAATAACAATTATGTTAATTCCCAATGTGATGAGTGATTATGTGTTATAAATATTTAGATTGAATCATTATCAATGAGCACTCTCTTGATTCCTTTATTTCACACGCTAACTTGTATGAGTAAAGTCAAATACTAATTAATGATATCTTTTGAGGGTAGATATTTATATTCAAAACTGATTACATTTATTTTTGATATCTTGCATAACATCCAAAAAATAAGCTGGCTCTATATCAATTGCTACTTTAATTTCATGAAAGGCTTGATATAAGATGTCCTTATAGATAGATGAATATTTTAAAAACTCTAGTATCAAGATCTTAGCATGTGTATTGTGTAATTAGTCAAAAAAATAATATCCTTTAGATTTGATTATTAGTTTAGGCTTAGAAAGGAATTTTATATTTACAATAGGTTGGATAGGTTTGAAACCTTTTCCTTTTAGTGTAATGATATCATGGATTACAAAATCTAATATAATTTGTGGGTAAATAATGGGAGCAAGATGGTAGTTGTCACTTGAATATGATATAGGGGGAACAAAACATTGAGAGCATGCATTTTAGCATCTAGATACGAGTTATAAATTATTTTAAAAGGAGTTGTAAAGAAAATTTGGTTCTTATCTTGTTATGATTTAGTCCCTTTGTTATGACCAATTTGTTTAAACCATTAGGTTATTCCTATGTTTGATTTAACAATACATGAAAAATAGTAAGCGATGATTATCATCATTTATTTGTCAATGAAATAGATTGTAGATATATCCATATTGAGCATAATTTATTTATTTTTACAATAAAGGTTAGTCTAATTTTTAAGATATTTTACATTTTAGTAAATCAAAAATCAATAAAATCTTACTACAAGCTAAGGTTTGCATAAAAAAACATAAAGGTCGGGTTCACCAAATGTTTAACCCTTTTAAGATTGAGTTTGGGATTAAAGGGGTAGAATAGCCTAATCAAATGGATGAATAAAACTATTCTATAGTAGACCAATAAAACTTATTTATATAACATGATGGGTGTTTTCAATCCCTTCATTTAATAAACTAAGTTTAGTTCATGTCATATCAAACCTGATCCAGTGTCCAATGATAATAAATAATAAGATATAAAGGATAGTGACCAAAATTTGTCTCTTTAGAGGGAGTTGTGGATCATTTATTCTAAAGATCTAATCTAATTACTTGAATTAAAAATCTGGTCTATAACTTGTAAAAAAATAAACACACCTATTGAATTTAAATGCTTGGAAGAGAAACACACTTTACTTTAATTGAGAATACTTTAAAGGAAACACAAAATTAATATAAATTAAAATTATTTTTAAAATAATTACATATTAAGGGAAATGTTTTGAAAGAAAACTTAATTAAAACACACATGCACTAACAGAGAGACATGTAAGTTAAAAATATAAAAAAATAATTTGCATAAAATAATGAAAGATAAAAACACACAATAACATAAACATAAAAATATAGTAAATGTTCTACTTCCTTAGTTGAATGGGCCTTTGTTCTCCCTTGGAATAGGATTATAACAACATTATCTTTGTAAAATTTCATGTAATTAGCTCTTTATTAATTCTATAAATTCTTACAATTTGAAAATGACTCCTTTATAACTTCATACTAACTCATTGATAACTCTATGCTATTACTCTAATATTACCAACTCTCATAATGAATGATAATGTTATTCTTATAATACTTCTTCTACAATAACTTCTTATTTGAGAGTAACAAACTAACAAATCAATTTAAAACTAATTTCCTAATCCTAACAACCTAACTAATTGGTTTAGAATTGATTTATTATTTTAACAAACTAATAAATCAATTTGGAATTGATTTCTTGTTATCACAACATAAAAATTAATAATGTGACAAATTTAGTTCCTTCTAAAAAATTTTCTATGTTAAATATTCGTAGTAATTGGATTACTATAAATATCTTTCCTTCTTAAGAAATGCCTATTTTTAAACATAATATAAATATATTTCATAGAAATACTTTCTAAAAATAAGTAACAGTCATCTTTGAAACTCTTTGTTTGCATGTTTCCACAGTTGTAAACCTCTGTAGTGTTGATGTCTATTTTTGTAAGTTTTTATTTCAGACTTTTTATATATATAAATTCTATAAAACATGTCCCAAAACATTATCTCATGGCTCCTTTAGTTTACAAAAATAAAAAATCAATTTTGGAGAAAATTGAAGCTAATTATGTGCAACTCCTAAGCTAGACTAATGGACTTTAGAGCTAGGACTATAGGACTCCAAGAGTCATAATGATGGACTCTAGAGCAGGGACTGTGCATGTACAGAGCTAACTGAAATGTTTAAACTTTTACATACATACTCATACCAAGATGATTCTTTATTTAAAATTGTCTATTTTTTTATAATAACTTAAATATGATATTAAATTTAGGATGAGAGATATTTATGATGGCCATTTTTACTATTTTATATAACGTATCAATTTTATCCTTACACATTCACATGCTAAATTAACAAACAAACCAAAATAAAAAATACAATACTTATTTTTGATTGATATAAAGATGTTTGTATTCCTTCATTATCTTGCATATATAGTACATATATCTCAAAATCAACTTAATAAACTTGGATGTGATTTATATGAGACTCTGAAACTATTAAGGATCTTTGGAGCTACAAGAAGATTGTTCTTTATTTGTTATTTGAGAACTTTAAACTTTTCTATCTACATTGATGACTCATTTTATCCCACGTAGACAATATTTGATTTTTTTTTTTAAAATTTTATTATAAAATAACAAAAATGTAGCTTACAATTAATTTTAAATAATATACTAGATATATTCTAATATTTCATTCTAAAATAAGCATAAGTTTTTAAAACTACATCTACATCCGCTTTTAAAACATGATTAGTGGAAGAGAAAATATTTTCATTTACTAATATAATGAGCTATTTTATGTTTTCATCCTTCTCTTGCACTTAAACCCATGCATGTTATTGCTTTTCTTCTAGATTTAGCTTTATCGATCTTTTATTACAACCATGTTCTTGGTAGAAATTAGTCAACTTATTTTATCTAAAAGAAGTATTTTCCATCTTTTAGAATATTCATAGGCTTGTTCCATTATGTTAGCCTATAATAAATTTTGAGTTTGTGAAAATTTATACCTTATTTTTATCCACTCTTTTTGTTATCATTTTAATAATGATCTTTAGCTTTATTGAAAGATATTTTTAGTTGGGAAGATTGACTCCCATTTTCAAGGAATCAACTAATTCATCTCATCTCTTATTGTAAATCATATAAGATATCATCCTTTTGAATTAAGTAATGTATTTATTAAATATTTGAAAATAACCTATTGAATCAGGAATAAAATTATTTGAAAATAATTTTCATTTATTAGTTTTCAATTCTTTCTTTCTCTTCTCTTCCACACTTGGACTTATGCATGTCCTCATGCACAAGGAAATTTTTGTTTTTAAATTTTTTTTCTTTTTTTTTTTTTTTCAATTCTTTGTTCAAAAGGTTCTTCAAATGGACCTATTTGTAATTTAAAAACTTGTAACTATATTTATAATTAAAATAATACAATATATACATTAGTCGTTCTCCTAGTTGCCTTTTACTTCCTCCATGTTAATGTGGCTAAAGTTTTTTGATGTTGAATGAGAGTAGAAAGCTAAAATTAATCAGTTTAAATTTGATTGTTTATTTAGAAAAAGTAATTATTTTCTAGTTTTCAAATTTTTTATCTTTTTTTTAATTTTTGCCTTTGATCATTCATTTACTAGTTTTATAATCAAGGCTATTTTATATAGTACATGGACAACCAGCAAGTCAATTTTCTAACCATGACTATCAACAACACCCAAGGGTTTTCATTATTGAAGTTTCTATCTTTTATTTTTTATTTTTTTCTTTTTTCTCTTTTATTTACATTTCAAGAAATAATAACATGATGATAAATTAGAAAGTGGTTGTTCCAGTTCTTCTACAACACTCAAATGAACTAGACAGTTGATTATACTCATAAATTTCTTCTTTTGTGAATCAACTTAACCAAAAATAAGCCTATGTGTAAAACCATGAAAAAAATCACCCACTATTCTTTAAAAAGTTTTGCATGGTTTTTTAAATGATGTATAGGCTTCAAAATATCCTTTGTCAAGTTCTTAAAATATTTTATACAACTTTAAATTCAAATTAATGGACTCCAAAGTCAAACTGATGGACTCTAAAGTTAATTTGAGCTACTCCATAATGACTTGAGTTAATCCTCTTAAATCTCTTTACTTTTCAAAAACATATTACTTATTTATAGTGCATATACATGAAATGTCTCTCATTGGTCTTGAGCTTAACTCAAAATCTATTCCAAATCCATTAATTGTGATTTTGTCAATCAAAAAAATTAAGAAAAGACTATGCAACAACCAAATTATTTTTAGCAAACTAAAATAGTGCAAAAATATGATCAACAATACTTGTATACTAAACTTACACATAAATTGTTAGTTTGAAAATATTATATCAAAAGGTTATCAAGTTGTCCAAAAACATGTGTTATTTGAAAAATTTTCATATGATATCTTAGTTTGCATAATTTCACATGTTTACAAAAGTTATTTGATTCAAGCATATATAAAAATTAAAAATAAAAATAAATGATTTTTTTTTATATGAATAGATATGGCTCAAAGATTATTTTATTTATGAGTAATAGAATATTTATTATGACATTAAGAACTAACTCGAATTGATTCTAATATTATGATTGATAGTAAGTATGATCTACTACAATTCAAAATTATGGATGGAATTTAGGAGGTGTAAAATTTATAATTTCATTATTATATACTAGTTATTTTATAAATTCCTATATCCAATATAATATTAATATTGTAATGAAGGCCTTTATCAATGGGCTTAGTATTGCATCAATTGGATGAGTGGTTGATGGAAATGATTTGAAATATATTGAAGTGGTGGATATATAGTGTTTCAAGTATAAAATATATATTCATAATAAACATATTTATATTTATTTAAAAATCAAAAATACATACCTATAATTTCTTGATTTGATGGCCATGGATCTCTTAACACCTTTTTACTTCCTTTTGAATCCATCAGTTATTTGTGTATGTTGTCCTTATTTTTACAAACAACCTAACATTCATACTCAACATATCTAAAACAATATTTAGTTAAATATTTTTATGCTATTTGATCTTGAAATATTCCTTCTAAAAATTATTAAATTATACTTTATTGCTCATCAATCAATTAATTGTTTATGTTTAACACTTTTCTTGATTGAGTTAAAATATATTTTATCTCAAGATGGATTGAATTAACTTCTCTAAATTCACTTATGATATATTTAAATGGGCCATTATGAGGTTTCAACATGTGTTAGGTAGTTATGATTTTGAAATATTCTTTTATTGAAGTTACACTACTAGTGGACAACCAAAAGTTGAAAGAAAAGGTTTTTGACTATTTTGTGCCAAGAAAATAACACTCTGTTGGAGAGGTGTGTGATCATTGGTTTCATAAAGAGTTTCATAATAATTGTTTTAGTAACCTTATACATATTATTTGATATTTTTTATCTTATATTTGAGCATCTCTATAATTAAATGGGGCATCTCTTGAGCTAGATTAATGGACTCCAAAATTAGACTAGTGGACTCTGGAGCTAGACTTGTGGACCCTGAAACTAGGATAGTGGACTTCAAAGACAAATTGGTTTCTTCAATTTAGCTTTTCAAATTCTCTTATAATTCATTAATATCTTATTTTTCATTGGATTACTCATTGTCAGGGATTGAATTTTATTTTTATTTGGGAATTTCTATGTTGACGAGTGGATAACTAGTCAATATTTTACTTGAACACAACTACATATTATAGAAATATATAGCATTAAATCCCATAAAAAAAAATTGGATCCATAGATAGGGATTTATTGTATATTCTTTGGGTTTCTTATTTTTTGTGTAATCAATTGAGTCTAAGTTACTTATTTGATTTGTAAAAACTAGCTGGTGGGAGTAGGCATCAATACCAATTTAGGTGAAATTTTTATTTACTGATTAAATTCTTGTGGGGTATCCATTATTTATTTATCCATGGTTATTTATTTATATACAAAATCCATGATTTTTTTGATTTTAGTATTTTGGAGATCAATTTGGTAGTCCTCATGTTTGTGGAGGTGTTTGTCTATCTCATGGCATCATCTTTGGATAGAAGAATCTCTAACAACAAAGTGATTTAGATTTTGTTTATAAGTAAAAAAATTTCCTTATATTTATTTTCAATCAATTTCTTTTTTTGGTTGGATAATATGTTTCAATTTATTCTTAAATACAATAAGGAGGATACAATTTTTTATGTCATGTTCATTTGTGTCATAAATACCGCACATGTCTATCCTATCTAGAGGGTAGTCTTGGAGACTATTTTTTGATCTATATTTTGGGTAATACATACCTAAAGGTTTAGTAATGACATTATATTTTACTTTAAATCCATATATTTTAGTGTTTAATTAAACCAAAATGTTTATTTTGAGGTTTGAGGAATCTTCTTTGAGATGTCCTACATCATTATTTCATGGCTCTATTTTCAGTTTCCTACTACTAACCTTTATTCTTGAATAGTTCCTACATAGTTAAATAATTTCATGCATCTCTTTTTTCCATTAGATTCAAGGACTCTTGATCATAATTATCTAATCCATTTAATAAAACTATCTTACTAAGGTCTTCATTCAACTCATATACACATTTTATATAGACAAAAAATTGGTCTAGATAATCTTCTATAATTTTATTTTCCTTTTATTTTTTACAAAAATAAATATTTCTTTATATATATTACCCTAAAATATTCCTAATATTTTTCTAAGAATTTTTTTTCATTTCATCCCATAAATGAATAGAATTTAGTTTAAAACCTATAAACCACATCATAGCTAAATCTTTAAGTGTAAAAAGAAACAATTTCAATTTTTGATATTTATTTTTTTATCATAGGCTTGATATAATAATTTAAACTCAAATAATATCATATCAACATATTTTTTTGACATTTACCTAAAATTAGATAGTATGGATGGGGATATGTTCTTCATTGAAGTATTTTTGCCTTGATCTAAAATAATAGGGTAGGCAAAAGTTCTTCTAGCTAGTTGATCTCTATCTACCATAAGCCTATTTTGTAGATTCAATATATTTTATAAATTATATCTCATAATAACTTGTGATTTATTGGGTGTTCCTAATCATATATCTTCCCCTTTAATCACTTGGTTTATTCATTAAAAAAATTAATTTATGAAAAAAAAAATTAATCAACAATCAACTGATGATTTATACCTTATTAACATCTAAAAATTATCTAGCAACAACACTAATAATGATGGATGTCATCAATTCCTTTATTTAATCAAATAAATTTAGTTGATAGCATATCAAATCAAGGTTGGTGTCCAATGACAATCAAAAATAAGGTATAAAAGATAATTACTAATAATTATCTTGTTGAGGGTAGTTGTAGATTATTTATTCTAAATATCTAATCTAATTACTTGAATTGAAAATATCATCTATAACTTGTGAAATCAAACACATTTACTAAATTTAAATGCTTGGAATGGAAACACACTTTACTGTAATTGAAAATTATTTAAAGGAAACACACAACTAATATAAATTGTAGAAATTGAAATTACTTTAAAAGAAAATACTTATGAAAGTAAATACTTTGAAAGTAAATTTTATTAAAACATGCATGCATTAACACATATACCTACAGGTCAAATATATAACAAAATATTTTAAATAAAATAATAAATATAAAAATACATAATAACATAAATATAGAAATGTCATAAAAGATCTTACTTTCTTGGTTGAGGCGGCCATTGCTCTCCCTTGGAATAGGATTAGAATAACACTATCTTTGTAGAAATTTCATGAAATCATATCTTCATTAATTCTATAAATACTTATAATTCTAAAATAACTCACTTCTAAATTTGTGTTAACTCTATGTTATTACTCTGCAATTATCAACTCTCACAATGAATAAAAATATTGTATTTATAATACAACTTCTTCAATAACTTCTTATTTGAGAGTTAAAAACTAACAAATCATTGTTTAGAACTTAATTTATAATCCTAAAAACCTAAAAAAATTAGTTTAGAATTGATTTTTAATTCTGAAAAACTAAAAAATTAGTTTGAAACTGATTTCTTATTATTACAACATAACAAATAATAATGTAACAAATTGAGTTCCTTCCAACAACATTTATATGTGATAAATTCATAATAATTGTATTACTATAAATATATTTCCATTTTAAGAGATTTTTAAAAATAATATAAATAGATTTCATAGAAATACTTTATAAAAATAAGAGTCAATCATCTTTGAAACTCTTTAGTTGCATGTTTCCACAATTGCAGTCCTTTGTAGTGTTAATGTTTATTTTTAGAAGTTTTTATTTCTAACTTTCTATATATAAAAATTATGTAAAACATGTTCTAAAACATTTTTTCAAGCCTACTTTTGATTACCAAATCATAAAATTAATTCTAGGTAACTTCAAAGCTAATTATGTACAAATCTTAGACCAGACTAGTGAACAATGGAACTAGAACTTTAGGACTTCAAAGTCAAACTGATAGACTCTAGAGTCAGAACTGTGCATATCCAGAGCCACCCAAATTGCTCATAACTTTTTTATACAAAAGATGATTCTTTTTTAAGCCTGTTTGATTTTTTGATATGAATCTGAATATGTAATAATATTTAGGACAAGAGATATTTATGATGACTATTTTTACTATTTTTCATAACCTATTAATTCTATCCTTAAACATTCACATGTCAAACAAAAAACAAACCAACAAAAAAACACAAGACCTATTTTTAGTTGATATAAAGGTATTTGTATGCTTTATATGATCTTACATAAATAGTACATCTATCTCAAAATCGGCAGAAAAAACTTAGATATGATTTATATGAGACTCTAAAGCTACTAAGTATCTCTAGAGATACATAAAGATTATTCTTGATTTGGTATTTGAAAACTTCAAACATTTTTATCTACATTGATAACTTATTTTAGTCTTTATAGATAATATTTGACATCTTTTCTTCAATAATTTATTAGAAAATAACAACAATGTAGACTACAATGACTTCTAAATAATAGACTATATATATTTGTATATTTCAATCTAAAATAAGTATAAGCTCTTAATATTATATCTAAGTCTACTTTTAAAACATGATTTATGCAAGAGAAAATGATGTCATTTATTGATATAATGAGTCATTTATGGTCTCATCATAATAAATATACTAAATATAGGAAATTAGTAAATATGAAAAGTATAATGCCAATTAATATTCTAATTATTACAACACAAGAAATGGGTAGTACTTATTTATAGATCCATTGGTGGATCTAAATTGTGCAAAGGTGAAAATAAATAGGTTGATTCTTAGAATGCAATTATCAAATTTTAGAAATATTATTTCTAAAAGTCTAGACACTTGTGTTGACATATAGACACTTGTGTTAATGCTTCTATATGTGTCTTGATAATTTTGTCTTGTATAAAATATTCATAATATTTCAAAGTGACTACATGTGTCTATTATGGTTTTATGTCACCTTTATGGTGATGTATTTGTTGGATCTGATGGTGTATTAGTGATGTAGAGGAATAGTAATGGTTAGTGTGTTCAACTATAGACAACAGTTTCCTCATATATAATTTCAATTCATTGCATGACCCACAGAATGAATCTTGCATACAAAATTGTGAGTATATTTTAAAATGTTTCAAAAGTAAAAGAGCTTATTTGTTATTTACATGCTTACATGTCCAACATTCCTAAAAAAAAATTAAAGTTTCAAAAAAAATTAATTGAGGTTATTGATGGTAAAAAGCTTCTAAAATATAATGATACAAGATGTATTTCCATGTATGATCCTACATGTAGAATTTTTGAAGAATACCCATCACTGAAAAGTTTCATATTTAAATATCAAATGGAAGTCGACAAGGCAAAAGATATATTATACCATTTAATAAATTTTGAAATGCTTTTGACACTATTTGATATTCTTCTAATGTTTAACAACATAAATTATTTTATGAAACATGCTTGAGAGATATTGATATATGATGTATACTTCATACATATGAGAAAATAGGTTTCTCAATCTCTAGATATATTGTACTCGGGCCAAAATAGTTTCAAGCTTTATATTTTTTCTAGTTCACAAACATTAACAGATATTAAGGATCTAAAATCATATTTGAAATTCAATATTCATGATCATATTTGTATCTTCATGAATGGAAAGTAAATACCACTTCACACATTTCAAAAATGAGTTGATTATGCAGGTTCAAAAATTAAAGAAGTCCTTGTAACACGTATTTTATGAAACCATGATAATGGAAACATGAATAAATTTCAGAAAGATAAATGATAGCTTGCTTAAAAAAATTGGAGAATGGTTTCAAAATGATGAATTTCTTGAATCCATGGTAGTGGTGAATCCTATATTTTGGGGAGCTGAGGTGGTAAAGAATAAATCAATAATTTATTTCTTAGATACACTAGAACTCTTATTAAACATTTTTCAAAGTCTGTAGATATTAATGGAGTTGAAATTATACGTATTTTGTGAAAAAAAATGTTGAGAACATAGTCTACCCATTTTGGATTCACAAGGATTGATCAATACAAATGTCTAAAAGAGCCAACTGAAAGTGGTTCTATTACAAGGCTTTGAACAAAATTATATCCCAGTACCATCCTAAAGGAATATATAAGTGAATATTTTTTATTGTATGAACTCTATCAAACAATGATTTTGAGCTCTATGGAAGATGAAAGAGTCTTTAGTGTATTATTTTTTATTAAATCAAAAATTTGTAGTAGATTGGACAAAAATCTAAACACATGTTTGAGATTGTATGTTTCGCATTATACAATGGATGCATTCCCTTATAATAGAGCACTTAAAATTTTAAATTCACTTATTCAAAGAATAGGAGTGACCAATACAACAAATGACATAGAGAATCCATATATTGAGACTCTATTTACATAAGATATAGTACATACAAAAGATAATTATGAAAAAAGTGCTACTGAAGAACAATTTCAGCTACCTAAATATTAGTATGTAACCTTCAAATTTCAATTTTGTAATTGATTTTTATATTATTATTTGTATCAAAAATCATTGAAAATTTACTATTATGTAAATTACAAGAATCAATAAATTATGATAATATATTATTTTGAAATAGTTATGTACATCACAATTGTTTAAAATTTAAACTTTGTTAAACATGAATTTATTGTTTCATCATTTCATGTGGTTGTCGATATTATACATCAATGAATTATGATATTATCAAAATATATTTTAACTAATAAATATCTAAAATTAATAGAATAAAGATGGATTTAAACTTTCAAACTTTAATTTACAATATAAACTGTCTAGTTTTAATATAACATATATAAAAATGCATAGAATAAACTCGTAACAAATAAGAGGCATGGAATAAAATAGAAATATATATTTAAATTTAATCTTTTAAATTTTAATTTATAATATAAAATTTTTAGTTTTAACATAACATATATAAATATGCATAGAATAAAATAGAATGAGACTTATATTTAAACTTTCAAACTTTAATTTACAATATAAACTTTTCAATTTTAATATAACATATATAAACATGCAAAAAATAAACTCGTAACGACTAAAATGCAAGAAATAAAATAGAAACAGAGACTTACATTTACTCTTGCAAACTTTAATTTACTATATAAATTTTTCAGTTTCAACATAACATATATAAATATATGCACAAAATAAAATATAAAGAAACTTAAATTTAATCTTGCAAACTTTATTTTACAATATAAAGTTTCTAGTTTCAACATAACATATATAAATATGTACAAAATTAACTTGTCATGGATAAAATGTCAAGAATAAAATAAAAACAGAGACTTAAATTTAATCTTACAAACTTTAATTTACAATATAAACTTTCTATTTTTAACATAACATATATAAATATGCAAAAAATAAAATTGAAAGAGACTTAAATTTAATCTTGAAAACTTTAATTTACAATATAAACTTTCTAGTTTCAATATAACATATATAAATATGCATAAAATTAACTTGTTGTGGATAAAATGCTCAGAATAAAATAGAAACAAAGACTTTAATCTTGAAAATTTTAATTTACAATATAAGCTTTTCAATTTGAACTTAACATATACAAATGTGCACAGAATAAAATAGAAAGATACTTAAATTTAAACTTGCAAACTTTAATTTACAATGTAATCTTTCCAATTTCAACATAACATATATAAATATGTAAAAAATTAACTTACATGGATAAAATACCTAGAATTAAATAGAAACAAAGACTTCAATTTAATCTTGCAAACTTTAATTTACAATATAAAATTCTCAGTTTCAACATAACATATATAAATATGCATAAAATTAATTTTTCATGGATAAAATGTCTAGAATAAATAGAAACAGAGACTTATATTTAAATTTACAAACTTCAATTTACAATATTAACTTTAAATTTTTTAAGTTTTAACATAACATATATAAAAACATTAATTACAAATTTCTTGACCCAATTTCATTAAGTGGAAATAGATGAACTAAATACATATCATTCCACATGAGTTCTAGTTTGTTGTTTAGATGCAAATCTTGTTACCTCAGCTTCTCCCTTCCTTGAATCGGAATGTAAAACACCTTATCTCACAAAATCTTCAGTTGTAGCATTAATATTTGTAATTATTGATCTTTCTTCATGCATTGTATCTCTTGTCGATAGGATATAGGGATCTACATCTATTTTTTCCTTAATAAGAACATCTAGATCCATTCCATGCTCTTTGATTATCCTCCTCAGTGTGTCATTATGTTTTTGGACTATCACAAGTTTTTATTTAAATGTAATTATTGCATTTAAGTTTTTTTATGCCTTTTTAAAAAGAATATTCAGTACTTGTGATTCATTCTTGAGGTTATCATATTTTGAATATAATTTAAACAATAAAGTTAGTCAGATAAAAATTACAAAATTGTGGTAGATTAGATAAATAAGTAATTATTACCAAATCTTTATCCCTCTCTGCATTGGCAAGGTAAAAAATGTTTTGGTCTCTTGCCCATTTGTTGTAATAAGCATGTGCCTCTGCATTCAAATTTTTCAATCTATTAATCATAATATCTAAAATATTATTATTGTAGTGATTTGTCATACAAATGGATTTCAATTCAGCTTGATTCACTAACACATCAATTTTGGATTGAGCATTTTAAACCAAATAATAAAAATAATATTTTTGGGAATGGTTATGATAACACTCATTAATTTCTTTTACAAAATCCCTTCCCTAAATCTCCCATAATTTCAAAACTTTCAAATCAGTCTGTACAATGGCATCTAACAAAGCAAAAGCATTATTTGCAACCTAATTTTACAATGAAAAAGATGTTAATTCATCAATATATCACTCCTCATTATTGTCTGGTTCAAGTGGTGAACTAGAAGAACCACATCTAACTATTTTTTAGAGCCAAAAATTGAGATCTTTAAATATTATTGTGCACAATAAATTTTTATACAAGCATGAAATTGATACCCTCAAGGAAAGCATCATCAAGATCAATGTTTTGCAAAAGTGTCATGGCTCCACCAGACACTCCACACACATAAAAAATAGAGAACTCTGAAGTTTTTATATGCAAATGCATTCCCCTAATATATGTTAGTATTGGTAAATTCTTCCCCCTCTTTTGTACATTGAGAGGGGAGGAGGTGCCATATTACTTCTCACAGAATGTTTCCCTTCAATACAAAATGCCATCATTAATCAATAAATAAATTTCATCAAAATTAAACTGAAGTTAACCTGAAGGTCAAAGATAATAGACTTAGGATCCATACTTCGAATTACCAATAGTGTAATTGCAAACATGAAGTCAAATACCTTGCATGGGAGGTAAATGTTGCACAGATTGATGAGAAATGTTGTCAATGTTGGACATCATTGGAAAATGACATGAAACATTAATAATTCTAATTTATGTTACATCAAATTTCAATAAAATTTTAAAATTTTCAAACCTAGATTTAAGGCAATGGATGTTGTTGGGAGATAAACTGGAAGCACACAATTTGATTACCAAACCAAGCAACTTAATATGCGGAAATTAACCAGATTCACCAAGTAACTAGAATTCAGAATAACACAAGATATGAGAGACAATACACAACTTGTATTAACACTTTATACAGAAAAGAATACAATAAAGAAGATGCCACTTCTTCTCCACCACCTTACAGAGGTTTCCCACACCTCAAGTGAACAGTAATTCTTCTCCCCAAAGCTCTCCCTCTCAGGTCCCAACACCCAACTCAAATACAGAGTTGGTGTTCACCTCCCGTGCTCCACGCACAACACAAGTGCTCCACACACTCAAACAAGTACTCCACGTACTTCAAGTAGATCTCCCATGAACCTGCAACAACCTGCAATTCAACAGACCATACTTATGTAAGGAACTCCCTTGCCTTCCTCTCTTGCTCTATCCGAGTACACACCTGTACTCCAAGTAGATCCTGCCTGATACTGCTCCTTGTTGTGTTGCTGTCTATATGATCCTGCACACCTGCAAATCAAACACGGTTCTGCTCACCTGTGAACCTCGACCTTGCACACACATACACCTACAGATCAACGATCTTACTTACCATGTAGATCACTCTACACCCTGAAGAACCCTTGTCCTTGCCTCACCAAGTCCTTATGATTCTCCAACCAGTACCAAGCTTGGCACTGATAGGGAACTAGGAGGAACACCCTTACTCACTTCACACACAGAAGGAGCAAACTTTGCTCAACTCAAACTAGAACACTTTTTCAATACAACCATGAGTCTATTATATAGATCTCATCCAAACAATGATTAGACATCTAATTACAATAATTAGATCCGTAGCTCTCAGTCTAAAAATAGCTCTCTTCATGCAAACACATGGTTCGTTAGCTAACTGCCCGTAATAAGCGCAGTCCAAACCACACAGGCGACCGATGTCGGTCCCTGTCCGCTTGGGGGTCGCCGACGCCGGCCGATCCATGACCGACATCGGTTGCTTTCCTGTCTTACCCTGCCGACGCCGGTTGGCCAGACCAACGCCAAACACTTCTGACACTTCTGCAACTCTCCTGCAACCTCCTCCATGTCTGCATCAGTGAAGCTTTTAGCTCCACAACCTAACAATCTCCCACTTGGAGATAAACAGCTGCACTGTACCTGTACCTGTACCCCATCTAATCTGTTTCCTGGTTTGTATCCCTCTTCAAGCTCCCACCTAAAGACAACCCACCACACAACCTGTGATGTACCACCTGTCATCCGAGTACCCTGCCACATCCGAACCTACAAACACATGTAGTGAAGTCCTGACCCTGCATAGCATGAATCCCTGCTGCCGGTCCCTCTCAAGTACCTGAGAACCCACTTCCCCGAATTGGCTCCTAACTCTCTGACAGCTCCCACTGCATGGGAATACTCAGGTCTATACCAGACCTCATGTGATTTTAGACACTGTACCTGTCCAGCCCTTAGTGTGCTCTGGCTCTGCACGCTGAACCTCACCAACACCTGATTCACATCAGCTCCCACTCGAGACAAAATCAACCTGTGATCTCCATGTCTCTCATGTCAAAGAATTTTGCTGCTCCAAACTCTTCCTGACATGCCACTGAACTAATCTTACCCTTAGCTCAGCAAAACCCTGTATGTACAATCCTGCTAGCAAAACATACCATCCACATACAGCAGCAGAATGATGTCATGACTCATCATCCACCTGGTAAGTCAAACCACAGTAGTTACCCTGACATTGACTGAAGCCATGCTTCGTCCTCCACCTATCAAAACCTGTACCACTGTCCTGCAGCTCCTCAAGACCATATACCTGATCTTCCGTCTCACGTATCCGTTCTCTCTATTCTTCTACTAAGGTATCCATTCGTCTCTGTGCTTTCATACCTGCTGGCAACCCTACCAAAACACGTCTGTCTGGTTCTCCTCCAAGGAATCACATCCTCATCCATGCCAAGCTCACACCTGTTTCCTGGATCCTTCCTGCTCTACAATCAGCAACATGTATAAAGAAGAGGAACAACGAATTTGAGGGCCTACTTACGTCTTCGGTCCTCCGTATGGGTGTTTGAGACTCCATGACAGCGTGCTGTCCACCCAAAATCCGTTACAGTGACCGACCTCAGTCACCCCACAGTCTGCATCCGACTGACGTCGGTTCCCATGCGTCTGTCCCTGACTACCAACCTGCCAGCACTGGTGTCCCTGCTGCCGACGTCGGTCTCCTGACCGACGTCGGTCTTACCCTGCCCGACATCGCCGACTTCGGTCTGCACATGACCGACATCAGCACCTGTCTGTTCGACGCCGGTTCCTCCTGACCAATGTCGGTACCTGTGTTCACTTGTGAGTGATGACTTTTTACCCGTGAGCTTCTTTGAATCAAAACCCATGTCCAAACTGCCCTGCTCAGAAGTATCCAGCCACATCCACTGGGTTCTGTCTGCCATCTCCTCCATAAACACCAAGGCTTTCCAGTTCTTAAGCCTGTCAAATATATCTGTCTTCTGCTTAAGAACATGCATCTCCTTCCTGCTCATGTGACCAAGCCTACGAAGCCACGTCTCCGCAACAAAAGAAGAATCAGTAATATAAACAAGTAGATAAAGGATACCTGTTTTCTTACCACCAGCTAATTCAAGTGCATCCGCTGTGAGAGTTCTTGTGCATCTCTCATCACCCAATCTTTCTGAAGAAATTAGCCATATCTCCAAATCTGGGACCTGCATGACCTTCATCAACACCTGTGTGTTGGCCGCCTGCAATTTCAGCTTCACTTCCCCTTTGCCAATTCTTTGGCAAGGCTCACCAGCTCTTCTACCTGGAACTGCATGGAAAGAGGCAACCGAATCTTTTATCCAAGATTCAACTTTATCCAAGAAACCTCCAAGAACATCCTGTGTAATAACACCTGCAACATCTGCTTCTTCAGTTCCTTCATGCTGATCTGCTACCAACCAACAATAGTCTTTTACCTGCTCTTTCTTTTCATAGGACCGTGAGTAACCATCTGTGCTTTTCAACTCTTCCATTCTTAGCTTACTTTGATCTATTGTTGCTCTACTCCCACTCGATCAGAAACCCCTGAGAGTGCCCTGTAACCAAACACAAAACCTGCTTCCTCCAACCTTAGCTCTGATACCACTTGTTGGGAGATAAACCAGAAGCACACAATTTGATTACCAAACCAAGCAACTTAATATGCGGAAATTAACCAGATTCACCAAGTAACTAGAATTCAGAATAACACAAGATATGAGAGACAATACACAACTTGTATTAACACTTTATACAGAAAAGAATACAATAAAGAAGATGCCACTTCTTTTCCACCACCTTACAGAGGTTTCCCACACCTCAAGTGAATAGTAATTCTTCTCCCCAAAGCTCTCCCTCTCAGGTCCCAACACCCAACTCAAATACAGAGTTGGTGTTCACCTCCCGTGCTCCACGCACAACACAAGTGCTCCACACACTCAAACAAGTACTCCACGTACTTCAAGTAGATCTCCCATGAACCTGCAACAACCTGCAATTCAACAGACCATACTTATGGAAGGAACTCCCTTGCCTTCCTCTCTTGCTCTATCCGAGTACACACCTGTACTCCAAGTAGATCCTGCCTGATACTGCTCCCTGTTGTGTTGCTGTCTATATGATCCTGCACACCTGCAAATCAAACACGGTTCTGCTCACCTATGAACCTCGACCTTGCACACACATACACCTGCAGATCAACGATCTTACTTACCATGTAGATCACTCTACACCCTGAAGAACCCTTGTCCTTGCCTCACCAAGTCCTTATGATTCTCCAACCAGTACCAAGCTTGGCACTGATAGGGAACTAGGAGGAACACCCTTACTCACTTCACACACAGAAGGAGCAAACTTTGCTCAACTCAAACTAGAACACTTTTTCAATACAACCATGAGTCTATTATATAGATCTCATCCAAACAATGATTAGACATCTAATTACAATAATTAGATCTGTAGCTCTCAATCTAAAAATAGCTCTCTTCATGCAAACACATGGTTCGTTAGCTAACTGCCCGTAATAAGCGCAGTCTGAACCACACAGGCGACCGACGTCGGTCCCTGTCCGCCTGGGGGTCACCGACGCTGGCCGATCCATGACCGACGTTGGTTGCCTTCCTGTCTTACCCTGCCGACGCCGGTTGGCCAGACCAACGCCAAACACTTCTGCAACTCTCCTGCAACCTCCTCCATGTCTGCATCAGTGAAGCTTTTAGCTCCACAACCTAACAGATGTGCCTAAGGGACCTTACTGATGTGCATCAATAGGTGAGATATATCTCTACATTTTCTTATGTCTTATCAATGGTGTCACCACAACATAATCTGTATCATCACTTCTATTAGACTGAGAATCATCAGAGCCCTCAATGAAATGGTATTTGTTTAGTGCAACTTCTCTGCTAGATTGAGACATAGATTCTCTTTTCTCTAACAAGGAAACATACATAATTAATTCTTAATTTGAATTATAACAAAGCTAATAACATAATAATTTAATGACTTATAATAATACTTAAAAGTTAAAACTTACCTCCAGCTCAGCAAGGGCCACTAAATTAGATTTCATATTTTCATGCAATATTGTGGGAATAGTTATTCCCCTTAGCTCATGATACACCTCACAATATAAACCTAAAACATAATTAGAAATGAAAATTTTGTAATTTTCACTTTGAAAGGCACAATCTAAATCATTTCTTATCTTTTTGTAAATGAATTTACACCAATTGAATGAATGGATAATGTATGTCGCAGCCCAGAAGGGGATGTCTGAAAGTCTTCCCTATAAAATAATCCTTAATTGAGACAATCTATAATTAAGACATTATTTACAATCCATAATTGAGACATTTGATTTCAAATTCATACATAAAACATTGAATATTAATTAATGAAAACAAGATAAATATTATCTAATGAGGTGAATGTATTTACAGCCAAGTGATTTTAAAGATAAATTTTATCTTTGTTAGTGTTGGTGCATTTATTTTATTTTTTGCATTCACTTGTATTTATTATTTATTATTTTAGTGCACTAATTACTTATTATAATTATTTTATTATGTTTATTAATAATTTGCACCAGATAAGATGAGCTTGCTTAGCTAATAGTTAACTTAGACACTTATCTTGTTACAGTATAGATCCACTCCACTATTCAAGGTAAGATAGGATAAGATTTTTTAATTAATATTCAACTTGTGTTGATCATTTATATAAGTTGGAAACCTATCTTGTTAGTGTGGAGTTGCACTCCACTATTCATATAAACAGATATCAGTTGAACTACACGTGTTGTGTGAGTTCCCTAATCTTTATCATGAACATTTTGATCTATTTAATCAATGGCTATTTATGTATTTTATATCAGATTAATATTGAATTATCAAAGTTATTCATCATATTTGAGTTATTTATTCATTTCTATTATTATCTCAAATATACAGTTATTGTTTATTACTATTACTATTTTATCTCTTATTTATGCTTTTTATTAGATTCATTAGATCCTATAGCTAATTATAACATGGTATCAGATCATGATCTTTCACATTCCTACATTATCACAGCTTCTAATCCATAGTCTTTTCAAAAATCCATAGGGATAGTTGAGTGGGATTTAGCAATGGAAGAAGAGTATGACTCATTGATTAGGAACAACACTTGGGATCTTGTTCCTCTTTCTCAGGAAATAAAATTAGTACGATGTGGGTGGATATATCAGACTAAGTTTGTAGTAGATGGAAATATTGATAAATATAAATCATGCTTAGTGGCCAAAGGTTTGTCCCAAGTACAAGACTTTGACTATATAGAAACCTTTGTGCCTATTGCTAAGATGAATTCCATTCTCTTGATACTAGCTATTGGTGTAGCTCATGGTTGGGTTGTACATCAGATGGATGTGAAGAACACATTTCTTCATGGGGATATTCATGAGGATATTTATATGGAGTAGCCATAGGGGTTTATTCAGGATTCTTCACGAGTATGTTGCTTAAAGAAGTCTCTCTATGGTCTAAAATAAGCCCCTAAGGCTTGGTATTCTAAGATGGACACATTTCTTATCTCCATTGGGTTCTCAAGATGTCACTCAGATATAAATGTCTACATTCTATGATAGTAGGATTCACTATTGTACTTGGTGCTCTATGTTGATGATCTCATTATTATAGGGAGCACAACATCCATCATCAGTAATGTTAAGACTGCACTTCATGATAGGTTTTGTATGACAGACATGGGATTATTATATTATTTTCTTAGGATTTAGATAGTATAGTCTTCTTCTAGGATTAAACTTTCACAACACAAGTATGCCATGGACTTGTTAGCTCAATTTCACATGGCTGATTGTAGGCCTACACTGAATCCTTTCTTATCTAGAGTTAGATTAGAGGTTCATTGTTCTACTCTCTTGGTTGATGCCATATTATATCGTCAACTTGTAGGAAACCTCATCTATCTAACTCATACATGACCTAACATCTTATATGCAATTGGAATGGTTTCATACTTTATGCAGACACCACATGAGCTTCATTGTAGAGTTTCCAAGCATATTTTGAGCTACATTTAGGGCACTATCAGATACAAGATTCACTATACAGTAGGTGCAGGTTTAGACTTGGTGGGATACATAGATTTTGATTGGGTTGGTGATTATGATGATCATAAGTTGAATTCTAGTTATAGCTTTCACTTTGGATCTAGCCCCATTTATTGGCAGAGCAAGAAATAAAATGCTATTTCTCTTTCATCTACAGAGGCTGAGTATCATAATGCTATTAATGCCACTACTAAGGCTATTTAGCTTCAAAATATTCTCACTAAACTTGGTGTTCCATTTTAGAAGCCATTAGTCATCTACTACAACAAATAGAGCACTATTCAAATCTTAAAGAATCTAGTTCATCATCAGACAACTAAACACATAGAGATCCATATGCACTTTATCAGGGAGCTAATTTAGGCAGAGATCATTGATCTTCAATATTGTCCTATAAAGGAGTAGATTATAGATATTTTCACCAAACCTTTCACTAAGAGAAAGTATCTTCACTTGAGATCTCTTTTGGGGGTACAAGACATCAGTTCTTCAGGGAATATCAATTCTTTAGGGGGGGGTCTCCTAGACATTCATTTTGAGGAGTTTTTTCCTTCAGGTTTTCTCCTTTCCTCATCTATTTGTATAGAGTACCTAATATGGCTACACATTGTTAGGACTCTTATCTGCATAGCCCTATCTAAGCTTAACTTATGGGGGGTGTTGGTGCATTTATTTGCTTTATTGCATTTACTTGTATTTATTATTTATTATTTTGGTACACTAATTACTTATTGTAATTATTATATTATATTTATTAATAATTTGCACCAAATAGGATAAGCTTGCTTAACTAGTAGTTAACTTAGACACTTATCTTATTACAATGGAGTTCCACTCCACTATTCAGGGTAAGATAAGATAAGATTTTTTAACTAATAGTCAACTTATGTTGATCATTTACACAAGTTGGACACCTACCTTATTAGTGTAGAGTTGTACACCACTATTCATGTAGACAGATATCAGTTGAACTACACATGTTGTGTGAGTTCCCTGATCTTTATCATGCACATCTTGCTCTATATAAGCAATGGCTAATTATGTATTCTATATCAGATTGATATTGAATTATCAGATTAATTCATCATATTTGAGTTATTTATTTATTTCTATTATTATCTTAGATATACAGTTATTTATTATTATTATTTATTATTATTATTATTATTATTATTATTATTATTATTATTATTATTATTATTATTATCTCTTATTTATGCTTTCTATTAGATTCATTAGATCTTGTAACTAATTCTAATAGTTAGATAAAATAGTGTTTGTGGTCACAGGTTCCATGTTTCTATGTGGTATTACTAACAATCTCTTGATATCTAAAGGAAAAACTACCAAAAGTAATAGTCTAAGAGTTGAGGCTAATAGAAAAATCTCTAATGGAGGGTTTGTAACTAGAAATGAGAATGTTAATTAAATTGGTGTTCATCTCATAATGGGGAATGTAAATTAGTCCTCTCAAATAACACCAATCAATCCAATCACTGTAAGTGTTTTGATTTTCCATAAGCCTTCATACTTTTAGGAAAATGAGATTCTTGTAGACAAACTTTTGAATCAGTGTAGAGGATATGGGGTTGGAAGTCATTGGAATTGAAAATTGAGAATAGCGGATGAGTTATATGGTAGAGGTCAAGAGGACAATAGAGGTTTGGGTGTATAAAATAAATGACTAAAATAAATGAGGTAGTGGATATATATAGGGCCTAAACACTCTCTCCATAGAGTTTAGACACTGCCTACATCCTCTAGACACCATCCATGCATTATAAATAGCATCCATAAACTATAGACATTGTCCACCCCCACTGGACATCATCCACAAGATCTAGATGGCATCTATCAGGTCTAGACATCATCCACTAGGTCTGAATGCCCTCCAATGGGCCTAGATGGAATTTATTGGGCCTAGATAGTGTCTATAGGCTCTAGATAGTGTCCACATACTTTAGACACCATCCATGCCCTCTATATGTCATCCATTAAGTTTGGATGGCATCCATTAAGTTTAGATGATGTTCACTAGGTCTCTATGGTGTCCACAGGGTTTGAACAACATTCATACCCTCTATATGGAATCTAAAGGCTCTAGATGTTTTTCATGCCCTTTGGATGCCATCTAGACCTGATGGATGCCATGAATGGTGTCTAGAACCAGTAAACAGTGTCTAGTCCCAATGGACACCAGCCAGACCTAGTGAATGGTGTCCATACCTAACAGATGATGTATAGACTTGGTGGATGCCATCTAGACCTTATGGATAATGTCTATACCCTGTAGACATTGTCTAGGCCTAGTGGATGCCATCCAGATTTGGTATATGGTGTCCAAACCTGATGGACATCATCTAGAGCTCATGGATGGAATCAAGAGCACATGGATGGTATTAAGAGCACATGGACACCATCTTAAGCACGTGGAGGACATCTAGAGCCTGTGGATAATGTCCACTAAGACTAGATGCTCTTTGGACTCTAGCATCTAGACTCTAGAAAAATGGTGCATATTATTTATCTTGCCAACAAAACTACTTCCCCTTTGATTCACCTCCATTTTGAAATTAGATTTTTAATATTCACCAAAAAATTATATAGGTATTTTTCTTAGGGACCCTTTAAAAAACCCTAGAATTAATAATATAATTGGGTCTAATTGAGCCCTAATTCATATCTTATAGTAATAACTGGGTGAACATGGGGCTTAATTTATCCCAAATTATATCAATGATTACACCATTTGGTTGATTCACCTAATTTATGATAAAATTAGATCCAACTAAACCCCAAATCACATCCTATAGTCAAAATTACAAACATGAGGCTCTAATTGGCTTAATTTATCTCCTTGATTGAATTAATTAATTTATTAGTTCAATTCATGACAGAATTGGGGCCAATTTAGCATCAAACCACATCCTATAGTCACACTTAATCTCGATGGGCTCAAATTATCCCAATTTGCCTCTCTAGGTGAACCAAATTGACTATTTGGTTAATATAATGAAGATATTATGTCCAATTGAGCATCCATTAAATAGTTTATCTTAATTAGGTTTAATGCACATATTAATTCCAAATTCTAATAAAATATATTGGTGAACCTACTTTTTGTTTAAACATTACTTCTAAAAAATTATCCTATGGTTTAAATAAACTCCTGAGCATCTGACACTAAAATATCTTTATTTTGACCTTAGATCTAATATCTAACACTAAAATAACTTTATTTCAACCTCAAATTTAATCTCTAATACTGAAATCACTTTATTTTGACCTGAGATCTGAAATTTGACACTAAAAGCACTTTATTTAGACCTTGGATTTTAGGAGAATTTACTAATCTTCATATACAATTTTTTTCTTTTCTCTTTGGATCTAAATTTCAAATTTTTATTTTTCTCAATTTTCAAAGAATCTATGGCTATATTAGATGAACATTTTTTTTTCAATTTTTTTTAAATTCCCATTACATGTTATCTTCCCTTAATAGGGAAAACTCTTAACACTCATGTAATAAAATGAAACATCGCATATACTATTCATAAAAATTTAGTATAGTTGAGTATTACATAGGAACAAGAGAAATTGTACAATCATAATGTTATAATATTTACTCATTAAAAACCTCAAGTGCTATTGAATTATTATTGCTTCAACATTCAATCAAAAAATGTACTAGTTACTACTAGATAATAAAGAGCATGTATGACTCTTTTCATTGCTCCTCCTCCTAGACGTCAAAGTTATAACAGCTACCATACCACTCCCATTATTATTTGATGTCTTATATTTAATTTTCCAATCCATGTTATTAATAACAATGAGGTAGGCCCCCACATCATGGAAGAAGGCAACATGTTCCTCCTGAACCCCCTCCACCTCCCATGAGGTAAGTGAATCAATATAAATAGTATTCAATCATGGATCAACTAAAAACTACCCATGAAAAATTTTCAATTTTGGATTTGTTAAATATTTCATCAATATATAAGGATATTTTATATGTTGCATTATAGGATAATACTATTCATAGTGATACATAACCTGCCACTTTTACTTCCATTATGAGCACCTTCGAAGATACTTAGAATATTATTACTTTTGAAGATGAATAATTTACAACACAATATGTAATCACATAAAATTCCCCATTCTTTACTCAAGTTAGAACGCAGAGTAAAAGAATCAAGCGAGTATTAATTGATGCTAGGTTTGGACTAAATAGTTGAAATAATTAGGTTTCAACATTGAAAATATCTAATAAATAGATCAAACTATCAGTTAAGTTGGTGATTATTTAAGACAAGTACTTGGAATGATATCTATATATGTAACATTGGGACCTAAAACAATGTCTATTGTATTTCAAGTTATGCCTAATCACCTATATTATAATTTATTACAAGGGTGACCATGGATACATATGATGATAATAGTACCATCTACATTACATGGGTGTCTTAAATTCATGTATAATGGACACTCATGATTTTTCTCAGATAATAACCCTTTTATATATTGTAAAATCTAAACATCTCAATTGTATTTAAATGATCCAACCATCACCCTTCCTTCTCAAGTCATCCCTTGTGATCAAAATTACACATATGAGATTAGAGAGTCAATTATTGATAACAAGCAAGCAAAACAATAAAATTTACAAATGAACCAATAATAATTAAAACAATCATAAAAACAACTTGAGCAATTAAAAAGTCACAATCAAGGTCCAAATAGAACTTCAAAAATAATAAGAGGAACAAGCAATATTACATATTTAACTTTTGCAAAATAAATAGTAAAAAAGCCAAAAGTTACAAATAGAAAATTTGAGAAGGATAAGTTAAAAAAGGAACAAAAAAGGAAAAAAATGGAACACAAAAATATACAAAAAGAACATCAATAAACTTTGGATCAATAAAACCTTGTTATTGATCTACTTTTACTAGTTACTCCCAATGCACAAGGTGGTAAAGTTTTAGATTATTATGATAGTGATGACGATGAGGATAACATGGTTAATATGATATTTATCAAATACACAAGCTAAATTTCAATCCTTCATATGAGTATTTATCTCATATTTTATTCACATTCATTGGTCCATGGGTTTATTGTGACCATTTGAAATCAACTGGTAAAAATCAACCAAATTCAAAGTACAAGCAACTTTAAGGTGTGCCTAAATATGATAATGTGAAAAATTGTTGAAATAGTAAATCTCATATGGTATTTATGATCAATTTAGTGAATAATGTAGAAATATCTAGTCCAAAATTCTCAAAACTATTATAAATAATGCCACATCAACATACAGTAACAATAATTTTGCAATGTTATTGGATAACAATATTATCACATTACCTACTAATAGACATTAATCCACAACATGTATTTTACATTGAAAAATGATATCTTATATTTTTCTTATCATAGAATCACATGACATGATACAAAGCATTGTGAGACATTACAAAATAAAATTCAAAAATGCAAGCATGAAGTCATAATCAAATTAATATAGAATCAACAAATATCTCTTACTATAAGGGTTTAAAATACATCATCTACATATAAGACACATAGAAATAATCCTAGATAAAAGTATTTAACCATCACAGTATATAAGGAAGGATATTATTACAAACACAGTCTCATTAATACTACTACATGAGAAATTATATATAGTGTTATATGATTACAACAATTGGGGCATAATATTAATAAACTACATCATATGTATATTTATAAAATTATCTTAGATATATCATATATCCAATAGCTTGTGGAGAAAAATTTGTCAATAAAATGGTATCGGTTATGCCTTATACACATTGAATACCATTCACATTTGGACAAGGATAGTTACAACAAATACAAGCCACAATATATAATACTAAATAGTGCATCACCTTTTCACATGGATAAAGAACCATTCACATATCACATGATGGTAACAATGAGTAAGATGGTGAAATCTCTTCAAAAATAACAAACAGATCAGAATTTTCACATTTAGAAGGTGAAGAGGAGCATTCCATATACTTACACAACTCTAAATATTTCAATTTTGATGAGGATAACTTATTGGATGATCATTAACTACATTGAAATATTCTTTAAAAAAAAAAAACATTCAAATAATTAAAAAAATAAAAATTGATTGTACATAACTTCTTGATTATTTTATTATGACATTCTTTTACTTTTTTCACATGTAATCAATTTAATCAATTATTATATCCCTAGGCTTTTAGTGAACTTTTTTTCCTCTTAGATTTTATTTTTCACTTTTTAGATCTGAACAGTCTGACAAATTGATATATACTTCCATATTTTTCCATTAACCTTGTTGTTTTCACACTTTGAACTAAGCAAATTATATTTTACAATAAGGATAATATCAATCAGTATGAGACTAAACCAAATTCAAATAACATATTATTGGTTGATCCTATCTTGTAACATTTTTCATAGTTAAATCATAAGTTGAGCACACATAACATTAATACATCCAATTCAATATACACAACAATAATTATTTATGTAAAATCTTTTTTTCATATGTTTTATTACTCGTACATGTGTGTTACATACCTTAACAATTGTACACTTGATGATATGAGGATGTATAATCATTCACTTGCATATCTATTCATTTTCCCACATTTTTTTAGTTATATTCATATATATCATGGGGGCATCTTGCTCATACATATCATCATTTTCAATGCATACTTTACTTAGACATATTTTCAAATTGTTCAGATATTTTTCCTTTATTTTAATTTTGATTATTTGGTTATCACTATTTTATTTTGTTCTATTTCTCAATTCAAAACAAAAAACTAAAAAAAATTAAAAGTACAAAAATATCCTAAATATTCTAAAAATCTAAAATCAGGACTTGAGCATGATTAGGCATCTAGTTTACATTCATTGTTATATGTTATTTACATCATGATTGATAGATAGTATAATTAGTTAGTTATTTATCTTGTGTATGTTATTTATCTATCACACATGCAAATATTCATGAGTGTTATGCATGGCATACTTATTTTACATAGACTAAGATGTTGGACTTGCATATACCTAGTGGCCTTGCTAAAACGTGAGCATCTTATCCAAAGGTTAAATTATTTACATGTGTTACCATTCTGTGAATCCTATATTAGTGATTTGTATATTTTTTACAAATGTGTTGCTAATATTTCTATATTCCATTGTGAACATGGATATGTTATTTGCTACGATATGATCACATTGTATATACATAGTGTAGACTATCTTTATACATCTATCTTTACTTGATGTTATTACTTATACATAGTACACTAGACTTTGTTTGTCTCTTGTGTGTGGCCCTTAGCCCTAGTGTGCAAATTGTTTGAACATCTGAATGAGAATATTTTTCTATATGTGAAATAATTGAACATGTCCATTGCTAGTGGCCCTTAGCCCTTGATTTTGTGTGACATTTGAACATGTCTCTTGTTTTTGACATTATCTGTGTCCTTTTCATGTGGTCCTCCACCTTTTATAAGAAAATATTTACTTAGGAAACATTTAAACATGTCTATTGTATGCATCCCTTGGCCTTATTGTATGACATTGTGAGTGTTATGTATGTGTGTTTATTGAGCTTGTTAAGTATTATGAGTGCCATGATCTATATCATGCACAACCTATTGTGTATGCTTATTTTAAAACTCAATAATATGAGCTTCAGTGATACATTTATATATACTTTGCCTCATATGTTACATGATTAGAATGGTAAAAACCTTATTATGTTCACATAATTTTCATATATGATATTGTAAACATATGAGTAAAAAGGAGGTTAGTTATTATTACTCATGAAATCAAACATGAAAATAATAAGAGACATAAAATCCTAGGCATGGTTCTCAGATTGGGAAAGATCTACGAAATAATGAACTATAAAATAGAAGACAAAACAAATATAATTATACCTTCAACATGGAAGTTACCTTCTAAGCTAGATGTAGATGTGTTGATCTCATATTATAATGCATAATATATTTTTCAATGTCGCAACATCATGTAGATGACATCTCCCCATGAATAAATATGATTTTAACGAAGAATGGAAGAAATGTTAAAGCTTTGTTATAAGTTTTGGTAGATTATGTTTGCACAAAAATGTTTATCTATAATGGCAATTAAGCCTTGTATTTATATACTTTTATAATTTATTTTGACTATTAGATTGTGATCAAGATGTTTCATTTAAAATTAATCAAGTTTGGAGAGTTAATTCCATTAACATTAGGGGTTGAGCTTGCATTGATTAGATATGGGTTTGTATTTTTTAATATTTACTTACATTTATGATAATGCTTGATGACTTTACATAAAATGTCTGATGATTTCATGATTATATATATTTGAATCTACTTTCCATGTGAATGGAAGAATAATTTAATTAATGAATTACAAAAATACGTAATTTGAAAAAGCTATGGAATTTTCTATTAGAGGAAGATTAGGCTAATTGACAAATGGTTGATTATCTTAATGCAAAGTGATGTGACATTTACAAGTTGAATAAGGGTTCCACCTAATTTATCCAAAAAATCACTTGTAAAGTTTTATTTTAACGTGGGATGAGTTGAACGTGGATAATAATTAGATATGATGCATCTCCCCAATAAGTGATGCCCCAATATGTTTCATAATATGCATATCAAGTGTGCAAGAAAATTTGGGTGTTTTAGTGGTTTTTGACCTAATTAGTGCATTGTTAAAAAATATAATTATGATTTTTAATTTGACACAAAAGTGATGAAAGTGGAGTGTCTACATTGTTGCCTAGTTTTAAAGGGTGTTTACGAAGTACATACAAAGCAACAAGTTTTTAAAGAATAAAAATATTGTTAAAATATTTTATAATGATTGGATTAAAATGTATTCATGTTTTGTTGATTTTTGTTTAATTTTTATAAAAAATAATCCATGATGATACCCCAAATAATGTTTGGGATATCCAAGATGCCCCCTTGAAGGATCAACCAAAAAATAATTTTGATGGAATGACCTTCAAAATGAATAATAAGGCATGCACCATGGTAGAAGAGGATAAGAACTGGAGAAACTAGAACAAAATAGAAGTAAAAATGAACCATTGAGCCATAAATAGGCCTCTGGGAAAGAAGTATGATGTAATGCGAGGGTAGAGGGGTAAAAATTTGAATTTGGACTTATAAGTTCACCCCTGGGGCGGATGATTCATTTTCACCCTCCCCTATTGAAATATCGTGCTCTATATTTTGACATGAGAGATTTGAGTGAATGGTGTACATTCCATGATAGATACATCTTAGGGTGTGAGCCTATAAGTACAAATGACTAGCTGGGAGTGGGCATTTGATAAGTACCTTATTTTTTTTTTAAATAGCATTTAATGCATTTAATGTTAGGTAGAAGTAGTAAAGTTAGTGAAATAATTATTTTAAAAACTCTTGAAAATGAAGATATCATGCATGAAAACATCCATATCCCCTTGAAATCATCAATATCATGATCAAAATATCACTAAAATGGGTGAGAAACATCGAAACAGAAAAATGCATGATTGGGTGGAAAATGTCTAAATGATGGAAAAGTGACAAAAATAGTGATAACACCATTTAAAATGATGATATCTCCTTGATAAAAAATGATAATTCCAAAAGCAAGCACTAGTCTTTCCTTCATTAAATTCAAATATTTAAATCAAAATGGTCACAGTTAAACCTCGATCACTTAGAACACATCTCATGCTCTTCACTCATCTCCCTCAACTCACACCATTGATCTTATTCAAAAGTAACTCAAACTTTAACTTGTATCACTCCACTATCTAAATGTTAAACCTTGAACATTTTGACCTCATCTCATGCATCCTTAAAATATTAACCAAATGTGCACTGTCGATCTCTATAGATCTTTTAGGTCTTTATCGTACAATGCTCACTATTAAATCTTGATTATAAATATTGAGATTAATGCACTCGGCACCCTTGCATGCCTTATGAGCACTTTATTGATAGTCTATGTGATTTTACCACTTGGCATCCATGTGTACATTATTTACTCTTTAACTTATCCCACACCATTGATCTTTATTAGTATAAACCACCGCTCACCATTGATCATATGTTAGACTAGCGAGATTATGACACTATAGACAACATCTCCATGTAAACCTTTGATCAAAAATGACTTTTTTCTTACCTGAAATAAATGTACAATCTTACTAGTTCATTCATATCTACATCATGTGCAGTGATGGTCTAGCTAAGTATAAAATCTACTATAATTTGCTTGTAAGGCTAAATTTGAACCTTAATAACTTTTGATGCGCTTAATCACATGACCTAACATTTGAAACATAATAACTTGAGACTAATATTATCACACCCATATGACCAACTCCCCCTGACTCATCCATACGTGGTAATGGTGATGTCATCAAACTTTATACTTAGATTTTTCTACCATTAAACCAACTATGACAAGATGAACATAATGAAGAACTATATGAATATCATGCACTTTTACAATCTCTCCAATCATCCTTGACACCCCATAGGACATATACAATATGATCTCATCATCCATAACATTCATCAACATCCTATCCAAGCATATACTAAAGATCCATGCTTAGATACTAGGCTACCAAGCCTATGCTAACACACTATTCACATGCTTGTCTTTTCTCTTTGATATAAAACCATATCAACATGCTAGATGCAATATGATAAACCTCAAACAATAATTACCTCAGCTCGTATTCATCCAAATCTTTCCTTGCACAATTAGGATTAAACTCATCATCACTTTGTTATTACCTTTGACATCAATGCACACATGACATCAATAACAACATTTGCCAAAAATATCCCCATTTTTAATTGATGGATACCTCTTCCTTTCCTTCTCCCCCTTTTCCATTAATTACAAAGTGGACTAAACAACCACCAAGCCTTTCTATTTGCAATAATGGACCTAAAAACAACAAACATCTTGTTACAGAGATGATTACCTTAATCTTTGCCAATTGGAGTGATCACCTTCACAACTTAGAGCAACAATGATCCCCCTATGACATGCATCAATCTAAACTTGGGATTTTTTTATCCTTTTACCTATTTACTTGCAGAACTCACAAGATCCCTTTTCTTATACATGAAGATTCAACACATTTTCTCAAAGACTGGAACATCTCACAAATGCTTCTCTTTACATCATGCATGGATCCACAAGTCACTCAAACTATCTAAGTTAGCTCCCCCTAACTCTATGCATACCACCTTATAATTATCCACTTTTACCATGACAAAACTCTTCTTTAATCATGCACCTCTACCAATGAGGACTAAACACACATGAACCACCAAAAACTGATTGAACTCACCTTGAGAACATTGAGAGGGAATCCCCCTAAGATCTCTAAGCCATTTCACCTCTTGAGCATATTCATATCTCCACACATCATGAATAACCACCACATAAGATTAATATCCTTCTCTCTCAAGCCACCTTAAGGACCACTAATAGAATTTCATGCCACTGAGCTTACATCAAGCACCTCTACTCTAAGCCTTCTTAATCCTTAAACCTGACAAACTGAATAATCAGATCCCCATTTAATCATCTTAACCAAAACTCACCTATAAAACTTTTGATAACACATTGAAACACTTATACCATGTTATTTTGTAAAAAATTATCAAAAATCACTCTTCTTCATACTACGCTTGTCTAGACTCCTTGTAGCCCTTCATGGAACTTGTATAGCCCATAACTTTTAGTAGACACATCTTCAAAACCTAAAAATTTATATTTGGATCACTCCTCCAAGCCTAGGAAAGGTAGGACAAGTCCTCCTCCATCCTAAAAAATTTAAAAACTCATTGTAGGAGATCTATAGCTCCTTTTTCACAATTTTTTTTTTAAAGATAAAATTTAGTAGATACTTTTTGAAATATATCATACTTCCATTAGACTAAAAAACTAGACACTATGTATACTCTTGATCCCTCATAATCCTATGTAGATATTAAAATTTAAAATGACTGTGTAAATTAATCCAAAAATTTAAAAAAATGATTTTTTTAAATCATAAATGTTTTATACTTATGAAAAAAATTAATGCCATAGCCCTAAAATTAGTATAAAATTTGAGAATATTAAATTGCCTCTAAACATGAGTTTTTCACCCCCAAAACCCCCCATAAGGGTTTTTTTAAGAAGTCAATACCAATAACTAAGGTTTACCTAATTTCAACCACCTACATAAATGTATAATAGGATTCTAAAAATCCTAAAGGTCAGAAATGGGCTATAAAATCCATGAAATGAGAGAAAGTGTGAGAAAATTGAGACACCTCCAAGTATTCACAACTAGATAGAAAAAAGAATGCTCTGAGACTATGTATAAATTAGAGAATAAGCATTATATTTATTCTCGCCCAAGATTACCTCCTCAACACATATCATCTCTTAATTCTCCTCAGAATAATGAAGACAAAAATAGAATATTTCTTTCATTGATCTTCAACATGGATCTCAACCATGGGTCTTCATTATGGATCTTCATAGAAAAATATATAGATGGAGAGGGTATTTATAGATAAACTAAGAGTTATTTCTTCTTATTTCATTACCTAGAATGTAAGCAATTCTAGTTGTCCTATGAAAATGTGATACCTTATTGGTTAGCATAAAACTTAGTCCTTATGTCTATTCTAAGTTGATGAAATTGTGCACTATCTAACCTTGGTATTAAAATATATCCTAGCTTAATAAGAATTAGATTTATATAAATATACTTCACAAATAATAATAACATGGTTGCATCATTATCCCAATAGAAAGATATAGTTGATAAACTCAATATGGATAGGTACAACTGATATGCTCCAATGTATTGAAAAGAGGGAAAAATGATATGCCTCTATGTAATAGTGTGCCTCTAAGAGGTCAAGATATAACAATATGCACATACATTATAATAGTAATAGTATGGCCCAATAGATGAATGGCAGAATCCATAACAATGTAATCAATAAGCATAGTATACCATAAGTAATAGTGTGCATAATATGGATCATGGTACCAAGCATATGATATCACATAGTATAATAATTTTAATCACACACAATCATGTAACCACAATAGTAAATGTAAACATTGAGTAAGAAATGTGAAACATAAGAAATAAACAACATTACATGCAATTAAGGATCAATAATGGAAAATAATGGACAATATAATAAGTTAGAAACATGTAAAAGCACACACAAGTACAAGCACACACGTGAAAGTAATCAAGATATTACATGGCTCGTAAAAGACCACACAATGTATCAATGTAACACATGACATAATATGTAAGGTAGATAAATATTTATATAATAAGCATTATAAAGATCTATATAAAAATGTAAATTAAGACAATAGAACCCGAAACTCACCAAAAAAATTCCCCCAATAAAGTCATGCCTTTAATGTGATAATTCCCCTAGGTTTGGGTATAATGAAGCCATAAAATATTTGAAATTCCATGATCATATGTAACCTATCTATCATACATTCATATCATAAGATACCATAAGAAACAAATGCATATCAAAATATATGTAAACTACTATTACACATGGATAACTATGACATGTAACAATATGTCACTATGTAATCAAAAAGATAAAGGCAAATAAATGTTTTTTTTTTGTTTTTTTTCATTTTTATGATTTTATTGAAGAATGAAACAATTGAAAAAGAATCCAATTGGCACAAGTAAGAACAATAAAGGGGAGCTCAATCAATAAATAAAGAACCCAAGGGGTAAAAACAAGGAAGCAAGTCAAGGGACAAAAGTAAGAAGGAAGGATTCCTACTAGCCTACAAATTATCTTAGAACTCAATACATAATAGAGCAAAAGGTTTCAATAAATATATAGTATGATTTGTAAATCCACTTAGGTGATTGGGATGGGATAAAAAAATACAAAGGGGGAAAGGGTGAGGCAAAAAATGAAGAAACACATACTAAGGGAATAGAATAATGCTAATGCAAACCAAGGGAAGAACATAGATGACAAACTTAGAATTATGAGGCAAGGGCCAATCTCAAAGGAGGAATGAAATTAAAATATATAAGGAAGCGTGATGCACCCAAAATAAAAAATATATGACTCTAGAAGAAGATACATAAAAAGCACAACACATAGTTCAAGAAGAAAAATAGGATATCTACAGCAGATTATATCAATGAAGAAAATGAGATAGGATAGCCATGTTAACCGATAATCTCATCTAAATGTCTACAATGAGAGTACCATGAATATGGGAATCCATATATGTAACTAAAAGCATAAAAAATGTGATCACAAACAATATGGTAACCTAAATTATCATTAGTAGGAAATTCATCATGGTGATGGGTGAGATGAGCCACCTCAACCTCTTGAAAATAATCATGTGTATTAGTTTGAATGTTTCATGATGTAGTTAAACTATTTGTAGGTTCTATAACATGAACATACAAAAGAGGTTTAAATAATAAAATTTTATGACATGGATGAATAGATATTGTAACACTAAGTATTATGACTATGGTCACTATAACTCTAGGAACTATAACTGAAGATGCAATAATTATATAAACCATAACTGTAGAAGGTATAACTCTAGAATTTATGAGTTGAGGTTGTATGTTTTTATATTTAAGAAACACTTTGGGTAATACCTCATGTTATTTTTTATGTTGTATATATAACTCATAAAGTGTGTTGTGAATAGTAAATACGTTATTATTATGCAAAAACTTAAGATATTGGTGTAAATTGGAAGGGATAACTTTCATTTTTTTATCCATGTGTATCCAAGTAATAGATCATATGACTCATTATCCAAGAAGACATAAAACGATAATAAAAGGGTCCTAGGACATAAAATGATAGATTATATGATACTCTCAAGAGGTGTTCATGTGAGACAATAATAACTTGTAAAAACCATGATTTTACTAAGTCAAACTTGTTAAGTATATCCTCTAATAGCAAGTAATGACATTATACATAAGTTTTAACTTGAACCATTGTATACCATAATTCCATGTGTAATTGTAGGATGTGAATCAATAAGCATGTATGAATAGTGGACCATTGTTATAACTTTTTGGAAATGTGTTGTATATTTTCAATGTTTTACACTCTACTAGACTATAAAACCATAAGGGGCCTATTTTCATTGTAAATTTGTTGGACTATATTGGCATGAATTTGGATGGTTTTATGTCATGGTTTTGGCTACCATGGTATTGTAATATTGATTTGATAGTTACTTATTGATGTGCCTATATATATTTATGCATACAATAGAGAAAAACAAAACTTGGTAGTATATTATTGTATTTCAAATGGTCAAGTTAATGCAATAAAGGAGTTATTGTGTTGGGTTTGTAACCAAAAAGGGTTTTACCAAGTTAACCCATGTGTACTGCGTAATATTGTATGTAATCCATTTATATTATTTTGTTTTTTTTAAATTTATGTTAGTATTGCTTCTAGGTAAGTGCGCGAATTTGGGGGACAAAAAGTGGGATACCTGTGGACATGATTTTTCTAAAATTTCATAAATCTAAATGTATGTAGATAATTTGAGATATCTATATTCCAAATTTGAAGATGATGTAAGAACATGAAATGTAGAATTTTGAGTCTAGTTTCTAAAACACTAATTTTTTTTAAATGGTTAAGTATAACTAGGTCAAACATATAAAATTTGAAGAGTAACTCCTATTTTTTAAGAAAATAGAGTAGATAGACAGCCATGTGGTGTACCATTTTATGAGAAGAGTTTAATATTATTTGAAACCATTTGGGGAAAATTTATATAATATATTCTAGTTTGTGACCTATGTTTTTTTAATTAATGTTTTTTTATGAACTTTTATAGTAAATAGATCTAGAAAACTGACAAAAACATGGATAGTCATCCGTGCAACGTGCCGAACTACCTCAAAAAAATAAAAAATATTTTTTTTTAATGTGTGTAGAATTAGGCCTATTTTGTGACCATATAACTTTTTTTGAACTTAGATCAATGAAAACAATTACATGAACATGTATAGGCATGTATATTTACGGCATGTAGTGGCATGAAAAAGGTATAGTTATAAATCAACATAGTTTGAAACCTTAAATTAGTCAAAAATTTATAGAAATATTATATTTGGAAATAGGAGAGCATGATTATCATAATGGTATTAATTTTTTAAATTTTACCATTGAAATTTGTAGTGTGTTTGGTGATCAAAGTTGAATTTTATTATTTTTTATCAAAACTCTCAGACTCAACTATAGATTGATAGGTCCAAGCCTTTGGCTCAAGAATCTAATCCATTCTTGATATAAAAGGCATGATTTTTGAATTCAAAATCAAATAGAACAATCACATTAATAATGCAATTGTGGTGTTAACGCGATCACATTAGTCAATAACATGATCACATTACTAATGCGATCACATTATATATTCATAACACCCAAAAACCTAAATTTGCTCTTTGCCTCAAATTTTATTTATGATCTTATATGTACCTGGGGTCCCTAAAATTAGTGTTATTTCATGTGATATAGGAAAGGTCCCTCACCTTGGATAATGAGTTCAGGTGTCGTGGTATCACATTAGACTTCAAAAAATTTATGGGCATTTTAATATGTTGACTTGACTACTTATAATTACTTGGTTTTACATTGTGACTCATTATACATTTTATGATAAAACTTATTTTATCATTATATATCATAAAATGCATTTTTTAAACCTATGGCCAAAACTTAGCCTTTAGAGTACCAATCTAGATGTGCATCTGAAGTAAACTAGGGCTATTTAGATCCCATTCAACCTAATTACATGATTATAAAATGTGATTTGGGGGTTGATCATATCCAACTTCATTATCTTTATTGAGGCAAAGAAACATTATTTATTTATATTCAAGTTCTACATGTATAGAATGTGTATTTGAGCTCAAGAAACTTGAAGTCATAAGTTAATGAATGAAAATGTTAATTAGTTCAATTGTGTAGGTAATTAGGGTCAAAATGAGCCCCACGAACGTATTTAAAATTGTATATTCAATGTGATTTGGAGTTAAATTAACCCTAATGTCATGTCATATATAATTTACTAAAGATTTGATTCATTTAATTGAGGAGGCATTTGATGCCAATTTGAACCCCTTCTAGAGCAAGATATGGTTTTGGGGTAAAATTAAGTTCAATTCTATCATGAATTGATCTAATTAGTCAATTTGGGAAATTAAGGGTGTGATTTGGGCAAAATTAAGTCCCTAAACCAAATTTATGGCTCAATCAATTGTATAACATGTATGCAGCATATATGCCTTAATTGACCCTACTTTTATCATAAATGCAAACATGAAGGTAATTATCACAAATAGGTGAAAAATCAACTCAGATTTTCTTTAGTTACCTTAGTTATTAGACCCTATATCTGATATATTAAAGCCTATACCATTTAACTTAAACCCTAAAACCTATACCATTTACCTTAAACCCTAAGCCATAAGCCTTAAACCCCAAACACTTTAAATTGTAAACCCTAAACCAATAAATTTAACCCCAATTAACATCATTTATATATAGTAAGAATTAGGTTCACAAGGATGAACTTGGTGAAAATCACATCAGTCATCACCATAATTAACTTAATTGGCTCAATCTATGATGATGTGGGTGCTAATTGAGCCCAAAATCACATTCTTTGCTCATATATCTAGGTTCAAGGAGCTCAAATTTTACCCAATCACCATCACAATTTTAACTTATATACCTTAAAACCTATACCCTAAGCCCTTATCTCTAAACTCTTAACCATAAATATAAACTCTTTTAACCTTGAACCAATCATTTTAGCCCAAATTAACATCATTTAGACTAAGAATTAAGTTCACAGGGCTCAGTTTGGCTCAATCACATGACTAATTATCCCATTTGACTAATTCAATTAATATACATGATGTCATGGGGTATAATTACAACCTCAAAACACATTTTATAGTTACAAAGGGGTCCAAGTAATTCAAATTATCCTCAATTATCTTTGTAATTGACTCTATGTACCCTAAACCATATATACATTAAAACCTAAGCCCTAAACCATAAACCTCAAACCCTAAACACTATACCTTAAATTGTAAACTATAAACTTTTCCTATTTACCAATTGATTTAGTCCCAACTAACATCCTTTGTAGTAATATTTAGGTTCACATGGCATAGAGCTATTAGACATTATATACACCCTTAAACCTAAACCCTATGCCCTAATCCATAATCCTTGAAACATAAATTGTAAGCCTTATGCCATAATTCCCACTAAATTTTCCTAATACTGAGAGCCTAAATATGCCTAAGTAATGACCAAATTGGTTTTTTTTAAAATATCTCCCACATCATAAGGCATGTAGCTTTGAGACCAACTCTATCAGATGTAGAGTGACCCTAATTTCTTATTTTAATAAAATAAATTTAATGTATAAGTTTACATTTATATTGTTACTTTTATATTTCTTTTACATCTATATTGTTAGTTTTATATTCTTTATACTTAATATTTATTTTAGTAAACCAAAATACCTATCCCTTCCTATACCTCTTTTCTAGTTCATTTGTGTAATGTGATAAGAACACGTATGCATTATATCATAACACATACATAATTCTTAAACATAGCACAAAAGACCCACATGTTACTTTCAATTTATTTTTGGGTTATGTCAACATAGTATGTACATGTTATGTACTCATAATTCATATGAATTATGGCTTAGAAATATGAGCCTAAATTTTAAAAATGCATATGCATTATGCCCAAAATGTGTATGCATTATGGTCATAATGTGTATGCATTAGGTTAAATGTCCATGAAATTTTACCCCAACTTTGTATACTTACCCTTTAATTAAAAGTGCAACTAATGTTAGGGAGAATATTTGAGATCAAAACAAAGGAGCTTAATTAATGAATTTTCAAACCAAGATTACAAAATAGAACATTTGAAAGAAGTCAATTGACAATTCTAAAATGAAATGAATGGGAATCTACTTACTTGAAATTAAGGTGAAGCTTCCCAAATTAATTCTAGATTAATACAAACCATTAAAACATGAAATCAAAACATGATTTATTACTCACATTTCCATGAAGCTATGAATCAAATATTATAAATGAATTGTTGAAAATGAAAACACATAAAACACTTGAAAGAAAACATAAGTCTGATGGAGGGGAATCATTTAAAAACACACATGTTGAGCAAGCCCTTCCATAGTTATAATTATGTAACTAATTATACATCTTATATTTAAGATTCAATAGTTACATTGGAGTACATAGAAATAGAGGAATTGCTATGGAAATAACTAAATTATGGTTTTATCGGTTTTCCTCTTATATGAAATGTTCTACTATATCCTCAATATCTTCTTAAGGCCTATATCTAAATATTTATGAATATGAAAAAATAATCCTTATAATAGGATTAAAATATATTATCTTTAAGATAATGTATTACAATTCAATTACATCACTTGAAATAGAAACAATTCTATGAATGAAAGATAATCCAAAAACTAGGGTCATTATAGATGTCTAACATTTTTTTTCCATTTGATGTCATGTTAAATCTGATAAATGCCTATAGAAAATGATAATTTTTTGACTATTTATAGTACTTATGTCTATTCTTAGCAAACTACTAGCAATCAATTTTTCTAACCACTTCTTGTAGCAGATAGCTAAGAACATTTTGTAATCATTTCTATGAAACATCCACAACACATTAGTTGTGTGTTTCATATCAACACATAAAAACCATCTCACAACATAGTATTGTCTGTGTCATAAATCCCTACAAAGGGTTAAATAAAAATAATAATATTTCATAGACAATTAGTCATTTGAAACCTATTAAGAATACTCAAAAATCTCACCATTTCTACTTAGAATATCATTAAATGTAATAATAATACAGAAACATATAACTATAATAATTTACATTAATAATGAAAAAAGTATGGCTTTTAAGTCTACATATAATTTTATAGGTTATCAAATAAAATGGGGTTTGGATAAAAGTATGCATAATGATTTCCAATTCTTGGCCTCATAATTACCCCCCAACTTAATGTGTTGCACATCCAAGTTAAATATTAGAAGTTTTTAAGAATATTGAGCCATATATAGAGCATAGAGATCCCAAAATTATGCATGAGCAGTGTGTAAACACCTCATTTTTTACTTACTAATTTTTTTTCTTAATGTACTTTTTGATACATCAAACTTTATGAGTGCACACACTATTGAGTGCATCAATATATGGGTGGGTTGAATTATGGTAATTTATTGGATAATTCCCAATGTAATATGTTATATCTAACTTCATTCATGCCATGTCATTTGATTGCATGTCCTTCAAGAGTTCATGTTACCCCTTTCTGCTCTTATTCTTCTTATTTGTGTGTTTAACCCTAGCACCATTTGCCTTCCCAATGACATTTTTTAGTGCTCCCAACATGGTTAGTGTCATTGGTTGAGCCAATGACGTATTATGTCTACTCGGCACTTTTATACTTCATTGGTTGGGATGATAATTTTGACCAAGTTTGATTTTTGTATTTTTAAGTTCTAGATTCATATTTATATGGTTATCATTTTTCATTTATCAAAATCAAGTTATCCAATATGCTCCACTTGTGCACACATCCACCCTAGTAATAATAAGATGAATTAGGGATGAGGACCTTACACTTAAGAATACGTACTTGCATAAGGTATTTGAAGATATCAAGAATATAATTTGAACCAATAAGGTACACCTAGTATTTAGAGTCCCCAACTAAGGATACTTAGTTCTTCTTCCTTCCATCTTGAGTTTCACTTATAACAACTCTTATAAAGTGCCAACAATTCAACTCAAAGTAAGTGCACTAACCATGTATTCTTTATGGATTTACTTTGGTGGATATGTTATATTGGTATTTTATTGTCTTCCATTCTTACCTTATACTTCTTAAAATATTGTTATCTTTACATCTTTTGTTCCTTTATTTACACCTCATGGTTACCATTTAAAGACACCCTTACAACCCTTAGTTTAGATGCTTCATGATTACCACCTAATATCATTTTATTTTATTTTATTAATTTAGTTTACACCTCTTACATATAATTTAATGACACCTTGTATCTATTTATACTTATATGTGCCCCTTATATGTATATACTCCCTAATTATATCCCTTACAACTTCCTTTGCATATAACACTTGTCTATAGTGTCATAATACTTTGTGTAATGACATATTGTATGTGTGTTGAACCTAGTATGGTCTTCTACCTTTTCTTATATTAGATAATCAATATATTGGTGACTATATTTATCATATAAACATTTTGGTGAACCTAACATGAATCTTACCTCACTGAGGTGTTGTGTCATATTCACATTTTATTTTCCTTTAGCTTCCTAGATTTCACAAATTTTCAAACATTTTTTTTTTAAATTTTGTTTCCATGTTTAGCATCGCCAAGGTTCCCATTCTTATAATGGAATACCTTAATATTACTCAAGACAAATCCAGCCAAGGTTTCTCTATTTTAAAATTATTTAATTAAAATAATGATAGTGTTATGTCCATGAATAACATTAAAAATTCACAAAAAAATTCCACTTATAATTTTTATTTCTCCCAAGAAAATTTCTCCAATGGTTGCAACATGGCCATGACCACTATCAAGAAAAAAATGCATTCCCACAAACCCATAATCCACACAATATATAGGGCTAGAAATCTACCCACAATAAAATTGTTATAAGGCTAAACCACAAGACTACAATTAATACACTCCTAAAATGTAAGTCTTCTTAAATTAAAATTTCAAACAACTAAGAAAATCTCAAGATAAATTCCATGTTATTACAGTTTCATCTTTTCTCAAAACTTCTACTAAATTCAGTTTCTCTTCAAGATCTGGGGTAAGTCAATCCATGATGAATTCCAATCCTTCATCATCTACACTTCTCAACATATCCACAATTATGGCTAGCGATAAATTTAGTGCCCCAAATTAAAACATTAGATAAAATGTTAATCTAACATATAATTCTCCTCAATCTTCTAAATCTAACCAACAATCAACTCAAGCATCACAATAAAATCAAAATTATTGAATCAATCTAAATAAAATGATTTTTAAGGTCTTATAAAAAATGTCTCACATACAAATTTATAGTTCCAACCAATCCATAAAATGCAAAATAAACTTTATAAATGTCACAAAGACCTCAATAAATTCTATGGGGAATACCAAATCAATGTTCCCCATTCCCTGCTTTAGGGATCATCTTGGGAATCCATTCTCATATCCACCCATTCATAAAAATGACATTAAAAATATCCAAAATTAACCCTTAACACCTCCTATTTCATGCATGGACATTGGGGAGTTACCCTAACCATTATTTATGATGGTTATACCAATCATGACCTACATCTTATGGCCTTTAGAAACTTTTACAAGGATTTGATCAATCTTAACGCCTATTAAAATATAAAACTTCTAGCCAAAACCCTTACAACTAATGTTTTATAATGGTATAATAAACTTAAGCCTAACTCTATCACCAAATTAGAAGGCCTAGTCAATATATTTATTTAATAATTATTAAATATAATAACTCACCCAAAGATAACTTGGGTAAGTTCATTAGTTGTAAACATTTAGATCAAAATATAACCCATGATTTCATCAAGTGATGGAAGACTTTGGCCTATAAATCTAATCATAATATTATTAAAGTATGTTTAACTTTTCTACAAATGCCTTAGAACCAAAATTACAATACAAATTTATGTCCTCTCCTAATACATTGGAGTATGCCTTCCATCATGCTAAAAGACATATTCATCTCATGAGAATATTTTATATTTTTCAATCCAAAAAAAGCATAAAAATGCTTATGTGACATAACAAAAATAAGAATCCTATTGATGACGGTATTATTGACACCTAATATCATAGATTTGACTGTAAGAGAACTATCCATGAAATCATGTCAGGTGTTACTGACACCCATGATCATAGCTTTAATTCTAACATAATTATCCATGCAATCATGCTAGGTGATTCTATAAATGTTGTAATTTCCCAACCAATTTTGAGAATCCCTTTCTAATCACTTTTTCTTATGATAACCACACTCATCAACCCCTAACCATTGAGGAACTTAGAAAGATAATTCATAAACTTCAGCCCAAGGATATTGATCTTTCACATTCTAACTAATGGTATGATACCAAAACCTTTTGTTAGTTTCAATATAATTAGGATCACTCACATGACCATATTTTTCTCTTCCTACTCTAGAGTAAAATTTTTAACTTGGAAACATTTTTTACCATGATGTTATAGAAAGAGAATGTTATCAAGAATTATTTAAATTTTTCAAACATCATGTAAATCATACAAAATAATTTTCACTTTATAAATTCAGTGCTCACCATCAAACCTAGTTCTATCACCTTCCAGATCACTCCCAAAATAATGATAAACCTTAAGATAACAATGACCTTCCCCCACCACAAAATTGTCAAATTTTAGTGTTAGCCACTAATTCCATAAAAACTATGGCTAAACATAATTCCTCAAACCATTATAAAATCTTAGTTCATATAAATGGTATGAATTGAATCATAGTTTGTGTTAACCCTCAACCTAACACTAAAAATTCCCCTATAACCACCTCTAGAACATAGAAAACTATTTATCCCTATCTAATAGGTTAAAATTCATTATCACCACCTAAACAAATCCTAATCTAAAGATTAAAAAATGTATGATATCATCACTTTTAGAATTTTGATTATACATCTTCAATTCCATTGACGAGGTTGATGAAATTTTATCTGTATGTTCCAATGTTCACTGATGATTTTGGACTCTGCCCCATGACATTGAATAGAAACGAAAATATAAACTCATATTCAATACCTCTCAAGGATAAATGTAATATTATTCAATGTTATATTTTTTAGTTAAATTTAGATTTGGTATAATCTAGCCTTCAATAATGGGATCTTGTTGAAGAACTCTCTTATATTCATAGCTAAATTCATTTCCTTAAACTTATGCACACCTCTCCTAAACATAAAAATCACTTAGTGTAAAAAAATTTCAACAAGAATATTATTAAACCACCCTTATGGGGAAAAATACCTTGCATGGTTCTGATGAGAATGTCCTGCAATAATGTAAAAAGTTTTTATCGAAATCGAACGAACCATCAATCGATCACTATCTTTCAAATTTCCAAGTCAATCCATGATTATTAATGAAATCCTATTTCATAAAAATTATACCCTTATTTTCATTAGTATCAAAATTCATGATATCCATGTCAAGATATCCCTCATTAATGAATATTTTGGTACTTTTATTGTCCTAGACTTCATAAAATCTCTTAAATACTCAAATAACAACATTAAAACAACATGTATCATGTGCCAATCATATGACCAAAGATAAATGCATATCATGGGATGCATTTTGATTTCTATCATGGAACCTCCTAGAATGGTTAATGTGAATGGAATGATATTCAACTTTCCCTCTTTATATAACATCTTGCTTAGACAACTTTAGACTCATCATACAAGGGACATGTTTCATCTACATGTCAATACATCAAATGCCTCTATTTAGGAACTATCTACAAAGCCCAAGGTGAAGCCCATCCATAGAACTTTGAGAAATTCCAACAACATGGTGTTTTAAAAATACTTTTCATTAAAGAGCATCAATGTATCCCCTTTCATTAACATCAATGCTTTAACTATATTTTCAATTCATTGTGAGGTTATAATGGCCACCCCAAACTTGTGGGGAGTATCCCATAAAACCTTTTTTGATTCTAATTATGATGAACTTGATGAGATCAACCTAAAAATAAAAAATCTCTAATATTATTTCTCATATCGTAGCTCAATTGTCATCCACTTTGTACACCCATTCTTGTAAGAGGACAATTGACAAAAATATCCATAGCCACAATATTTACAAAATAACCTTTTACCAATAATTCTTGTCATAGTGAAATCATGGTCAAATAACTCTATTTCTATCTAAACACTTTAAATTATGATGAAAGCTATAAGTTAAATGGTCCCTTTTTTGGGTTATGCCCAAGAAAAATATGCATAAATCCTACATTACCAAACTTCCCTTTGAAAATCACAAGAACAAATATATTTAAACTCAAGTGTCAACATGATCACTCTTTCTCTCTTTGAAATGCAAGATGATTTACTTTTTTACAAAAATCCTATTGGCATATGTGATGATTCTAGCATCAATTTGATCACTCATATTACATCCCCATTATGGAGTCTCTTAATCTACATGAGATGTTGGTTCTGACACCACATCTAACAACACCAAAGTGTTATATGAAATATTAGAGATGTCATCATTAGGACTATGGATCAGGGCCTATGTTCATCTAGTCCAAAATAGTCCAACACATAAGATACATTTACAGAATAAAAATTTTCAAGCATAAGCCCCTGTAGTGTATATTCAACAACCACACTCACTTTCCCCACTAGATTTTTTTGTGGCTTTCATGGTATTGCTACTCAATTTATGATCAATTGTAAATCTTAAAAATAAAATTTAGAGATGTTTCATCATTAATCACCACATTCATCTCTTAAGCCAAATATTCATTCCCCAAAGGAAACTCTCATGCACATCCCCCAAAAATGGGAACATTTTTATAGTTTGCATGAGTTATCTTCCTACTACACTGATAAGTGTTGATCATATCAATAATATATCTATAATTTTTAGACAATAGATCATCAGTTTCCCCTAAATAATTCACATCATTTTTATAATATGGGGAAATAATCTCTCCTAAAAATATAACACCCTTATTTACCAAAATAATTATTTCTCCATATATTTTATTCACAACTAGAGGATAATGATCATCCCAATTATATTATACTTAATTTCTCTATCAACACTATTCAAAAGATAGTCCTTGAGTAATTATCTAAGAGAGTGGAATAAACCATGGTTAAATCCCATTACCAGTTCTAATGCGATATTTATGATGTTATTTATAATGTGTGTAATGATATGTTTGAACATTTTTGAGTAGTCATATATGATATCATACATTCTATCTCACATATTATCATATTTTGGATATTATATCACTATATTTAACACTAGTAATTTCTCTTTTTCTTTCAAGTTTCATGTGATTTACTTTAATTTAATTTTTCTTTGTCTCTCTCATCTTTTGTTTATTTGAGCATTTCATCCTTTGTGATTGTTTTCCAATTTCCTTCTTAGCATGTCTTTTATCCTTTGGGGTTTATTCAGTAATTACATCCTTTATGATCATTTAGTAAATTTTCCATTCTTTTAGCCTCACCTCTTATGTTTATTCAATTTTTAGATCCTTTGGTAAATTTTCATTGTATTTTCACCTTATCTCTTGGGGTTATTCAACATTTTGAGCTTATCAGTTGCCTTAGTAATTTTTAATTTCATGCTTTCCTTCTTGGGTTATACCTATATCATTTATTTTTCTAGACCTATTTAAGGTTACACAATATATCTAGTGATATTAATACCTTCTTCCTACATCCCATCTCTTTTCATGGGCTTATCTCCATCCTCATCCCCTTATTATGTGATTTGATTCACATTCACACATACTTCCAAATATCTTTACTCTTGGTATTTTTTTAAGTATAAAAATACCTTGTCGTGGCCAATTACTAGTGTATTCTTACTTTATCATCTTACATTTTTACAAAATCCTTACAACCCTCATCTTTCCCTTCCCTAACTATTGACCTTAGGAATGTGCATAAATAAATAAGACAATGCTTTTGATTAAGTATAAGGATTGTGTATGTTATGCATAGGTTTTGAAGGAAGTATGCATGTAATGAACAATGAACATGTGTTTTTGGTTTTACATAGAGATTAAAATAGTCCATAGGGCTACCTAAAATTATATGTGCATAGGGTTCCAAACAACATACAACTAAAAGGGTTGTATAGAAAAATATAATACACAAATGTACGTGTTAAAGCAGACATAATGCCACATATGTTGATGACTCAAAAAGAAATAAGATAATCATATATTGTAAGACCGTATTTTTAAGAGGATTATATATGTATTTTACTTAGAATTAAATATCAAGATTAGGTCTTTGAATAAAATTTATAATTATGACCCTATAACTCTCATTTAGGACTTGTCAGGTCACATGTTTTATATAATTAGATAATTTACACATTTAAAGAAGCTTGTAAATATTTTTTAATATTTGTATGAAGTAATGTCTATGAAAAATGAATTTTATGTGTATGTCAAATAATTTTTAACCCTTTTAATATTGATTTTGGGGTTAAAGGGGTAGAATAGTCTAATCAAATGGATGAATAAAACTATTCTAGAGTAGGCCAATTAAATTTTTTCAATAAGGTAATATACTAAATTTAGAAAATTAATAAATATGGAAATTACAATGCCAATTGATATTATGATAATTATAATATAAGGAAGGGATAATACTTGGCTTATTTTTAGATGTGTGGGCAAATTTCAATTGTGTATAGGTGGAAATAGGTAGCTTGATGCTCAAGATCCAATTGTTAGATTCTATAAAAAAAATCTAGAGGCATGGACCTAGGTCAACCTATGGACACTTAAATCAATTATTTTATTTGTGTCTCAATGGTTATGTCTTATATAGAATATTTATTGTATTGTAAAGTGACTGTCTATGCCTATTAGGGTTTTCTAGTCACTTTTATGTTAATGTATTTTAATCGCATGCACATGCTTTAATGACTATCTATATCTCAAGCCCTAGTTTCTCACCTTAGGTTAGGTCACCTTGCCTAAAATGGGTTGATAGGTTCACGAAGTCGAACTAACCTCAAGGACTCATCTATCAATGAGTTTTTTCTAGATATCTAATACTCTAAGGAGTGCCTCAGACATATGTATTTCTCTAATAAATGTGGGTTTGTGTGTGCATAAGGGTATAATATGATATATGTAAAGGCATGCAATGATCTAGTTTGTAAATTGAAAAATATAGTTCATGGGTTTTTATTTGAATAATTTAGACTTATAAAATTATTGCCACTATGAGTGATATATAAATGGAGAATAATAGGGCATTATTACTTAGTTGTGTAATTGATTAAATGAGCTTAAATGGGTGCTTTCTTTGTATTTGGTATATGTGTGCTTGATAATGATGAAAGGTATAAAAAATTTATTTATATCACACCTTTTTAACTATATAATATAAGGGTTAAAATAATATAAATAGGCTAACCCATACATTTTGAAATATTTGTAATTTGGATTACTTTTGAGGTACTGACACCTGATAAGGAAATTGAACACTAGTGTCGATGTTAGTGTCCCTACGTAAACACAAGTGTCTAGAAATTTAAAAAACTCTTGAAATTATATAACAATCAATAAAGGATATAAATCATATTTTAAGATTATTATAGTGTACAGATGATCTAGGTCATCAGAATGATAGAGTCAGACTACAAGATAAGTATTTAGGCATAGTGAGATGGTGAATGCAAGCCTTTCAGTAGTTGGAAGTTGTAGGACTAACGAGTCGATCTCTAAGTATTATTTTTCAAGTATATAAGATTAATATGTTATATATAATTATATTTTAGTATCTACATCCCCCCCTTTAATCTATCAATGGATAAAGATGAAATTACTAAGTTAAATGAAAGAAATGTGTACTTGGATTTGTACAACACACCTTCCCTTTTCTTGAGCCTTGGGAAAAAAAATTGTGTATGGTCTATAACCAAGAGCATGTTACAAAATAAATTATTGCATGTGATCTAATAATTTAAATGCTTGAAAAGTAAATATATTAAGGAAGGAGTAAACTTTTATGTTGTTGCAACCATGTTTCTCCTTCATATATTTCTTTGGTAAAGATGTTTCCTTATGAAGCATTGGAGTTGAATAGTCAAAATATAAACCTTAGATATTTTAAGAGTAAAATTTAGAGGATAATTATGCCCCCAATTTGGTTCAAGGGTGAGTTGTGACATGGCCATTGATATCATTAAATTCCAATCACACAACTCAAATGAAAGCACAATGAATTTAAGTTAAGTGGTATAACCAACTCAAGCTACAAAAGGGGAGTAGTGTTACAACCATCAAGGGCTTTGAATATTGATCTCACTACTAAAAGGGGCTAACTACTATAGATAGAAAAAGATTGAAATGATGTTTCTTGGTAAAAACAATGCTTCTTGGAAAAGTGTTTTGACTTGCATGGAATATATAGCTCTAATGTGTCTCAAGGTTAACTATCTATAAAAATGTAACCTCTTCTCTATAACTATGTATAATATATGTAACAAATCTAAAAAACTATGCCCAAAATTTGTAAAATTGGTTTAAATGTCTATGATTATGACCAAAGTGTATATCTAAGTCATGTAAAGTATATCAAATTTTACCAATTATGTATGTGTGGATTCATGTCTCTATGACGTGACCTTATTTTGAGGTGAGGGGAATGAAATTTGGTAGTTTCCTTAGCTTTAAAAGATAATATCATTATATTGTACGTGTATGAATCATGTAGCATATAGGAGTAGCATGTCTAAGTAGATATATTAATGAAGCTCACAGTATGTGATCAAAATAAGCCCTACGATGCATGATATATATCATAGAAATATCTAGAAAGTAATAGTACAATCTCAATAATCAATCAAGAACACACATAAGAGCACTTAATATCAAATAAATGGGGTATAAGAAGACCACACATAAGGAGCATGTTTAAATGTTGTACACTCAAAGGGAGGACATATTCAAATATCCAACCACAAAGAAATGAACATTAGTGGCACAAAGGCCTACAAGAAAGGAACATATTCAAGTGTTCCACAAGAAATACAATAGTAATAAAGAATCACACTCAAGGAAGTAACAATGTGAATAAATGAAGCATAGGCAACCATAATAATCACATCATACTAGTCCCTACATGTGTGTGTTAGAAAAAAATGTTATGTAACATATCATATCAAGTACAAGGTGTAGGATGTAAACATGAATATAGGCATGTGTAATTGTTAATATATAAGCTCAATATGATAATTTAAAACTAATCATAAAATAATATAACATGTATCAATCATGATCAAATAAGCAAATTCCCCCAGTGCATTATGCTACATGGGAAGATGAAATGTCCAACATATGAATATGCAAGTATCATGGGTATAGTGTATGCCTGTTTCACATTCGAGTACCTATGAATCATATGTGTGTATATAAAATAAATGATATTTTATCTACTAACATAAATTAAACAACATAGATGCCAAGGAATTAGTAAACATGTGTATGCTGAATATTTTTTATATTTTTGATTTATTTGAATGTTTTTATATTTTCCTATAATATTTTATTGTATATGTTTTTTTTGGAATATTGGGGCTAATTTGATAATTCATCATAATTAAAAAATGTAGGACTACTTGGTGGTTTTGTCATTTACTTTTATTGACACTATTGTTTATATTGAATCACTACTACTTCTATATTTTATTATAGTTGGCTATTGTAATCCATTGGTATCATTTTATCACCATATCCATCATGTTTGATGTGAATATCATTACCCTCAAAGGAAAAATTTAGGCACATGTTTTTAGTATCCATTGTTGTGTTCATATCGGCCAACCAATGTTGATCAAAATAGTATTTTAAATGTGGCTCAAGATCTAGTACCCATATGGTCATATGGACCACTTGTGATCCACATGCAATAGTTAATAGAATATATCCAATATATTATAGAAATAGTGGACAATATTTTAACTCTTTTGTAGTATTTACTAATTATTGTAAACATGTAACACTGTAAACTATGTCCCAATTATTAATATCAACCTTGAGATGGTTAAAATAGTTCCCATTAATATTTGAAATAATGGTAATATTTTTGCATCTTGGGTGTTTTGAAGTATGCTCTATTTTACCTTTGTATTTTGGAATATTATAAAGTGGAGGTTTTTTATGCTTGGGCATCATCTACATACGTCCTTAGTTTTTGTATTTTTGAATTTGGTTTTGTAATGCCCCATGATGATTTTTATCATGGCTAGTGATTTGATGATAATTGCAGTAGGGTGATCCTTCTTTTTGGATGAGCTTGATTCCTAATCAATGTTTGTTTGGAGGTAAATGTATCATCTTTTGCTCAATTAATATGTCAAGTATTGTATGTGGAGCATCTTGTTTTACTATGCTCTGTAGAATTATTAATTGAGCCTTATGTGAATACTCCACATTATTAACATGGTATTTCTACATTTTTCCCTTGTAAGGTTGAATTAAGTGTTTTATCCAAGAGGGATAGATCGAGTAGCAAGAATTTACTTGTTCTTCTATTATTTTTACATTTCTCTTATCTGTATTTGGTTGTTTACTTTATGTATATGGGGCTATTTTATATGTACCAAGACCTATATGTGTAAATAGGTTATGTGAAAGATGCTCAAGCAGATTAAAATTTAGTTTATGTAATTGTTCATTTATCATATCGTGAAGAACATCCTCATCACTATCATAATAATCTAAAACATTTCCATATTTTTGTTCGGTATTGATGAATAAATGAAGCTCAAATTTTTTATTTTAATGTTGTTTGAGTATTGTTGGCTCTTTTGGTGATGTTTTTATCTATGCTTCTATCTTTTGGTTCAATTTATATGATATTGTGTACCTGTGTGCACCTCGGTGGTTAGTGTCTTATGAGTATCTTAGAATAAATGATTGATTTTACTTGACTTGCCCATCTCATAAGTTGGTATACTCTCAAGTGGAATATATTTTTTAGGTGATATCATTTTAGGAACCCCTTCTAAATTATCATGTAACATTTTTCAAAATTTAAAGGGTTCATCATCGACATGCATTGTCAATAATGTTATAACATGTATAAATTTAATGTATTGATGTAATGTACATGTTATAACTTCCCTTATGTGGATCCAAGGTCTACCCAAGAGTAGGTTATAATTTAATGATTGATACATTACTTATAATTTAGTTTGAACCATTTTTAGTCCAAATATCACACTTAATGTGATTTGGCCAATCAGGAGGTTGCATGAATTATCAAATCCTTTGATATACATATCATATTTTTGAATAAAAATTATGTTAATTCCCAATGTGATGAGTGATTATGTGTTATAAATATTTAGATTGAATTAATTATCAATGAGCATTCTCTTGATTCCTTTATTGCACATGCTAACTTGTATGAGTAAAGTCAAATATTGATTAATGATATCTTTTGAGGGTAAATATTTATATTCAAAAGTGATTACATTTATTTTTGATATCTTGCATAACATCCATAAAATAAGTTGGCTCTATATCAATTGATACTTTGGTTTCATGAAAGGCTTGATATAAGATATCCTTATAGATAGATGAATATTGTAAAAACTCTAGTATCAAGATCTTGGCATGTGTATTGCGTAATTAGTCAACAAAATAATTTCCTTTAGATTTGATTATTAGTTTAGGCTTAGAAAGGAATTGTATATTTAAAATAGGTTGGATAGGTTATAAACATTTTCCTTTTTGTGTAATGATATCATGGATTATAGAATCTAATATAATTTGTGGGAAAATAATGGGAGCAGGATGGTAGTTGTCACTTGAATATGATATAGGGGGAACAAAACATTGAGATCATGCATGTTAGCATCTGGATACCAGTTCTAAATTATTTTAAAAGGAGTTTTAAAGATAAATTTGATTCTTATCTTGTTATGATTTAGTCCCTTTATTATGACCAATTTGTTTAAACCATTAGGTTATTCCTATGTTTGATTTAACAATACATGAAAAATAGTAAGCGATGATTATCATCATATATTTGTCAATGAAATAGATAGTAGATATATCCATATTGAGCATAATTTATTTCTTTTTACAATAAAGTTTAGTCTAATTTTTAAGATATTTTACAGTTTAGTAAATCAAAAATCAATAAAATATTAGGGCAAGCTAAGGTTTGCATAAAAAAACATAGAGGTCGGGTTCACCAAATGTTTAACCCTTTTAATATTAAGGTTGGGATTAAAGGGGTAGAATAGCCTAATAAATTGGATGAATAAAACTATTCTAGATTAGACCAATAAAATTTATTTATATAACATGATGGGTGTTTTCAATCCCTTCATTTAATAAACTAATTTTAGTTCATGTCATATCAAACCTGATCCAGTGTCCAATGATAATCAATAATAAGATATAAAGGATAGTGACCAAAAGTTGTCTCATTAGAGGGAGTTGTGGATCATTGATTCTAAAGATTTAATCTAATTATTTGAATTAAAAATCTAGCCTATAACTTGTAAAAAACAAACACACCTATTGAATTTAAATGCTTGGAAGAGAAACATTGTTTACTTTAATTGATAATAATTTAAAGGAAACACAAAATTAATTTTAAACTAAAATTGTTTTACAAATAATTACATATTAAGTGAAATGTTTTGAAAGAAAACTTGATTAAAACACACACGCACTAACAAAGAAACCTATAGGTTAAAAATATAACAAAATAATTTGCATAAAATAATGAAAGATAAAAACACATAAACATAAAAATATAATAAATATTCTACTTCCTTAGTTGAATGGGCCTTTGCTCTCCCTTGGAATAGGATTAGAACAACATTAGTTTTGTAAAAACTTCATGTAATTAGCTCTTTATTAATTTTATAAATTCTTGCAATCTGAAAATGACTCCTTTCTAACTTCGTACTAAGTCATTGATAACTCTATGTTATTACTCTAATATTACCAACTCTCATAATGAATGATGATGTTGTACTTATAATACTTCTTCTGCAATAACTTCTTATTTGAGAGTAACAAACTAACAAATCAATTTAACACTAATTTTCTAATCCTAACAACCTAAAAAATTGGTTTAGAATTGATTTATTATTTTAACAAACTAATAAATCAATTTGGAATTAATTTCTTGTTATCACAACATAAAAATTAATAATGTGACAAATTTAGTTCCTTCTAACAACTTTTTTATGTGACATATTCATAGTAATCAGATTACTATAAATATCTTTCCTTTATAAGAAATGCCTATTTTTAAAAATAATATAAATATATTTCATAGAAATACTTTCTAAAAATAAGTAACAGTTATCTTTGAAACTCTTTGTTTGCATGTTTCCATAGTTTCAAACCTCTGTAGTGTTGATGTCTATTTTTGTAATTTTTTATTTCAGACTTTTATATATATAAATTCTATAAAACATGTCCCAAAACATTTGTTCATAGCTCCTTTAGTTTACCAAAACAAAAAATCAATTTTGGAAAAATTTGAAGCTAATTATGTGAAACTCCTAAGCTAGACTAATGGACTTTAGAGCCAGGACTATAGGACTCCAGAGTCAGAATGATGAACTCTGGAGCCAGAACTGTGCATGTACAAAGCTAATTGAAATGTTTATAACTGTTACATATGGACTCATATCAAGATGATTCTTTTTTTTAAATTGTCTATTTTTTTATAATAACTTGAATATTCTATTAAATTTAGGATGAGAGATATTTATGATGACTATTTTTACTATTTTATATAACCTATCAATTGTATCCTTACACCTTCACATGCTAGATTAACAAACAAACCAAAACAAAAATACAAGACTTGTTTTTTATTGATATAAAGATGTTTGTATTCCTTCATTATCTTGCATGTATAGTACATATATCTCAAAATCAACTGAATAAACTTGGATGTGATTTATATGAGACTCTAAAATTATTAAGGATCTTTGGAGCTACAAGAAGATTGTTCTTGATTTGTTATTTGAGAACTTTAAACTTTTCTATCTACATTGATGACTCATTTTATCCCACATAGACAATATTTGATATTTTTTCTCTAAAAAAATTATTAGAAAATAACAAAAATGTAGCTTACAATTACTTTTAAATAATACACTAGATATATTCTAATATTTCATTCTAAAACAAGCATAAGTTTTTTAAATTACATCTAAGTCCGCATTTAAAACATGATTAGTGCAAGAGAAAATATTGTCATTTACTAATATAATGAGCAATTTTATGTTTTCATCCTTCTCTTGCACTTAAATCCATGCATGTTGTTGCTTTTCTTCTAGATTTAGCTTTATCGATCTTTTATTACAACCATGTTCCTGGTAGAAACTAGTCAACTTATTTTATCTAAAGAAGTATTTTCCATCTTTTAGAATATTCATAGGCTTGTTCCATTATGTTAGCCTATAATAAGATTTTGAGTTGTGAAAATTTATACCTTATTTTTATCCACTCTTTTTGTTATCATTTTAACAATGATCTTTATCTTTATTGAAAGATATTTTTAGTTGGGAAGATTGACTCCCATTTTCAAGGAATCAACTAATTCATCTCATATCTTATTGTAAATCATATAAGATATCATCCTTTTTAATTAAGTAATGTATTTATTAAATGTTTGAAAATAACCTATTGAATCAGCAATAAAATTATTTGAAAAGAGTTTTCATTTATTAGTTTTCAATTCTTTCTTTCTCTTCTCTTCCACACTTGGACTTATGCATGTCCTCATGCACAAGGAAATTTTTGTTTTTATATTTGTTTCCTTTTTATTTATTTTTTAATTCTTTGTTCAAAAAGTTCTTCAAATGGACCTATTTGTAATTTAAAAACTTATAACTATATTTATAATTAAAATAATAGAATATATACATTAGTCGTGCTCCTAGTTGCCTTTTACTTCTTCCATGTTAATGTGGCTAAAGTTTTTTGATGTTGAAAGAGAGTAGAAAGCTGAAATTAATCAATTTAAATTTGATTTTTAATTTATAAAAAGTAATTATTTGTTAGTTTTCAAATTTTCTCTCTTTTTTTTTTCCCCTTGATCATTCATCTACTAGTTTTCTAATCAAAGTTATTTTATATAGTACATGGCCAACCAGCAAGTTAATTTTCTAACCATGACTGTCAACAACACCCAAGGGTTTTCATTATTGAAGTTTCTATCTTTTTTTTTTTTTTTTTTTTATACATTTCAAGAAATAATAACATGATGATAAATTAGAAATTAGTTGTTCCAGTTCTTATACAACACTCAAATCAACTAGACAGTTGATTGTACTCATAAATTTCTTCTTTTGTGAATCAACTTAACTAAAAATAAGCCTATGTGTAAAAGCATGAAGAAAATTCTCCCACTATTCTTCAAAAAGTTTTACATGGTTTTTTAAATGATGTATAGGCTTTAAAATATCCTTTGTCGAGTTCTTAAACTATTTTATGCAACTTTAAATTCAAATTAATGGACTCCAAAGTCAAACCGATGGACTCTAGAGTTAGTTTGAGCTAGTCCATAATGACTTGAGTTAATCCCCTGAAGTCTCTTTACTTTTTAAAAACATATTACTTATTTATAGTGCATATATATGAAATGTCTCTCATTGGTCTTGAGATTAACTCAAAATCTATTCCAAATCCATTAATTGTGATTTTGTCAATCAAAAAAATTAAGAAAAGACTATGCAATAACCAAATTATTTTTAGTAAACTAAAATAGTGAAAAAATATGATCAACAATACCTGTATACTAAACTCAAACATAAATTTTTAGTTTGAAAATATTATATTAAAAGGTTATCAAGTTATCCAAAAACATGTGTTATTTGAAAACTTTTCATATGATATCTTAGTTTGCATAATTTCACATATTTATAGAATTTATTTGATTCAAGCATATATAAAAATAAAAATAAAAAATCAATGAAATTTTTTTTTATATAAATGGATATGGCTCAAAGATTATTCTATTTATGAGTAATAGAATATTTATTATGACATTAAGAACTAACTCGAATTGATTCTATTGTTATGATTGATGTTAAGTATGATCTACTACAATTCCTAATTATGGATGGAATTTAGGAGGTATAAAATTTATCATTTCATTATTATATACTAGTTATTTTATAAATTCCTATATCCAATATAATATTAATATTTTAATTAATGCCTTTATAAATGGGCCTGGTATTGCATCAATTGGATGAGTGGTTGATGGAAATGATTTGAAATGTATTGAAGTGGTGGATATATAGTGTTTCAAGTATAAAATATATATTCATAAGAAACATATTTATATTTATATAAAAATCAAAAGTACATACCTATAATTTCTTGATTTGATGGCCATGGATCTCTTAACACTTTTTTACTTCCTTTTGAATCCATCAGTTCTTTGTGTATGTTATCCTTGTTTTTACAAACAACCTGACATTCATACTCAACATATCTAAAACAATATTTAGTTAGATATTTTTATGTTATTTTCTCTTTAAATATTCCTTCTAAAAATTATGAAATTATACTTTATTGCTCATTAATCAACTAATTGTTTATGTTTAACACTTTTCTTGATTGAATTAAAATTTATTTTGTCTCAGGATGGATTGAATTAACTTCTCTAAATTCACTTATGATATATTTAAATGGGCCATTATGAGGTTTCAACATGTGGCAGGTAGTTATAATTTTGAAATATACTATTTTTGAAGTCACACTACTAGTAGACAACCAAAAGTTGAAAGAAAAGGTTCTTGATTATTTTGTGCCAAGAAAATAACACTCTGTTGGAGAGGTGTGTGATCATTGATTTCATAAATATTTTCATAATAGTTATTTTAGTATCCTTATACATATTATTTGATATTTTTTATCTTATATTGACCATCTCTAAAATTAAATGGGCATCTCTTGAGCTAGATTAATGGACTCCAAAATTAGACTAGTGGACTCTGGAGCTAGACTTATGGACTCTGAAACTAGGATAGTAGACTTCAAAGACAAATTAGTTTTTTCAATTAAAATTTTCAAAACCTCTTCTAATTCATTAATATCTTATTTTTCATTGGATTACTCATTGTAAGGGATTGAACTTTATTTTTATTTTGGAATTTCTATGTTGACGAGTGGATAACTAGTCAATATTTTACTTGAACATAACTGAATATTATAACAATATATAGCATTAAATCCCATAATTATTTTTTCTTTGGATCCATAGATAGGGATTGATTGTATATTATTTATGTTTTTTATTTTTTATGTTATCAATTGAGTCTAAGTTACTTATTCGATTTGTAAAAACTGGTTGGTGGGAGTAGGCATCAACACCAATTTAGGTGAAAATTTTATTTATTGATTAAATTCTTGTGGAGGTATACATTGTTTATTTGTCCATGTTTATTGATTTAGCTACAACATCCATGACTATTGTGATGTTCAATCTTTTGCAGATCAAGTTAGTGGTCATCATGTTTGTGGAGATGTTTGTCTATCTCATGGCATCATCTTTAGATTAGAAGAATCTCTAACAATAAAGTGATTTAGATTTTTTTTATATGTAAAAATTTTTCCTTATATTTTTTTTAATTGAGTTATTTTATTGGTTGGATAATATGTTTCAATTTATTCTTAAATATAATAAGGAGGATACAATTTTTTATGTCATGGTCATTTGTGTCATAAATACTGCACATGTCTATCCTATCTAGAGGGCTGTCTTGGAGACTATTTTTCAATCTATATTTTGAGTAATACATAGCTAAACGTTTAGTAGTGACATTAGATTTTACTTGAAATCCATCTATTTTGGTGTTTAATTAAACCAATTATTTATTTTGAGGTTTGAGAAATCCTCTATGAGATGTCCTACATCATTATTTCATGTCTTTATTTTCAATTTCCCACTACTAACCTTTATTCTTGAATAGTTCCTACATAGTTAAATAATTTCATGCATCTCTTTTTCCCATTAGATTCAAAGACTTTTGATCATAATTATCTAATCCATTTAATAAAACTATCTTACTAAGGTCTTCATTCAACTCATATACACATTTTATATAGACAAAAAATTGGTCTAGATAATCTTCTATAATTTTATTTTCATTTTATTTTTTATAAAATAAATCTTTCTTTATATCTCTTACCCTAAAATAGTCCTAATATCTGTCTAAGAATTTTTTTTTTCATTTCATCCCATAAATGAATATAATTTAGTTGCAAACCTATAAACCACATCATAGCTAAATCTTTAAGTGTAAAAAGAAACAGTTTCAATTTTTCTTATTTATTTTTTAATCATAGGCTTGATATAATAATTTAAACTCAAATACTAGAATATCAAGATATTTTTTTGACATTTACCTAAAATTAGATAGTATGGATGGGGATATGTTCTTCATTGAAGTATTCTTATCTTGGTCTAAAATAATAGGGTAGGCAAAAGTTCTTCTAGCTAGTTGATCTCTATCTACCATAAGCCTATTTTGTAGATTCAATATATTTTCTAAATTATCTCTCATAATAACTTGTGTTTTATTGGGTGTTCCTAAGCATATATCTTCCCTTTGAATCTCTTGGTCTATTCATAAAAAAATTTAATTTATGAAAAAAAATTAATCAATTATCAACTTATGATTTATACGTTATTAACATCTAAAAATTATATGGTAATAGCACTCATAATGACGGATGTCATCAGTCCCTTTATTTAATCAACTAAATTTAGTTGATATCATATCAAATCAAATTTGGTGTCCAACGACAATCAAAAATAAGGTATAAAAGATAATGACTAATAATTATCTCATTGAGGGTAGTTGTAGATTATTTATTCTAAATATCTAATCTAATTACTTGAATTGAGAATATCATCTATAACTTGTGAAATCAAACACATTTACTAAATTTAAATGCTTGGAAGGGAAACACACTTTACTGTAATTGAAAATTCTTTGAAGGAAACACACAACTAATATAAATTATAGAAATTGAAATTACTTTAAAAGGAAATACTTTGAAAGTAAATTTTATTAAATTATGCATGCATTAACACATAGACCTACAAGTCAAATATATTAAAAAAAAAATTCATAAAATAATAAATATAAAAATACATAATAACATAAATATAGAAATGTCATAAAAAATCTTACTTTCTTGGTTGAGGCGGCCATTGCTCTCCCTTGGAATAGGATTAGAATAACACTATCTTTGTAGAAATTTCATGAAATCATCTATTCATTAATTCTATAAATACTTATAATTTTAAAATAATTCACTCCTAAATTTGTGTCAACTCTATGTTATTACTCTGCAATTATCAACTCTCACAATGAATAAAAATATTGTATTTATAATACAACTTCTTCAATAACTTCTTATTTGAGATTTAAAAAATAACAAATAATTGTTTAGAACATAATTTCTAATCCTAAAAACCTAAAAAATTAGTTTAGAATTGATTTTTAATTCTAAAAAACTAACAAATCAGTTTGAAACTGATTTCTTATTATTACAACATAACAAATAATAATGTAACAAATTGAGTTCCTTCCAACACCATTTATATGTGATAAATTCATAATAGTTGTATTAGTATAAATATATTTCCATCTTAAGAAATTTTTAAAAATAATACAAATAGATTTCATAGAAATACTTTATAAAAATAAGAGTCAATCATCTTTGAAACTATTTGCTTGCATGTTTCCACAATTGCAGACCTTTGTAGTGTTAATGATTATTTTTAGAAGTTTTTATTTCTGACTTTCTATATATAAAAATTATGTAAAACATGTTCTAAAACATTTTTTCAAGCCTACTTTTGATTTCCAAATCATAAAATTAATTCTAGGTAACTTCAAAGCTAATTATCTACAAATCTTAGACTAGAATAGTGAACAATGAAACTAGAACTTTAGGACTTCAAAGCCAGACTGATAGACTCTAGAGTCAGAACTGTGCATATACAGAGCCACCCCAAATTCTCATAAATTTTGTATACAAAAGATGATTCTTTTTTAATCCTATTTGATTTTCTGATATGAATATGAATATGTAATAATATTTAGGACAAGAGATATTTATGATGACTATTTTTACTATTTTTCATAACCTATTAATTTTATCCTTACACATTCACATGCTAAACAAAAAACAAACCAACATAAAAACACAAGACCTATTTTTAGTTGATATAAAGGTATTTATATGCTTTATATGATCTTACATAAATAGTACATCTATCTCAAAATCAGCAAAAAAAACTTAGATATGATTTACATGAGAATCTAAAGCTACTGAGTATCTCTAGAGATACATAAAGATTGTTCTTGATTTGGCATTTGAAAACTTCAAACTTTTTTATCTAGATTGATAACTTATTTTAGTCTTTATAGATAATATTTGACATCTTTTCTTCAATAATTTATTAGAAAATAACAACAATGTAGACTGTAATGACTTCTAAATAATAGACTATATATATTTGTATATTTCAATCTAAAATAATTATAATCTCTTAAAATTATATCTAAGTCTACTTTTAAAACATGATTTATGCAAGAGAAAATGATGTCATTTGTTGATATAATGAGTCATTTATGGTCTCATCATAATAAATATACTAAATCTAGGAAATTAGTAAATATGAAAAGTATGATGCCAATTAATATTCTAATTATTACAACACAAGAAATGGGTAGTACTTATTTATAGATCCATTGATGGATCTGAATTGTGCAAAGGTGAAAACAAGTAGGTTGATTCTTAGAATGCAATTATCATATTTTGGAAATATTATTTATAAAAGTATAGACACTTGTGTTGACATATAGACACTTGTGTCGACATATAGACACTTGTGTCAATACTTCTATATGTGTCTTGATAATTTTGTCTTGTACAAAATATTCACAATATTTCAAAGTGATTACATGTGTCTGTTAGGGTTTTATGTCACCTTTATGTTGATGTATTTGTTGGAGCTGATGGTGTAGTGGTGATGTAGAGGAACAATAATGGTTAGTGTGTTCAACTATATAAAATAGTTTCCTCATATATGATTTCAATTCATTGCATGACCCACAAAATGAATCTTGCATACAAAATTGTGAGTACATTTGAAAATGTTGTAAAAGTAAAATAACTTATTTATGATTTACATGCTTACATGTCTCAAATTCCTAAAAAGTTTTTAGAGTTTCAAAATTTTATAATTGAGTCTATTGATGGTAAAAAACTTCTAAAATATAACGATACAAGATGGATTTCCATATATGATCTTACATGTAGAATTTTTGAAGAATATCCATCACTAGAGAGTTTCATATTTAAATATCGAATGGAAGTCGACAAGGCAAAATATATATTATACCATTCAATAAATTTTGAAATGCTTTTGACACTATTTGATATTCTCCTAATGTTGAATAAAATAAATTATTTGATGAAACATGCTCAAGAGAGATTGATATATGATGTATACTTCATAAATATGAGAAAACAGGTTTGTCAATCTCTAGATATCTTGTACTCGAGCCAAAATAGTTTTAAGCTTCAAATCTTTTCTAGTTGACAAACGTTAACAGATATTAAGAATCCAAAATCCTATTTGAAATTCAATATTCATGATCATATTTTTATCTTCATGAATGGAAAGGAAATACCACTACACACATTCTAAAAATGAGTTGATTGTGCAAGTTCAAAAATTAAATAAGTCCTTGTAACACGTATTTTATGAAACCATGATAATGGAAACATGAATAAAATTGAGAAAGATAAATTATAGCTTGCTTTAAAAAATTGGATAATGGTTTCAAAATGATGAATTTTTTAAAGCCATGGTAGTGGTGAATCCTATATTTTGGAGAGCTAAGGATGGTAAATAATAAATCGATAATTTATTTCTTAGATACACTAGAACTCTTATTAAACATTTTTCAAAGTCTGTAGGTATTAATGGAGTTAAAATTCTATGTATTTTGTGAAAAAAAATGTTGAGAACATAGTCTACCCATTTTGGATTCACAAGGATTGATCAATATAAATGTCTAAAAGAGCCAACTGAAAGTGGTTCTATTACAAGGCTTTGAACAAAATTGTATCCCAGTACCATCATAAAGGAATATATAAATGAATATTTTTGATTGTATGAACTCTATCAAATAATGATTTTGGGCTCTGTGGAAGATGAAAGAGTCTTTAATGTATTATTTTTTATTAAATCAAAAATTTGTAATAGATTGGACAAAAATCTAGACACATGTTTGAGATTGTATGTTTCGCGTTATACAATGGATGCATTCCCGTATGATAGAGAACTTCAAATATTAAATTCACTTAGTCAAAGAATAGGAATGACCAATACAACAAATGACATAGCTAATTCATATATTGAGACTCTAATTACATAAAATAAAGTACATACAAAAGATAATTATGAAGAAAGTGCTATTGAAGAACAATTTCAGCTACCTAAATATTAGTATGTAACCTTCAACTTTCAATTTTTTAATTGATTTTTATATTATTATTTGTATCAAAAATCATTGAAAATTTACTATTATATAAATTACAAGAATCAATAAATTATGATAATATATTATTTTGAAATAGCTATGTACATCACAATTGTTTAATCTTTAAACTTTGTTAAACATGAATTTATTGTTTCATCATTTCATGTGGTTGTCAATATTATACATCAATGAATTATGATATTATCACAATACATTTTAACTAGTAAATATCTGAAATTAATAGAATAAAAATGGATTTAAACTTTTAAACTTTAATTTACAATATAAACTTTCTAGTTTCAATATAACATATATAAAAATAGGATAAACTCGTAACAAATAAAAGGCATGGAATAAAATAGAAATAGAGATTTCAATTTAATCTTTTAAATTTTAATTTATAATATAAACTTTTTAGTTTTAACATAACATATATAAATATGCACAGAATAAAATAGAATGAGACTTATATTTAAACTTTCAAACTTTAATTTACAATATAAACTTTTCAATTTTAATATAACATATATAAAAATGCACAGAATAAACTCATAACGGATAAAATACATGAAATAAAATAGAAACAAATAATTAAATTTGATCTTAAAAACTTTAATTTACCATATAAACTTTTTAGTTTCAACATAACATATATAAATATATACACAAAATAAAATATAACGAAACTTAAATTTAATCTTGCAAACTTTAATTTACAATATAAAGTTTCTAGTTTCAATATAACATATATAAATATGTACAAAATTAACTTGTCATGGATAAAATGTCAAGAATAAAATAAAAATAAAGACTTAAATTTAATCTTACAAACTTTAATTTACAATATAACTTTTCTATTTTTAACATAACATATATAAATATGCAGAAAATAAAATAGAAAGAGACTTAAATTTAATCTTGCAAACTTTAATTTACAATATAAACTTTCCAGTTTCAATATAACATATATAAATATGCATAAAATTAACTTGTTGTAGATAAAATGCTCAGAATAAAATAGAAACAAAGACTTCAATCTTGAAAAATTTAATTTACAGTATAAGCTTTTCAATTTGAACATAACATATACAAATATGCATAGAATAAAATAGAAAGAAACTTAAATTTAAACTTGAAAACTTTAATTTACAATATAAGTTTTCCAATTTCAACATAACATATATAAATATGTACAAAATTAACTTACATGGATAAAATGCCTAGAATTAAATAGAAACAAAGACTTAAATTTAATCTTGCAAACTTTAATTTACAATATAAACTTCTCAGTTTCAACATAACATATATAAATATGCATAAAATTAATCTGTCATGGATAAAATGTCTAGAATAAATAGAAACCGAGACTTAAATTTAAATTTACAAACTTTAATTTACAATATTAACTTTCAAATTTTTAAGTTTTAACATAACATATATAAAAACATTAATTACAAATTTCTTGGCCCAATTTCATTAAGTAGAAATAGATGAACTAAATACATATCATTCCACATAAGTTCTAGTTTGTTGTTTAGATGCAAATCTTGTTACCTTAGCTTCTCCCTTCCTTGAATCCGAATGTAAAACACCTTCTCTCACAATATCCTCAGTTGTAGCATTAATATTTGTAATTATTGATCTTTCTTCGTGTATTGTATCTCTTGTCAATAGGATAGAGGGATCAACATCTATTTTTTCCTTAATAAGAACATCTAGATCCATTCCATGTTCTTTGATTATCCTCCTCAGTGTGTCATTATGTTTGTTGACTATTTCAAATGTAATTATTGCATTTAAGTTTTTTTATGCCTTTTTTAAAATAATATTCAGCACTTGTGCTTCATTCTTGAGGTTATCATATTTTGACTATAATTTAGACAATAAAGTTAGTCAGATAAAAATTACAAAATTGTGATAGAAATTGGATAAATAAGTAATTACCTACCAAATATTTATCCCTCTCTGCATTGGCAAGGTAAAAAAGGTTTTGGTCTCTTGGCCATTTATTATAATAAGCATGTGCCTCTGCATTCAAATTTTAATCTATTAATCATAATATCTAAAATATTATTATTGTAGGGATTTGTCATACAAATGGATTTCGATTCAGCTTAATTCACTAACACATCAATTTTGGACTGAGCATTTTAAACCAAATAATAAAAATAATATTTTTGGGAATGATTATGATAACACTCATTAGTTTCTTTTACCAAAGCCCTACCCTAAATCTCCCATAATTTCAAAACTTTCAAATCAATCTGTACAATGTCATCTAAAAAAGCAAAAGCATTATTTGCAACATGATTTTACAATGAAAAGGATGTTAATTCATTAATATATCATTCCTCATTATTGTATAGTTCAAGTGGTGAACTAGAAGAACCACATCTAACTATTTTTTAGAGCCTAAAATTGAGATCCTTAAATAATATTGTGCACAATAAATTTTTCTACAGGCATGAAATCAATACCCTCAAAGAAAGCATCATCAAGATCAATGTTATGGAAAAGTGTCATGGCACCACCAAACACTCTACCCATATAAAAATTAGAGAAATCTGAAATTTTTATATGCAAATTCATTCCCCTAATATATGTTAGTATTGGTAAATTCTTCCCCCTCTTTTGTACAGTGAGGTGGGAGGAGGTGCCATATTACTTCTCACATAATGTTTCCCTTCAATACAAAATGCCATCACTAATCAATAAATAAAATTCATCAAAATTAAACTAAATTTAACCTGAAGGTCAAAGACAATAGACTTAGGATCCATACTCCGAATTACCAATAGTGTAATTGCAAACATGAAGTCAAATACCTTGCATGGGAGGTAATTCTTGCACAGATTGATGAGCAATGTTGGACATCATTGGAAAATGACATGAAACATCAATAATTCTATTTTTTTATGTTAAATCAAATTTCAATAAACTTTTAAAATTTTCAAACCTAGACTTAAGGCAAGGGATGTGCCTAAGGGGCCTTACTGACGTGCATCAGTAGGTGAGATATATCTCTACATTTTATTATGTCTTGTCAATGGTGTCACCACAATAGAATCTATATCATCACTTCTATCATACTGAGAATCATCAGAGCCCTCAATGAAATGGTATTTGTTTAGTGTAACTTCTCTTCTAGATTGAGACATAGATTCTCTTTTCTTTAACAAGGAAACATACATAATTAATTTTAAATTTGAATTGTAACAAAGCTAATAACATAATAATTTAATGACTTATAAAAATACTTAAAAGTTTAAAAAATATTTATTATTTATTATTTTGGTGCACTAATTACTTATTATAATTAGTTTATTATGTTTATTAAAAATTTTCACCAGTTAAGATGAGCTTGCTTAGCTAATAGTTAACTTAGACACTTATCTTGTTACAATATAGATCCACTCCACTATTCAGGGTAAGATAAGATAAGATTGTTTAACTAATAGTCCACTTGTGTTGATCATTTATATAAGTTGGACACACATCTTGTTAGTGTGGAGTTACACTCCATTATTCATATAAATAGATATCAGTTTAACTACATGTGTTGTGTGAGTTCCCTAATCTTTATCATGCACACTTTGCTCTATATAATCAATGGCTATTTATGTATTCTATATCAGATTAATATTGAATTATCAAAGTAATTCATCATATTTGAGTTATTTATTCATTTATATTATCTCAGATATACAATTATTATTTATTACTATTATTATATTATCTCTTATTTATGCTTTTTATTAGATTCATTAGATTCTATAGCTAATTATAACATGGTATCAGAGCATGATCTTTCACATTCCTACATTATCACAAATTTTGATCCATAATATTTTCAAAAATCCATAGGGACAGTTGAGTGGGATTTAGCAATGGAAGAAGAGTATGACTCATTGATTAGGAACAACACTTGGGATCTTGTTCCTCTTCCTAAGGTAAAAAAATTAGTAGGATGTGGGTGGATATATCATACTAAGTTTTTAGCAGATGGAAATATTGATAAATATAAAACATGCTTAGTGGCCAAAGGTTTTTCCCAAGTAGAAGACATTGACTATATAGAAACCTTTGCACCTGTTGCTAAGATGAATTCCATTTGCTTGATGCTAGCTATTGGTGTAGCTCATGGTTGGGTTGTACATCAGATAGATGTGAAGAGCACATTTTTTTATAGTTATATTCATGATGATATTTATATGGAGCAGCCCAGGGGTTTCTTCAGGATTCTTCACTAGTATGTTATTTAAATAAGTCTCTCTATGGTCTAAAACAAGCCCCTAGGGATTGGTATTCTAATATGGACACATTTATTCTCTCTATTGAGTTCTCAATATGTCACTCAAATCTGAATATCTACATTCTATGATAAGAGGATTCACTATTATACTTTGTGCTCTATGTTGATGATCTCATTATTACAGGGAGCACAACATCCATCATCAACAGTGTTAAGACTACACTTCATTATAGGTTTTCTATGATAGACATGGGATTATTGTATTATTTTCTTAGGATTTAGATAGCACAATCTTCTTCTAGAATTACACTTTCACAACCCAAATATGCCATGGACTTGTTAGCTCAATTTCACATCACTGATTGTAGGCTTGCACTGACTCCTTTCTTATTTGGAGTTAGATTGGAGGTTCATTGTTCCACTCCCTTGGTTGATGCCATATTGTATCGTTAGCTTGTAGGCAACCTCATCTGTCTAACTCATATAAGGCCTGACATTTTATATGCAATTTGAATGGTTTCATACTTTATGCAGACATCACATGAGCTTCATTGGAGAGTTTCTAAGCATATTTTGAGCTACATTCAGGGCACTATCATACATAAGATTCACTATATAGTAGGTGCAGGTTTAGACTTGGTGGGATACATATATTTTGATTGGGTTGGTGATTATGATGATCATAATTTGACTTTTAATTATAGCTTTCACTTCAAATCTAGCCTCATTTGTTGGTAGAGCAAGAAACAAAATGCTATTGCTCTTTCATCTATAGAGTATGAGTATCATGATGTTATTAATGCCACTACTAAGGCTATTTAGCTTTAAAATATTCTCACTAAACTTAGTGTTCCATTTTAGAATCCATCAATCATCTACTACAACAACTAGAGCACTATCCAGATCTTAGATAATCTAGTTCATTGTCAGAGAACCAAACACATAGAGATCCATATACACTTTATCAGGGAGCTGATTTAGGCAAAGATCATTGATCTTCAATATTGTCCTATGGAGGAGTAGATTATAGATATTTTCACCAAACCTTTCACTAAGAGAAAGTATCTTTAGTTGAGATCTCTTTTGGGGGTACAAGACATCATTTCTTCAAGGAACATCAGTTCTTTAGGGGGGTCTCCTAGATATTCATTTTGAGGAGTTTTTTCCTTCAAGTTTTCTCCTTTCCTCATCTATTTGTACAAAGTACCTAATATGGCTACACATTATCAGGACTCTTATCTACATAGCCCTATCTAAACTTCACTTATCAGGGGTGTTGGTGCATTTATTTGCTTTATTTCATTTACTTGTATTTATTATTAATTATTTTGGTGCACTAATTACTTATTGTATTTATTTTATTATGTTTATTAATAATTTGCACCAAATAGGATAAGCTTGCTTAGCTAGTAGTTAACTTAGACACTTATCTTGTTATAGTGGAGTTCCACTCCACTATTCAGGATAAGATAGGATAAGATTGTTTAACTAATAGTCAACTTGTGTTGATCATTTACATAAGTTGGACACCTACCTTGTTACTGTAGAGTTGTACTCCACTATTCATGTAGACAGATATCAGTTGAACTACACATGTTGTGTGACTTCCCTGATCTTTATCATGCACGCCTTGCTCTATATAAGCAATGGCTAATTATGTATTTTATATCAGATTGATATTGAATTATCAAAGTAATTCATTATATTTGAGTTATTTATTCATTTCTATTATTATCTCAAATATACAGTTATTGTTTATTACTATTACTATTTTATCTCTTATTATGCTTTCTCTTCGATTCATTAGATCCTATACCTAATTATAATAGTTAGATAAAATAGTGTTTGTGGTCACAGGTTCCATGTTTCTATGTGGTATTACTAACAATCTCTTTATATCTAAAGGAGAAACTGCGAAAATTAATAGTCTAAGAGTTGAGGCTAATAGAAAACTCTTTAGTAGAAGGTTTGTAACTAGACATGAGAATGTTAATTAAATTGGTGTTCAGCTCATAGTGGGGCATGTAAATTAGTCCTCTCAAATAACACTGATTGATCCAATCACTGTAACTATTTTGATTTTCCATAAGCCTTAATATTTTTAGGAAAATGAGATTCTTGTAGACAAACTTTTGAATAGGTGTAGAGGATATGGGGTTGGAAGTCATTGGAATTGAAATTGAGAATAGAGGATGAGTTATAGGGTAGAGATCAAGAGGATAATAGAGGTTTGGGTGTACAAGATAAATGACTAAAATAAATGAGTCAGTGGATATATATAGGGCCTAAACACTCTCTACATAGAGTTTAGACACTGCCTTCATCCTCTAGACACCATCCATGCATTATAAATAGCATCCATAAACTATAGACATTGTCCACCCCCACTAGACATCATCCACAAGATCTAGATGGCATCTATCAGGTTTAGACATCATCCACTAGGTTTGAATGCCATCCAGTGGGCCTAGATGGTATTTATTGGGCCTAGATAGTATCCACATGCTCTAGATAGTGTCCACATACTTTAGACACCATCCATGCCCTCTAGATGTCATCCACCAAGTCTAGATGACATCTATTGAGTCTGGATGATGTCCACTAGGTCTACATGGTGTCCACAAGGTTTGAATAACATCCATACCCTCTAGATGGCATCTAAAGGCTCTAGATGTTTTTCATGCCCTTTGGATGCCATATAAACCCGATGGATGCCATGGACGGTGTCTAGACCCAATAAACAATGTCCAGTCCCAATGGACACCAACTAAACCTAGTGAATGGTGTAAATACCTAATGGATGATGTATAAACCTAGTGGATGCCATCTAGACCTTATGGATAGTGTCTATACCTTGTAGGCATCGTTTAGGCCTAGTAGATGCCATCCAAACTTGGTGGATGGTGTCCAAACTTGATGGACATCATCTAGAGCTCATGGATGGAATCAAGAGCACATGGATGGTGATAAGAGCATGTAGACACCATCTTGAGCACATAGAGGACATCTAGAGCCTATGGTAAATGTCCACTAAGACTAGATGCTCTTTAGACTCTAGCATCTAGACTCTAGAAAAATGGTGCATATTATTTGTCTTCCCAACAAAACTACATCCCCTTTGATTCACCTCCATTTTGAAATTAGATTTTTAATACTCACCAAAAAATTATAAAGGGATTTTTCTTAGGGACCCTTAAAAAAACCTATAATTAATAATATAATTTGGTTCATTTGAGCCCCAATTCACATCTTATATTAATAATCAGGTGAACATGGGGCTCAATTTATCCCAAATTATATCAATGATTACACGATTTGGTTGATTCACCTAGTTTATGATGAAATTAGGGCCAACTAAACCCCAAATCACATCCTATAGTCAAAATTACAAACATGAGGCTCTAATTGGCTTAATTTATCTCTTTGATTAAACCAATTAATTTATTAATTCAATTCATGACATAATTGGGGCCAATTTAGCATCAAACCACATCTTATAGTCACACTTAATCTCAATGGGATCAAATAATCCTAATTTGCCTCTCTAGGTGAACCAAATTGACTATTTGGTTAATCCAATGAAGATATTATGTCCAATTGAGCATCCATTAATTATTTTATCTTAATTAGGTTTAATGCACCTATTAATTCTAAATTCTAATAAAATATATTGGTGAACCTACTTTTTGTTTAAACATTGCTTCAAAAAAATTATCCTATGGTTTAAATAAATTCATGAGCATCCGACACTAAAATATCTTTATTTTGACCTTATATCTAATATCTAACACTAAAATAACTTTATTTCAACCTCAAATTTAATCTCTAATACTGAAATCACTTTATTTTAACTTGAGATCTAAAATTTGACACTGAAAACACTTTATTTAGACCTTGGATTTTAGGAGAATTTACTAATCTTCATATACAATTTTTTTCTTTTCTATTTGGATCTAAATTTCAAATTTTTATTTTTCTCAATTTTCAAAGAATCTATGGCTATATTAGATGAACATTTTTTGTTTCAAGTCTTTTAAATTCTCATTACATGTTATCCTCCCTTAATAGGGAAAATTCTTAACAATTGTTTAATAAAATGAAACACATCTCATATATTATTAATAAAAAATTTAGTAAAGTTGAGTATTACATAGGAATAAGAGCAATTATGCATTCATAATATCATAATATTTACTCATTAAAAACCTCAAGTGCTATTGAATTATTATTGCTTCAACATTCAATCAAAACATTTACTAGTTACTACTAGATAATAAAGGGCATATGTGACTCTTTTCATTGTTCCTCCTCCTAGACCTCAAAGTTATAACAGAAACCATACAACTCCCATTATTATCTAATGTCTTATATTTTATTTTCCAATCCATGTTATTAATAACAATGAGGTAGGCCACCACATCATGGAAAAAGTCTACATGTTCCTCTTGAACCCCCTCCACCTCCCATGAGGTAAGTGAATCAATATAAATGGTATTATATCATGGATCACCTAAAAACTACCCATGAAAATTTTTAAATTTTGGATTTGTTAAATATTTCATCAATCTATAAAGATATTTTATATGTTGCATTATAGGATAATACTATTCATAGTGATACATAACCTGCCACTTTTACTTCCATTATGAGCACCTTCAAAGATACTTGGAATATTATTAATTTTGAAGATGAAGAATTTACAACACAATATGTAATCACATAAAATCCCCCATTCTTTACTCAATTTATAATTCAAAGTAAAAGAATCAAGTGAGTATTAATTGATGCTAGGTTTGGACTGAACAGTTGAAACAAATAGATCAAACTATCAATTAATTTGATGATTATTTAAGACAAGTACTTGGAATGATATCTCTAGATGTAACATTGGGACCTAAAATAGTGTCTATTGTATTTCAAGTTATGCCTAATCACCTACATTATAATTTATTACAAGGGAGACCATGGATACATATGATGATAATAGTACCATCTACATTACAAGGGTGTCTTAAATTCATGTATAATGGATACTCATGATTTTTCACAGATAATAACCCTTTTATATATTGTAAACGCTAAACATCTCAATCCTATTTAAATGATCCAACCATCAACCTTCCTTCTCAAGTCATCCCTTGTCATCAAAATTACACATATGAGATTAGAGAGTCAATTAATGATAACAAGCAAGTAGAACAATAAAATTTACAAATGAACCAACAATAAATCAATCAATCATAAAAAAAACTTGAGAAATTAAAAAGTCATGATTAAGGTCCAAATATAACTTCAAAAATAATAAGAGGAACGAGCAATATTACATATTTAACTTTTGCAAAATAAATAGTTAAAAAGTCAAAAGTTACAAATAGAAAATTTTGAGAAGGATAAGTTTAAAAAGGACCAAAAAAGGAAAAAAATGGAACACAAAAGTATACAAAAAGAACATAAATATTCTTTGGATCAATAAAAGCCTATTATTGATCTACTTTTACTAGTTACTCCCAATGCATAAGATGGTAAAGTTTTAGATTATTATTATAGTGATGGCGATGAGGCTAACATGGTTAATATGATAGAGATAAAATACACAAGCTAAATTTCAATCCTTCATATGAGTATTTATCTCATCCTTTATTCACATTCATTGGTCCATGGGTTTATTGTGACCATTTGAAATCAACCAAATTCAAAGTGCAAGCAACTTTAAGGTGTGCCTAAATATGATAATGTGAACAATTATTGAAATAGTAAATCTCATATAGTATTTATGATCAATTCAGTGAATAATGTAGAAATATCTAGTCCATAATTCTCAAAAGTATTATAAATAATGCCACATCAACATACACTGACAATAATTTTGCAATGTTATTGGATAACAATATTATCACATTACCTACTAATAGACATCGATCCATAGCATGTATTTTACATGGAAAAAAGATATCTTATATTGTTCTTATCATAGAATCACATGACATGATACAAAGCATTGTGAGACATTACAAAATGAAATTCAAAAATACAAGCATGAAGGCATAAACAAATTAATATAGAATCAACAAATATCTCTTACTATAAGAGTTTTAAATACATCATCTACATATACGACACATAGAAATAATCCTAGATAAAAGTATGTAACCATCACAGTATATAAGGAAGGATATTTTTACAAACACAGTCTCATTAATACTACTACATGAGAAATTATATAGTGTTATATGATTACAACAATTGGGGCATAATATTAATGAACTACATCATATGTAGATTTATAAAATTCTCTTAGCTATATCATATATCCAATAGCTTGTGGACCAAAATTTGTCAATACAATGGTATCGATTATGCTTCATACACATCGAATACCATTCACATTTGGACAAGGATAGTTACAACAAATGCAAGCCACAATATATAGTACTAAATAGTGCATCACCTTTTCACATGGATAAAGAACCATTCACATATCACATGATGGTAACAATGAACAAGATGGTGAAATCTCTTCAAAAATAACAAACAAAGTAGAATTTTCACATTTAGAAGGTGAAGAGGACCATGTCATATACTTACACAACTCTAAATATTTCAATATTGATGAGGATAACTTATTGGATGATCATTAACTACATTCAAACATTCTAAAAAAATAAAAATTGATTGTACATAACTTCTTGATTATTTTATTATGACATTCTTTTACTTTTTTCACATGTAATAAATTTGATCAATTATTATATCCCTAGGATCTTAGTGAAATTTTTTTCTTCTTGGATTTTATTTTTCACTTGTTAGATCTAAACAGTCTGACACATTGATATATACTTCCATATTTTTCCATTAACCTTGTTGTTTTCACACTCTGAACTAAGCAAATTATATTTTATAATAAGGATAATATCGATCAGTATGAGACTAGACCAAATTCAAATAACATATTACTAGTTGATCCTATCTTATACCATTTTCACAGTTAAATCATAAGTTGAGCACACATAACATTAATACATCTAATTCAATATACATAACAATAATTATTTATGTAAAATCTTTTTTTCATGTGTTTTATTACTCATACATGTGTGTTACATACCTTGAAAAGTATACATTTGATGATATGAGGATGTACAATCATTCATTTGCATATCTATTCATTTTCCCACATTTTTTTAGTTATATTCATATATATCATGGGGGCATCTAGCTCATACATGTCATCATTTTCAATGCATAATTTACTTAGACATATTTTCAAATTGTTCAGATATTTTTCCTTTATTTTAATTTTGATTATTTGGTTATCACTATTTTATTTTATTCTATTTCTAAATTCAAAACAAAAAACTAAAAAAAAATAAAAGCACAAAAATATCCTAAATATTCTAAAAATCTAAAATCAGGACCTGAGCATGATTAGGCATCTAGTTTACATTCATTGTTATATATTATTTACATCATGATTGATAGATAGCATAATTAGTTAGTTATTTATCTTGTGTTTGTTATTTATCTATCACACATGCAAATATTCATGAGTGTTATGCATGGTATACATATTTTACATAGACTAAGATGTTGGACCTGCCTATACCTAGTGGCCTTGCTAAAATGTGAGCATCTTATCCAAAGGTTACAGTATTTGCATGTGTTACCATTCTATGAATTCTATATTAATGATTTTTATATTTTTTACAAATGTCTTGCTAATATTTCTATATTCCATTGTGAACATGGCTATGTTATTTTCTACGATATGATCACATTCTATATACATAGTGTAGACTATCTTTCTACATCTATGTTTAATTGATGTTATTACTTATACATAGTACACTAGACTTTGATTGTCTATTATGTGTGGCCCTTGGCCCTAGTGTGCAAATTGTTTGAACATCTGAATGAGAATATTTTTATATATGTGAAATAATTGAACACGTCCATTGTTAGTGGCCCTTAGCCTTTTATTTTGTATGACATTTGAACATACCTCTTGTTTTTGACATTATCCATGTCCTTTTCATGTGGCCCTCCACCTTTTATAAGAAAATATTTACTTATGAAACATTTAAACATGTTTGTTGTATACATCCCTTGGCCTTATTGTATGACATTGTGAGTGTTATGTATGTGTGTTTATTGAGCTTGTTAAGTATTATGAGTGCCATGATCTATATCATGCACAACCTATTGTGTATACTTATATTAAAACTCAATAATATGAGCTTCAGTGATACATTTATATATACTTTGCCTCATATGTTACATGATTAGAATGGTACAAACCTTATTGTGTTCACATAATTTTCATATATGATATTGTAAACATATGAGTAAAAAGGAGGCTAGTTATTGTTAGTCATGAAATCAAACATGAAAATAATAAGAGACATAAAATCCTAGGCATGGTTCTCAGATTGGGAAAGATCTAAGAAACAACAAACTAGAAAATAAAAGACAAAACAAGTACAATTATACCTTCAACATGGAAGTTACCTTCTAAGCTAGATGTAGATGTGTTGATCTCATATTGTAATGCATAAGATATTTTTCAATGTTACAACATCATGTAGATGACTTCTCCCCTTGAATAAATATGATTTTAATGAAGAATGGAAGAAATGTTGAAGCTTTGTTATAGGTTTTGGTAGATTAAGTTTGCAAAAAAATGCTTATCAATAATGGTAATTAAGCCTTGTATTTATAGACTTTTAGAATTGATTTTGACTTTCAGATCATGATCAAGATGTGTCATTTAAAATTAATCCAATTTGGAGAGTTAATTCCATTAATATTAGGGGTTGAGTTTACATTGATTAGATATGGGTTTGTATTTTTTGATATGTACTTACATTTATGATAATGCTTGACAACTTTACATGCAATGTCTAATTATGTCATGATTATACATATTTGAATCCACTTTCCATTTGAATGGAGGAATAATTCAATTGATGAATTACGAAAATATGTAATTTGAAAAAGCTATGGAATTTCCCATTAGAGAAAGATTAGGTTAATTGACAAAAGGTTGATTATCTTAATGCAAAGTGATGTGACATTTAGAAGTTGAATAAGGGTTCCACCTAATTTATCCAAAGCATCACTTGTAAAGTTTTAATTTGACTTGGGATGAGTTGAACATGGATAATAATTGGATATGATGCATCTCCCCATTAAGGGATGCCCCAATATGTTTCATAATATGCACATCAAGTGTCTGAAAAAATTTGGATGTTTTAGTGATTTTTGACCTAATTAGTACATTATTAAAAAATATAATTATGATTTTAAATTTGACACAAAAGTGATGAAAGTGGAGTGTCTACATTATTGCCTAGTTTTAAAGGGTGTTTACGAAGTACAGACAAAGCAACAAGTTTTTAAAGAATAAAAATATTATTAAAATATTTTATAATGATTGGATTAAAATGTGTTCATGTTTTGTTGATTTTTGTTTAAATTTTATAAAAATGAATCCATAATGATACCCCAAATAATTTTTGGGATGTCCAAGATGCCCCCTTGAAGGAGCAGCCAAAAAATAATTTTGATGGAATGACCTTCAAAATGAATAATAAGGCATGCACCATGATAGAAGAGGATAAAAAATGGAGAAACTAGAATAAAATAGGAGTAAAAATGAACCATTGAGCCATAAGTAGGCCTCTAGGAAAGAAGAATGATGTAATGGGAGGGTGGAGAGGTAAAAATTCAAATTTGGACTTATAAGTTCACCCCTGGGAGGGATGATTCATTTTCACCCTCCCCTATTGAAATATCATTCTCTAGATTTTGAAATGAGAGATATGAGTGAATAGTGTACATTCCATGATAGATACATCTTATGGAGTGATCCTATAAGTACAAATGACTAGCTAGGAGTGGGCATTCGATAAGTACCTTATTTTTTTTAAAAATAGCATTTAATGTTAGGTAGAAGTAGTAAAGTTAGTGAAATAACTATTTTTAAAACTCTTTAAAATGAAGATATCATGAATGAAAACATCCATATCCCCTTGAAATCATCAATATCATGATCAAAATATCACTAAAATGGGTGAGAAACATCGAAACAGAAAAATGAATGATTGGGTGGAAAATGTCCAAATGATGGGAAAGTGACAAAAATAGTGATAACACCCTTTAAAATGATGATATATCCTTTATAAAAAATGATAATTCCAAAACCAAGCACTAGTATTTCCTTCATTAAATTCAAATATTTAAATCAAAATGGTCACAGTTAAACCTCGGTCACTTAGAACACATCTCATGCTCTTCGTTCATCTCCCTCAACTCACACCATTGATCTTATTCAGAAGTAACTCAAACTTTAAATTGTATCACTCAACTATCCAAATTTTAAACCTTGAACATGTTGACCTCATCTCATTCATCCTTAAAATATTAACCGAATATGCACCATCAATCTCTATAGATCATTCAGGTCATTATCTTAGAATGCTCACTATTAAATCTTGATTAGAAATCTTTAGATTATGACACTTGGCACCCTTGAATACGTTATGAGAAATTTACTAATAGTCTATGTGCTTATGCCACTTGTCATTCATGTGTGAATTTTTGACTCTTTAACTTGTCCCGCACCATTGATCTTTATCAGTATGAACCACCACTCACAATTGATCTTATGTTAGACTAGTGAGACTGTGACACTACAGACAACATATCCATGTAAACCTTTGATCAAAAATTAATTTTTTCATACCTAAAATAAATGCATAAACTTACTAGTTCATCCATATCTACATCACGTTCAGTGATGGTCTAGCTAAGTATAAAAGCTACTGTAATCTGCCTGGAAGGCCAAATTTGAACCTTAATAACTTTTGATGCACTTAATCACATGACCTAAAATTTGAAACATAAAAACTTGAGACTAATTTTATCACACCCATATGACCAACTCCCCCTGACTCATGCATACGTGGTAATGGTGATGTCATCAAACTTTATACTCATATTTTTCTACCATTAAACCAACTATGACAAGATGAACATAATGAAGAACTAGATGAATATCATGAACTTTTACGAGCTCTCCAACCATATTTGACACCCCATATAACCTATACAATATGATCTCATCATCCATAACATTCATCAACATCCTATCCAAGCATATACTAAAGATCCATGCTTAGATACTAGGCTACCAAGCCTATGCTAACACACTATTCACATGCTTGTCTTTTCTCTTTGAACTAAAACCATATTAACATGATAGATGCAATATGATAAACCTCAAACAATACTTACCTCAGATCATATGCATCTAAATCCTACCTTGCACAATTTTAGGCTCAAACTCATCATCATCATGACATCACCACTTTGTTATTACCTTTGACATCAATGCACACATGACATCAATTCTTTGACATCAATGACAACATTTTCCAATAATATCCCCATTTTTCATTGATGTAAACCTCTTCCTTTCCTTTTCCCCATTTTCCATTAATTACAAAGTGGACTAAACAACCACCAAGCCTCTCTACTTGTAATAATAGACCTGGAAACAACAAACATCTTATTACAGAGATGCTTACCTTGATCTTTGCCATCTGGAGTGATCATCTTCACAACTTAGAGCAATAATGATCCCCCTAAGACTTGAATCAATCTAAACATGGGATTTTTTTATCCTTGGACCTTACTTGCAGAACTCACAAGCTCCCTTTGCTTATACATGAAGATTCAACACATTTTCTCAAAGACTGGAACATCTCACAAATGCTTCTCTTTACATCATGCATGGATCCATAAGTCACTCAAACTATCTAAGTTATCTCCCCTTAACTCTATGCATACCACCTTTTAATTATCCACCATGCACCATGACAAAACTCTTCTTTGATCATGCACTTCTATCAATGAGGACTAAACACAAATGAACCACTAAAACCTGATTAAATTCACCTTGAGAACATTGAGAGGGACTCCCCCTAAGATCTCTAAGACATTGCACATCTTGAGCATCTTCAAATCTCCACACATCATGAATAAACACCACACAAGATTACTATCCTTCTCTCTCAAGCCACCTTAATTGTTTGGGATCAACCAACAAACTTGATTACTATTGTGTAAGCAACTAAACACGGAATTAAACCAGAATGATAAGTAACTAGAATCAAAAATAGCAAAGAATAAGAGATACAAGAAACCACCCTGAAAACTTGTATTAAACTCTTTCAAAAGGAAATACAATGAATAAATCTCTCTTTCTTCCACACCTCTCAGATGTACAGATCTCTTTCTCTCAAGAGTTCTCTCTCTCAATTACAATCAATTCCAACAACCTGGATTGATTCACATATACATGTATGTTCTATATCTACAGTATTGTTCTGTAATGTTACAATAAGCTACGAATATCTAATCCTATTATATAATATTAGGAATCATGAGCATGCATTCTCCACCGTTAGATATACCTCTTAATCAAGGGTTCAAATCAATCCTGCCAAAAATAGAAATGCAGACTCAATACCAACAGATAAACTAATCATGCAAACAATCTGTTCATCTATGAAAATAGACTTTCTAGACGCACAGGTGACCGACATCGGTCCCTGTTTGCCTGCACATGACCGATGTCGACAGCCTCTAGTCCATTCCTGACCATCATCAGTGACTGTGTGACTCCTACAACTTCTGCACTCACTCATCTGTTGAAGCTTTTAGCTCCACAACTCAACAATCTCCCACTTGGAGATAAATAGCTACAACTCAATCTGTACAACAACATCTTCTAGCTTCTCCATCTTCAAACTCAATCTTGAAGACCAACAAAAGTTGAATGAAGATTCAACTTCTCCTTTATTACTGGCTTAGTTAACATATCAGCAGGGTTCTTATCTGTATGGATCTTTTACAGCTTCAACTCACCATCCTCCAATACCTGTCTAATGAAGTGGTACCTAAGTTGTATATGTTTGGTTCTTGAATGAAAGGCTGAATTCTTAGCCAAATGAATTGCACTTTGACTATCACTGTATAATCTTCAACTCTCTTGCTCCTTTCCCAACTCTTCCATGAACTGTGTCATCCATATCATCTCTTTGCTAGCCTCTATGACCGTAATGTATTCTGCCTCTACGGTAGATAAGGCAACAACCTTCTGCAACTTTGAAATCTAGCTAACCACCGTTCCACCAACAGTGAAACATATCATGTGGTGCTTCTCCTGCCATCCAAGTCACCTGCCATATCTGAATCTACATAACCATGTAGAGAAGTGTTTGACCCTCCATAGCATAAACGCTTACTACTGGTCCCTCTCAGATATCTGAGAATCCACTAAACTACTTTCCAGTGTTCCTTCCCTAGATTGGTCATAAACTTACTGACAACTCCCACTGCTTGGGCAATATCAGGCCTAGTACATACAATTACATACATTAAGCTCCCAACTACGGAAGCATATAGAACTCTAATCATGTACTCTACCTCATCATGTGAATTAGGACACTGTTCTTTACTCAACTTAAAGTGTCCAGCCATAGGTGTACTTACCAATTTTGCATCATGCATATTGAACCTCTCCAACACCTTGTTCACATAATCCTCTTGAGACAAAATCAAACTGTGATTTTTCCTGTCTCTCTTAATACTCATGCCAAGTATTTTCTTTGCTGCTCTCAAATCTTTCATGGAAAATGTGTGAGTTAATTTCACCTTAATCTTAGAAATATCCTGCATGTGTGAACCTGCAACAAGCATATCATCTACATACAGCAACAGGATAATATATCTACCATTATCCAATCTCTTAAAATACACACAATGGTCAGATTGACATCTACAAAAGCCATGCTCTGTCATAAACTTGTCAAATCTCAGATACCATTGTCTTGGAGCTTACTTAAGACCATACAAGCTTTTTTTCAATCTACACACAAGTTTCTCCTTACCTTTGACCTCAAAGCCTTCCGGCTGATCCATATATATTTCTTCATCCAAATCTCCATGAAAAAACGTTGTCTAACATCAAGCTGCTCAAGATGCAAATCCTCAATAGCAACTAAAGACAATATAGTCCAAATAGAAGTCATCTTTACTACAGGAGAAAAAATTTCACCAAAGTCAATACCTGGTTTCTGTGCAAATCCCTTTACTACCAACCTGGCCTTATGTCTCATCTGTCCATTCTCACCTTCCTTTAGCCTGTAAACCCATCTATTTTTTAGTGTCTTCTTTCCAGCTGGAAACTCAACCAAATCCCATGTTTGGTTCTCTTTCAAGGAATCAATTTCCTTATTCATGCCAAGCTCCCACAGATTTTGGGATTCTACCTGTACTGCCTCATCAAAACTCTCTGGTTCTCCACTATCAGTGAACAATAAGTAGAATAATAAAGGGGAATATCTAATTGGAGGTTTACTTACCCTTTCTAACCTCCTGATGGGCATTTAAGACTCATTTACAACACGTTGTCCACCCAAATTCTCTGTCAATGACCGATCTCGGTCATCTCCAGGTCTATACCTGACCGACGTCAGTTTCACCCGACTAACATTAGTTTTTATATGACTGACATCAGTTCCTTTACAGCCGACGTCAGAAACTGTATGACCGACATCGGTTCCAGAATGATCGACATCGGTGTCTGTGTTTTCTTGTCTATTATTATTCTTTCCCACGAGCTCATTTTGGATCATCTCCTCATCCAAATTAACATTACTCTACTCAGTATTATTTAGCTTCTTGAGCTGATCACTATACATCACTTTCTCATTGAAAATAACATCACAGCTTCTAATAAATTTGTTATTTCCTAAATTCTAAAACTGGAATCCAAAATCTCTAGAGCCATAACCAATAAAAGTGCACCTCATAGATTTAGCATCCAGCTTCTTTCTATTTTCCTTATCAACATGCACAAAAGCTTCAGAACCAAAAAATCTGAGAAATGAAAGATCTACCTTTTAACCTATCCAAGCCTCTTCTGGAATTCCACCATCTAGAGTAGTAGAGGGTCCTCTGTTTATCAGGTAAGCCATAGTGTCTATAGCTTCTGCCCAAAACTATAAGGGTAAACCAGCATGCAACCTCATACTCTGTGCACACTCCAATATTGTTCTATTTATCCTTTCAGCAACTCTATTTTGTTGAGGTGTCCTTGGAACCATCCTTTGCCTGTGTATTCTATTCATTGAATAGTAACTGTTGAACTTATAGCTGCAGTACTCACCACCATTGTCAGATCTAAGGCACTTCAATCTCATGCCTGTTTCATTCTCAACCAAAGCTTTCCACTTCTTAAATGTGTTAAAAACATCAGATTTCTTTCTTATGCAATAGACCCATACCTTTCTTGTATCATCATCAATGAAAGAAACATAATACCATGATCCTCCAATAGAAGCCACCTGAGCTGGTCCCCACACGTCTATGTGAACAAGCTCCAACTTGTGCTTCTTCTTTGTTGACCCAGTCTTGAGAAAACTCACTCTCTTCTGTTTCCCAAAAATACAATGCTCATAAAAATCTAGATCTATGCTTTTCAAATCTGAAAGCTTACCTTTTAACTTAAGAATAGACATTCCCTTCTCACTCATGTGGCCAAGCCTCTGGTGCCACAACTTTGCATCTACATCTGAAGTAGATAACACAGAAGGAGAATTATCAGTAATACAATTACATAAATAGAGAGTACCTACTCTCTTACCTCTGGCTAATACAAGTGCACCCTTGGAAACCTTCCAAGATTCAGTTGTGAGAGTTATTATACAACCCTTATCCCCTAACTTTCCTACAAAAATCAGATTCCTCTTCAGGATGGGTACATGCATGACATCTCTCAACACCCATGTGTTGCCATTTTGCAATTTCAGCTGCACTTTTCCTTTGCCAACTATTTTACAAGGCTCATCATCCCCTAAATAAACTAGTCTAAAATCTCCATGGACATAGTCATTGAAATATTCTCTATTTGGGGTTGCATGGAAAGAGGCACCAAAATCTAAAACCCAAGATTATATATTATTATGCAAAGAGAAAATAAGAGCATCTTGTGCAACAATACCTGTAACTTTTGCTTCTTCTTTAGCTTCATGCTGATTTTCTTCTTTAGGTTTTGACTAGCAATCTTTCCTTGCATGCCCTATCTTTCCACAATTCCAATAGGTTATCTTCCTGCCATTTCTGGATTTGGATCTACCTCTCATCTTTGACTTAGACCTTGATCTCGCTTGCTTGCTCTTCTCTTTTTGCCTTCCCCTACTTTCAATTCTTAAAGCATTCCCTGAGTTTCCTCTGTGCTTTTCCTACGAATTTCTTTATTCAAGATTACACTTAACAACATCATCTACTTTCAAGATATTTGTAGTAGATGTAGTATTACTAACTGCCATTACCAAACTATGCCAACTTTCAGGTAATGAGCATAAGATTAATAGAGCTTTAATTTCATCATCAAAAACTATTTTGACTAAATTTAATTGATTTACAATTCCATGGAAATCATTTAGATGATTAGATACAGATCCACCTTCCTGCATTTGCAAAATAAATAACTGCTTCATAAGATATACCTTATTTGAAGCTGAGGGTTTTTCATATAAATTTGCTAACATATCCATTAACTCTACCGTTGATTGTGCATGTGATAAGTTAGATATCACAGAAGATGCCAGACTCAATCTTATAGATCCCAGAGCCTTTCTATCAAGAACATTCCATTTTTCATCTTCCATATCTGTGGGATTCTTTGAAACTCCACCCAACAGTAAGTATAGATCTTTCTGATACAGATAATCTTCTATCTGCATTCTCCATAATTGATAATTCTTGCCATTAAACTTCTCCATTCTCAGTTTACTTTCTTCTGCCATTACTTCTCCCACTCAAACAAAAATCCCTATGAGTGACCTGTAATCAACACACACTAAACAGATCTGAAACACTTGTTAGTGAACCTGGCTCTGATACCACTTGTTGGGGATCAACCAACAAACTTGATTACTATTGTGTAAGCAACTAAACATGGAATTAAACCAGAATGATAAGTAACTAGAATCAGAAATAGCAAAGAATAAGAGATACAAGAAACCACCTTGAAAACTTGTATTAAACTCTTCTAGAAGGAAATAAAATGAAGAAATCTCTCTTTCATCCACACCTCTCAGATGTACAGATCTCTTTCCCTCAAGAGTTCTCTCTCTCAATTACAATCAATTCCAACAACCTGGATTGATTCACATATGCATGTATGTTCTATATCTACAGTATTGTTTTGTACTGTTATAATAAGCTATGAAGATCTAATCCTATTATATAATATTAGGAATCATGAGCATGCATTCTCCACCATTAGATATACCTCTTAATCAAGGGTTTAAATCAGTCCTACCAAAAATAGAAATGCAGACTCAATACCAACAGTTAAACTAATCATGCAAACAATCTGTTCGTCCATGAAAATAGACTTTCTGGACGCACAGGTGACCGATATCGATCCCTATTTGCCTGCACATGACCGACGTCGGCCGATCCACTACCGACGTTGACAGCCTTTGGTCCATTCCTGACCATCGTCGGTGACTGTGTGACTCCTGCAACTTTTGCACTCGCTCATCTATTGAAGCTTTTAGCTCTACAACTCAACATTAATGACCACCAACAGAACTTCATGCCACTAAGATTACATCAATCACCTCTACTCTAAGCCTTCTTAATCCTTGGAGGTGACAAACTAAACAATCTAGATCCCCATTTAATCATCATAACCAAAACTGACCTATAAAACTTTTTATAACACATTGAAACACTTATACCATGTTTTTTTGTAGAAATTGATCAAAAATCACTCTTCATACTACACTTGTCTAGACTCCTTGTATCCCTTCCTAGAACTTGTATAGCGCATAAATTTTAGTAGACACATCTTAAAAACCTAAAACTTTATATTTGGATCACTCTCATATGTCCCCTTAAGCACACCAATTTTTATCTCCTATCTTCTCCTCTATAACATACTTCCTTGACAAATCTATTAGCTAATTAGGCCTTCATCTTGACAAAAGCATGAATAATTTGAAAACCACAAACCTTCAAATATCTATGAATATTGATTTTACAACCCATTTGGCTCATTTATCCTATTAAAAATCCTCAAACCTTAATTCATAAGTCAAACCAATTTTCTAGCAAAGCTCAAAACTCTAGAATCTCAAAACAAACAAGGTCAACAAATCTCCTTATGGTCAACACCCACCTTTGAAACTTCTTCACACCTGGAGAAACCATCACACACTTCTATAAAAATATTTGATCCTCCATAATTTTGGGAACTTATACATCCTATAACTTAGTTTAGGCTTGCTTGCCCTTAAGCCAAAAACTGAGAAAACCAAGAGCACTCAAAAATCTCCAATTTGACTTCAACATACTATCAAACCACAAAACCACTTGGAAGATGCTATAATAAGGTCAATATACCTTTATATGCAAAAATATCATATTGAAAACTCACAAATCCTCCTTTTCCACCTAAAAACCTTCCATCTGACCCTCTAAATTGAAAAACACCCTTGCAAGACCACATGCTTCTTCAAACTGAGAAATGTATTCATGAAGCACAACAAAGACATCTCTAATTCACAAGGACCTAAAATAGAGGAGCATACCAATCCTCATCATAGGAATGAATAACCTTCTTCTTTTTCCTTTTCTTGACTGAAACAACTCTCTTGACATCCATCTCTTCTTTTGCTTCCTTGACAATGCATGATGAAAACACAGGTTCTTGGAATATCTCTTCAACTAACATCTTCTCCTCTTTGAAATTAGACAACAATAACTCTTGGAAATCATGAAACTCTATTTTACCTAAAAATTATTCAACCATGACAAATAAACCATCAGATTGAGTTCCTTTTTTTAGATTCTCCTTGGCCTTGAATGGTATAACTGACTTGATTCTTAGATCATCCACCTTCTTCTTCATTTAGAATGATATTAAGTTTCCTTGGCACTCTTTAGACACCTCCAAAACTGATTCCTTTTCTACAATATCATAAGTTTGATCTTTGAACTCAATAGGACTAGCCTTCACTACCTTAGGTCTCCACATCATGTTTTGACTTTTGTTATGCTTTCTAGGAGTCTCTCCCTTCTTCAGATGACTTGAGTGCTTATCAAATTTATGAGGACAAAGTCTATCATTATGACCTTTCTTATCACAAATGAAATAAATAACATCATTTATACCTTTTGACAAATTTGAATTGTGATCAATCTTTGGCTAAAATTTATTTTATCATAGCTACGTGAATGTCCATACTTGACTGACTTCCTTCTACATCCCTTATCTCTATGATCATACTTATTACATGTATAATAATGACCATCAAATAAACTAGCATACCTTGAAGCATTTTGATATCTAACAGACCTTCTTGTATTGCTTTCAAAGCTTGTATTCTTCTTAGCTTACTCAGTCTTTACATGTTCCTTCTCCAACTTGTCCAACTTGACTACAACAAGGTCATACTCATTCTTTAATGGATCCATTTCAACATTTAACTATGTACACTCATCACCTTTATTTCTCAAACTAGAACTTGCAGCCTTTAACTAAAATTTGAGATCTTTGATTGTCTCCTTATCCTCCTTAGCTTCTTAGCCATGTCATCCTTCAATCTACATTTTTTCTCTTCAAGAGACTTGATCAAATCTTTCCACTATTGATTCTCTTTCTTCAACTACTTAGCCATCTTATGCTACTTAGAATATCCTTCACATTGTTAAGCTTCCTCCAAATAACCTATTTTGATACCAACTGATGGAGGTACACTCACTGAGAGTGGGGTGAATCAATGATGCAATATATTTATAATTCAAATCCTATTCTTTCAAACCCTTATTCAATTACTAAAAGCATTCATATAATATACAATTCATTCATAATAATTAACAATAGATAATGAAATATCATACACATAACACGAGATCTTTGTGGGTAACCCTCTTAGAGAACAAAACCCACTCTCATGCCTGCAAAAACATGGACTGCTTGTCATATAAGAAGTATGAAAGCATGAGACTAGTCTAGTACTTCTAACCAAAATATAGTGAAACACATGTTTCATAATGAGAACCTTCCCCTAAGATGATCAAGTCCTTTTGACCACCTTTTAGTCAAGTCCTTCTAACTGGCTTTAGTGAAACACCTGTCTCACAAAGAGCACATGCCCCTAAGATAATCAAGTCCTTATGACCACCTTAATATTCAAACCTATAAGATAAATATATTTTATATCATAAATATAACCTATATGTTATACACATTGTTATAAACCTACTCTGCTCTTTAACCCATCTATTGGGCACACATCCTTTCCTTTACTCCACAACTCTCACAAAACTCCTCTTCTATCAATTCTATCAAGTTTAGAAATAACCACATTTGATTTCACCTTTTATAGGTTTTTTATTATTATTAACATGTTCACAACCTTCCTTATCAGCCACAACACATGCCTTCACTCTTAAGGCATCTACATGGGTCACCTTTAAGTAGTACCCTCTCTCAAATAGGCCTAAGTCACCTTTTAGGTCCTATGAAGACCCATTCACTTATTTGAAACTTATCCAATCAAACTAAGAACAAAGGAACACTTTAAAATACATGAACCCATGACACACAATCTATATGTCCTCTTTAAGTGATAATAACCATCACAACACCCTTCTGTTAAAGATTAATTCACTCAAACAACATTTTGTGCACATAGAAATCATAAATGAACACACACTCATCTTCTAAACATTTGTTCATACTGAATATGATTGATCAAACCTCTAAAATCCATATAGATGGTCCTCATGGGGTCTAAAACACTCTACAATAGCTAACTCACCTTAAAATATCCAAATACCATCATAACAAACTCAAATACCCTTCTCGAGTTATTTGCAGAGCATGAATGACCATAGTCAACTTTGGATCTTAATAAATTTAACTTTACAAACATTTAGACCTTTGAATGAATATTACCAAAATCATCTTGAAGTCCTCTAAAAATTTTATTTTTACTACAACATCAAATTCTATATAGATCTAAATTTATGGCTTAAAAACCAAGAACTAATCTTTCCTTCGTTAAATTCAAATATTTAAATCCAAATAGTCACAGTTAAACCTCAATCACTTAGAACAAATCTCATGCTCTCTAATCAACTCATTAAACTCGCACCATTGATATTATTTAGAAGTAACTCAAACTTTAACCCATATAACTCCACTATCTAAATGTTAAACCTCAAAAATGTTGACCTTATCTCATACATCCTTGCAATATTGACCAAATGTGCACCATCGATCTTTGTAGATCAGGCAAGTCTTTATCTTACAATGCTCACCATTAGATAATACTCAAAACTCATGAGATTATGAAACTTGGAAACCTCATGTGCCTTATGATCACTTTACTAATAGTCCATGTGCTTGTGTCACTTAGAAACTCCACATGCATTATTGACTCTTTGACTTGTCCCACACCATTGATCTTTGTCAGTATGAACCACTAGTCACCATTTATATTCTATTAGAATAGCCATATTGTGACACTATAAACAACATATCCATGTCAATTTTTGATTAAAAATTAATTTTTGTGTACCTAAAATAAATGCACAAACCTGTTGGTTCATCTATATTTGCATGATGTGTAGTGACAGTCTAGCTAAGTATAGAAGCTACTGTAATCTACTTGGAAGGCCAATTTTGAATCTTAATAAAATTTGATGTGTTTAATCACATGACTTAAAATTTAAACCATATTAACTTGGGACTAATTTTATCACATCCATATGACCAACTCCCCCTAACTCATCCATATGTGGCAATGATGACATCAACAAACTATCCACTCATATTTTTTTGCCATTAAACCAACTATGCTAAGATGAACATCATGAAGAACTGAATGAATACCATGCACTTAAAAAATCTCTCAAATAATTTTTGACACCCCATAGGACCTCTGAAATATGATATCATCATCTATAACATTCCTCAACATCCTATCCAATCATATACTAAATATTCATGCTTACATACTAGGATACCAATCTTATGCTAACACATTGTTTACATGTTTGTCTTTTCTCTTTGAATTAAAACCACATCAACATGATTGATATAATTTGATAAGCCTCAAAAATACTTAACTTAGCTCATATGCATCCAAATCTTACCTTACACAACTTCAGGCTCAAACTCATCATCATCATGACATCACCACTTTGTCATTACCTTTGACATCAATGCACACATGACATCAATGACAACATTTGCAAAATCCATTCTTATCTTTGTCCAAAAAATTCACATAGATATGGATTTGCATTCAAATTCATCAAAAACCATATATATGATGGTCAAATCTATTTTTGTAACCAGAATTCATTATATTCTCATCCATAAATATTTCATTAGATTCCTTGGCTTCTGTATTGGTGTGTATCAAGGAGATCAGGATTTTTGGCTTTGAATACACATTTATCACCTTACATTGATAATTTTTTCAATGTCAAAATATGTGGATTTAACATAGTTTAACATCCCTCGATCATATCAAAAGTCAACAGTGATAATAATCATTTATATTTAGTCTTTTAGGTGTTTTTTAATTTAAAATTAATTTTAAGGAAGTCAAAGCTTATAGGTAGTCTATTAGTTGTGAGTAGCCTCATAAGTTTGGTTAGTGTATTCTCTTTTAGTGTCATTAAATTAATTTAAAATTCATCTCATATGTATTATAAGTGTTATGACTTATTTTATAAATTTGAAAATTTTAACTTTGGTTTATAAATTTAAATAAATAGATTCGTAATTAAATTGTTATTACAAATATAATTTCATTTATAGTCATTGTCAACAAAGTAGTGTCAATAATATGTATTTATGTCTTTTATTTAATAAATTCAATATAGAGTCTTTTATCATTAAAATAAAAAATTTGTCAAAATTTTAATAGTACTGATAATTGAGTCAGTTTTTTAAAAGTCTTATTTTTACGTCAGAGTTTAGAGTCAATTATTTTTGGTCATCATTTTCAAAAATTGTAAAAATAAAAAAAATTGCCTTATGGATGCATTTTCACTTGTATGTGACATCTAAATTGTGGGGAGGAGTCTTGTCATAAAAATAACATGCAAAGAATGAGCTTCATCAACACTTTTGTTGAGTGAGCAGCTTTATATATTGGAGGATGGAGGCTTTCTACGCCTCTCATAAGCCATTAATGAAAAGGAGCTTCTACTATGTTGGTGCATATATATATATATATATATATATATATATACTTGTTTGTATGTGTGACAAATAAGAGATGTATTTCTTATTTTCCCACATAGTGTATTGCATAAAAAAGGTGTTTAGGAAATACATAAGTGAAATTTAAATAGATCATTCCTACTTGTAAGTTACCACACTATATAGGTTAATGTGGTTCCCTCAATGAATGGTTGATGATAGATGTATCTATTCAAAGTTTCCACACTGATTCGATTGATGTGTTCTCGATAGTGAATGGTTGATGAGAGGTAGATGTGTACCTTCTCTACTTTCATTAAGTCCTGTGAAACACAAATTACTATGTAAGGCCTATGGGGGGAATGTTAGGAAATAATTAATACTCACATTAATTTTTGTATAGTGTAATGTGCATTATCATGCAAGTAATAATTCACATCAAGTTATATTTGGTTAGTATTTGTTTATTATTATGAGGTTAGTAAAATATATTTTTAATAAAAAATATATATATTAGTTGTACTTGTATCTCTATTAATGGGTTATTTTTTGTTTGCCTTCCTATTCTATAAGAAGTTGTTATACCATCTTGGTTATTTAATAGCCTATGTATTATTCAAGTATATGGTGAATAAAGGATAGTTTTTCAGTATTGATTATTATTCTCAATTTGTTATTGGGTTAATTGTGCATAGACTCTAATCAACCTCAATAGTTGTTTCAAGCCAAAATTCATGAAATTTGGTACTATATGAGTAGTTTTGAGTGTAAAAGTTGTGGTATTGGGTTATTCATGATATTTCAAGGGTTTTTTTCTCAAATAAATAGGTGGTTTTGATTTTTGTGGCCTTTTAAAGGATCATCTATATGTAATTCAACCCTCCAAGGAATGCCACTTTACATCTTATCCTTCTAAAATACGTATCATGCATAATATACTTCAAACCCACATCATTCATAATATACTTTAAAATCCCATATTATTTGCTTAAACAACATTTCTATAGCCATTTTCATGCAAAATTTCTTTATAAAACCTATAAAGTGCAAAACATTTATCTAAGCCCACCAACCAATCAATCTGCACTCTAATCTTCCACATGATGGTTTAGATCTTTATTTGGCCTTCTTGAGCTATCTATATTTTGCATTCAAGCTATATATATGGGTTGTTGTACCTTCCAAGGCATATTGAATAGATATTCATTATTTTAGTTGAGAAACCCATGGTTTTTAGAAAGGTAAATAGATGGATTTTGATGATATTAGGTTACAAATTATTGTGCCAAGAAACTAGTTTAGACCTTCCTAAAGAAGATGTGTTTCATAAAGTTAATAATTATTTGAAGATTTTTGGCTATAAAATTGATGTAATTTTGAAAGAACATTTAAACTCCTGTAATTATTCAAGAATGGTCACATGAATTTATAACTATGTTGTTATTTTCTCCAATTTATTTAGAGAATTCTTTTTTGAGATATATAATAAACTCAATAAAGAGGCACATCAAGATATAGGTGTCTTAATCAAAAATATGTCTTTATACCTAGCCCTAGTGTCAGAGATGTTGATCTTAGTCAATCAGCATTATTCAGTGTTGACCATCATAATGCTTGAAAGTATCCAACTTTATAACCACATTTTTTAGGTAGATTTTATAGGTGCCAAGAAATAATAAGCCATAATCTTGGAAGTGATGCAAGATAGTTTGTATCTACAAGGAAAGTTGTGGGGGTGGGGAGTATGGATAGGTCTCTAGTGGGATCATATTCACCATATAGAGTCTCATCAAATGGGAATAGATTACATCATTCAATTTAAATTGGTATACTAGGATGTGTTATTAAATAACAAAGTATATTTGGTGAAATTTGGAACATGCCACATTCAAATTACCCTTTACCTGGATAGGAATTGGCATATCTAGGCAAGGCAAGAAAATTGAGCATTCTTCCTTCCCAAATAGTCTTTCTATCACTTTCATTTGTTAAAGTGTTATTTTATGTTATATATTTTTAATCTCATGGTACCATACATCAAAATCCATCTTATATTTCTATTTTTTGTTATATATCATGTGACATAATGGTAGAGAATAAAACTAACTAGAATGTAGTAAAAACCAAATACCATTGTCCATGGGTAAAGCTAGGAAAAGCAGGAGATTCATTGTTATTCAATCCTTGTACATGACACATGATTGTAAATATGATTAAATATTGATCCTGATCTAGAAATTACTTTATATATGAGAATGTGTGGCAAAACAAGATTTTGAGATGAACCCCAAAATATAGCATCTTATATGTGTCTCTCAAACATATATGCTCTAACTAGTAGTTGGGATGACATTGAAATGGTACTATAAATGATTAAAGATATGTGTATAAAATAAACCCTGATGTAGTTGTATTGAGGTTAAAAAATAGGTTCATAATTTTCTTGGAGGAGATATGTCACACCAACAAATACAAACAATCTATACAAAGTTAAAGATATTATCACGGTACAGATGAAGGTGGCAGGATTTGTTCTTGATGCAAGGTTTCTATTAAATAATGTAAATGAATATGAGAAGGAATAAATTATTCACCTCCATATAAAATGGTTTTCAATTGCATTTGGTCTAATAAATGAATCCCCCATATTTGTTATAAAAAAATTGACACATGGTGACTACCATTCTAAAAGCAAAGTTCTAACACTAAAGTTGGTGTCTTGCCTCCTCAAGAAAATATGGTAGAGAAATATAAGAAATATAAATAATAAAAGGTAGAAGAGATAAATCCAAATGGAAATGAGAACCAATATCCGGGCCATTGGACACCTCATAAAGATTATGGTGATGAGAATGGATTGAGAAAGACTTCAAAACTTGTTTTCTCAATGTGGTGCTTCGATTGGAGATATTGTTCATGTACAATAGGAGAATATCTAACAGTGGAAGATGAGAAAATACTTATAGTTTATTTCAATATGGAATTCCCAAGGAATTAAAAAAACTCAACAAAATAAGTGACAGGAGTCAAATCCAATTGTAGTTATTGAGCAGGGTTTATCTCAGCAAAAAAAATCTTCTTCTTCCCTGTAACCACTCGAAGTCACTTTTCTCTTTCCAACCTTATATTTCTCCATTGCATTTTTTTCAATGACTTAAAAATATTATGCTTTAATTTTTAAGTTATAAAATATAAAGTAACAGTGAAATAGAAACAAGTTACCAAAAAAGTGGTTAGAAAGGTGGTTATGGGTGGTTACACCTATTGTAAGCTATAAATAAGAGTTTTAAGATAATTTTAAATATTTTTTTATCGTATGAGAAATTTTATAAAGATGGAAGGAATGAGTTTTTATGTACATCCCCATGAGGGATCAATATATATATAATTTACAGGACTTTGTACCACGAATTTTTATGGATGAGTGATGTGAATGAATATATCAATCTATTTGATTCTTCTTCTTTAAATTTTATATAATACTATTGTTACATAGTCAATGAATGCAAATATTTTTATTTATAAGTTCTATTGAATCTACATTATGATTTTTTGTCATTATGAAACCTTGGTGAGATTGAAAATAGAATTCATGTCTGTTTTTATTGGGAAATATGTGCTTGTTTATATCTTTCTTTGTAATGGTATCCAATCTCCTTGGTTTATGTATCATGTTCATATGTTCATAATATGTTTTTATCATCTCATTTGCATGATAATGGTTTCTTATTTTATAATTTTAACTCTTTGATTATTCTAGTGAGTCTTTGTGTTTAGCTACCTAGAGTTTTTTTTTCCTCCCTGGGATTATTATAACAACTTTTTGTGTTTGATAACTAGCTATAATTATCCCATTCTCCCTTATTTTATTATATTCCCCTTTTCTTCCCTTCATCTTCATTTTCTTACATTTCCCTTTCCATCACCTTTCTATACTTTTGGTTAAAAGTACAACCCCCATAGAGAATATTTCCATTATAAATAGTTTTATTTCATGAATCCCTTTTTGTTTTCAATAAAAGTAGCTTCACCTTCTAATAGGAGAGGAAATTTGCCCCCACATTGTTGAGTGAAATTTCACATTTTTTTCCCTTAACAAATTTTTTAGCCAATAATATTGAAAAAATTGTACCAAGTGGAAATGCATCCTTGCATAACTTGAATTGTTCATCCAACCATCAAAATTTGTGTGTGTGCTTTGCATAATCATACACAATTTTCTCCCCAAATTTGACCATAAATTCAAAAAAAGTGTATTTATTTTTGAATAAGCTCACACTTTTATATTCCTTTCTGTATTTTAATGTATTTGCCAAAAATTTACATTTGCTAAAACCAACTTTTTTTTGTTCAATTCCACATGTGTTCTCCTCTAAATAAAAAATTTCAGTTTTTAAAATCCACCAAGAATGTTTTAAGTTCCATCTAAACATGTTTTCTTATAAAAAACATTGCCTGTCTAATCTTTGACAAAAAATATTTGGAATAAATTCCATTGTTGACTTTGGTAGTACTTTCATTTTTCACTCCTACAAAATATTATTAGTATGCCAAGTACAATATATATGATGAAAACCATCATAATTCATTGAAAATTCAACATACATTGTATAACAATAAGTCGTGTGTGTGATTGATTTTGACATAAAAGGGTTTGGTTATATTGAAATATATTTGACTAATATTTTTTTATGGATATTTATTTAAAAATTTAGAGTACATATATGTTTGGGTCATATCCAAGAAATGTTTTGGATGTGGTTCACAATTACGAGAAATTTCTCTTATTTTCATTACATCTCTTAAACTGAATGATACCCTTGTGTTGTCTTTCCATAATTATGTAAGTAAATTTTTTATAGGATTGGTTATAACCTCATCTCTTTTTAGGAGTCTACCAGAGAATTCACAAAAGTCATTGTTATTGGTATCATGAATTATTTATCATCTTCCAAAATTGTGTAAGTAAATATTTTAGAGCATCAACTATATACTTGTCTTTATATGGGAGTCACAGAGAATGTCCATAAGTCATTTTTACTAGCATCATCAAGCCTTTCACATATCTCAACTACTCTTAATGGTGTTTTTATAAGTAGGTTTAGTGGTCCACTTACTTTTATAATCAAGTTTTTTTTTCTTGTTTAACCACTTACTATGCAGGGTTTAATTACACATTAGGTAGAAATAATATATTTGGTGCTTTTATTCACATATAAAGTATGATATTCAATATGTAGAATTTTAATAATTGGATTGTTTTGACCATCAATATTACATTTTATTAGTCTTAAGGTGTTCATAATAGGTTTCATCTTAAGAAATTTCATTATTTTAAAGAACAAATGAAATCTTTGAGAATTATTTAATTTTTTTAAGTAATTATCCCAAATTTTATCATATTTTCTTCCCAAATGGAGGTCACACATATTCTCAAGTATTGGATTTAAAATGATTTCATGAATTTTAATTAAGTACGTGGATCTTCTATGCAAAATCGTAGGAGGTGTTGTTAGTGTCAACTTTTATTCACTTTGTATTTCCATTTTTTTTTCATTATTAGTTTCTCCATTTAATTTTCCCATATAGTTTTCTTCATTTAGTTTTCTCATATTATCATCACCATAATTTAAATTTAGACTTGAATTTTAATTTGATATGACATCAAAATTATAAGTTAGACTTTCAATTAAGTATTTATCATCATTCATTGGTGTAGAATATGTACCTTGTCTTACACTAAGTTTTCAAAAAAAATCTCACTAGATCTAGATGATGACCAGACAAACTAGATGGCATCCACAAGATCTAGACGTCATCCATAGGATTTTTGTGGTAAGAAGGAAGAATGAATTGCATCCACAGGGATTGGGAAGCATCTACAAGTGTTTGGAAAAGACAAGAAGTACTTGGCAGTGCTTGGAATCTATAGGGACTCTCACTAGTAGCCACACAGAAAGGACAACTGACTGCATAGTCTTGAAATGGTAGGTCACAACTTGTCTAGGAAAAAATGTCTACAAGTTCATCTGGTGATAAAGGTAAGAAATCAAGCAAATTATCACAACAAAGAGCATGTTGTCTTATTTTGGGTAGCTAGAAAGAACAACCAATCAATTCAACATGCACCCACACAAAATATAAGTACTAAATTATTTACCAAATTTCTTTATTTATTTGTAATAACTATTATTTAACATTTGAAATATACTAGCAAAATCTTTATACATGCAGATCCCTCCAATTGAGTGTGGTTTTTCAAATGAAAAATTTAATCACAATATTACTTCACCATTTGAAGATATTATTGATGATGGCATGCCACCACTTGAAGACATACCTGAATGTGGCATGGCTATGGTGAATGACAAACCACATTATATGATAAAAACATTAAAAGAAACTTCTACATCTCAGAAAATAAATTTCATGGCAAATAAAAATCTTCAATTTTTGCCAATAAAGAGAAGACTTGAGTAAATTCCAGATGATGATATCAATACAATAGATCAAATTACTCAGAAATATGTGCCAAAAAAAAGAAGTAAATAGACAATTGAAAGGTATTTTAAGTTTAATTGGGTAGCAAAATTTCCTTTCATTGAAACAACAGAGCCAAAAAATAGTGTTGATATCCCAAACGAATGTAAATGCACAATGTGTTCTTGGAAATTAAGAAAGGACCACAAAATGTAACTTAAGTTGGACACAATTGAGAAACATTGTGGCAAAGTTTATGTTTCCATTGAAAAAGATGGAAATTTTCAAAAGACTCATAGATGGAAAGATGTCAATGAATGCATGCATGTTAGATACATGGTAGTGTATGAAAAAATTATAAACATATATGAAATCTTTTTGAGAAAGGAGGAATAATTATAGCTCAAATAGGAAAAGTTATTTAATCGAATCAACATGTAAAAAATATACAGTTCCCAATGATCTATTATATTTTCAAAAAAAGTAGACCTATATCTGAATTTTTTAGATTATAAAACACTATTTTAACATAATAGATTTCATAATCACAATGGTCAGATGGCAATGCTTGGAAAATGGTAAAATGTTTGGCAATGATTGAAAAAAAAGATTTGAAAGAAAAAGTTAAAAATGCAAGTTTTATATCAATGTCCATTGATGAAGTCACAATAGTTGCCAACATAGTATGGATTTGTATCCATGTTTACACTTTTGATAAAAATTCAAGGATGCCTCATACGTTATCTATACATTTAATGGTTGAAAATTTCAATGCAAAAAATCTTTTCAAATTATTTATTTATAATTTGAAGGACATTGTTGGGACGGATGATTATGTTATAGTTAAGAAATTGGTATGTGTTAGAGCTGATCGTGCAATAGTGATGTAGAGGAACATAAATGGTTAATGTGTTCAACAACAAATTTTAGTTTATTCATATATGATTTCAATTCATTTCATGGCCCACAAAATGAATCTTGCATACAAAATTATGAGTACATTTGAAAATATTACAAAAGTGGAGGAACTTATCCATGATTTACATGCTTATATGACCAACATTCCTAAAAGGTTTATAGATTTTTATAAAAATTCAAATGGAGTTATTGATGGTAAAAATATTCTAAAATATAATGATACAAGATAGATTTCCATTTATGATCCTACATGCAAAAATTTTGAAGAATATCCATCTCTGGCAGGTTTCATGTTTAAATATCAAATGAAAGTTGACAAGGCAAAATATCTATTATACCATTTAATAGATTTTGAAATGCTTTTGACATTATTTGTTATTATCCTATCTTGAACAAAATAAATTGTTTGATAAAACATCCTCAAGAGAGATTTATATATACTGTAGACTTCATACATATAAGAAAATGGGTTTGTCAATCTCTAGATATCTTATACTCAGGTCAAAATAGTTTTAAGCTTCTTGTTTTTGCTAGTTGGCAAACTTTAATAGATATTAACGATCCAAAATCCTATTTGAAGTTCAATATTCATGATCATTTTTATATCTTCATGAATGGAAAGAAAATACCATTGCACACATTCAAAAAATGAGTTGATTGTGTAGGTTCAGAAATTGAAGAAGTTCCTGTAACATGTATTATTTACGAAACCGTGATAATGAAAACATGAATAAAATTGAGAAATATAAAGGATAACTTGGTTATGAAAATAAGAGAATGGTTTCAAAGTGATGAGTTGCTTGAAACCATGGCAGTGGTGAATCCCATATTTTGGAGCGCTGAAGATGGTAAAAAATAAATCAATATTTTATTTCTTAAATACACTAGAACTCTTATTAAACATTTTTTGAAGTCTGTAGATATCAATGGAGTTGAAATTCTAGGTATTTTTCAAAAAAAATTATTGAGATCACAGTCTATCCATTTTGGATTCACAATTATTAATCAATACAAGTGTCTCAAAGAACCAACTGAAAGTGGTGCTATTACAAGGCTTTAAAAAAATCCTATCCCAGTACCATCCTATAGGAATATATAAGTGAATATTTTTTATTGTATGAACTCTGCCACATAATGATTTTGGGCTCTGTGCAAGATGAAAGAGTCTTTAGTGTATTATTTTTTATTAAATCAAAACTTCGTAACAAATTAGACAAAAATCTAGACACATGTTTGAGATTGTATGTTTCACGTTATCCAATGGATGCATTCCCCTATGATAGAGCACTTCCAATTTGAAATTCACTTAGTCAAAGAAGAATAGTGACCAATACAACAAATGACATAGCTAATCCATATATTAAAACTCAATTTACATTGGATACAGTACATACAAAAGATAATTATAAAGAAAGTGTTACTCAAGAACTATTTTAGCTACCTGAATATTAGTATGTAACCTTCAACTTTCAATTCTGTAATTGATTTTTATATTATTATTTGTATTGAAAATCATTGAAATTTTATTATTATGTAAATTGTAAGAATTAATTAATTATGATAATGTATTATTTTAAAATAGTTGTGTATATTGCAATTGTTTAAAATTTAAACTTTGTTAAACATGAATTTATTGTTTCATCATTTCATGTGGTTGTTAATATTATACATCAATGAATTATGATAATATCACTATATATTTTAACTAGTAAATATCTGAAATTAACAGAATAAAGACAAATTTAAACTTTCAAACTTTAATTTACAATATAAACTTTATAGTTTCAATATAACATATATAAAAATGTATAGAATAAACACATAACGGATAAAATGCATGGAATAAAATAGAAATAGAGATTTAAATTAATCTTTCAAATTTTAATCTATAATATAAACTTTTCAATTTCAACATAACATATATAAATATGCACAGAATAAAATAGAATGAGACTTATATTTAAACTTTCAAACTTTAATTTAAAATATAAACTTTCCAGTTTCAATATAACATATATAAAAATACATAAAATAAACTTGTAATACATGAAATAAAATAGAAACAAAGACTTAAATTTAATCTTGCAAACTTTAATTTATAATATAAACTTTCCAGTTTCAATATAACATATATAAATATGTACAAAATAAAATAAAAATAAACTTAAATTTAATCTTATAAACTTTAATTTATAATATAAAGTTTCTAGTTTCAACATAACATATATAAATATGCACAAAATTAACTTGTCATGGATAAAATGCCCAGAATAAAATAGAAACAAAGACTTAATTTAATCTTACAAACTTTAATTTACAATATAAACTTTCCCTTTTTAACATAACATATATAAATATGTACAGAATAAAATAGAAAGACTTAAATTTAATCTTGCAAACTTTAACTTACAATATAAACTTTCTAGTTTTAACATAACATGTATAAATATGCACAAAATTAACTTGTCATGGATAAAATGCCTAGAATAAAATAGAAACAAAGACTTAAATTTAATCTTGCAAACTTTAATTTACAATATATTTTTTTTAGTTTGAACGTAACATATATAAATATACACAAAATAAAATAGAAATAGACTTAATTTTAATCTTGCAAACTTTAATTTACAATATAAGATTTTCAGTTTCAACATAACATATATAAATATGCACAATTTTTAACTTAAATGGATAAATTGTCTAGAATAAAATAGAAATAAAGACTTAAATTTAATCTTTCAAACTTTAATTTACAATACAAACTTCTCAGTTTCAACATAACATAAATAAATATGTATAGAATTAACTTGTCATGGATAAAATGCCCAGAGTAAATAGAAACAGAGACTTATATTTAAATTTACAAACTTCAATTTACAATATTAACTTTCAAATTTTCAAGTTTCAACATAACATATATAAAAAAAATCAATTACAAATTTTTTGACCCAATTTCATTAAATAGAGATAGATGAAATAAATAGATATCATTCCACATGAGTTCTAGTTTGTTGTTCAGATGCAGATCTTGTTACCTCAGCTTCTCCCTTCCTTAAATCTGAATAAAAAACACCTTCTCTAACAATATCCTCAGTTGTAGCATTAATATTTGCAACTACTGATCTTTCTTCATGTATTTTATCTCTTTTTGATAGGATATAGGGATCCATATCTATTTTCTCCTTAATAAGAACATATGGATCCATTCTATACTCTTTGATTATCCTCCTCAATCTGTCATGTTTGTTGACTCTCACAAGTTTTTATTTAAATGTAATTGTTGCATTTAAGATTTTTATGCCTTCTTCAGATGAATATGCAATACTTGTGCTTCATTCTTGAGGTTATCATATTTTGACTATAATTTGGAAAATAAATTTGGTCAGATAAAAATTACAAAAGTGCAATAAAAACTGGATAAATAAGTAATTACTTACCAAATATTTATCCCTCTCTGCATTGGCAATGTGGAAAATTTTTTGGTCTCTTTCCCATTTGTTGTAATAAACATGTCTCTGTATTCAAAAAATTTAATCTATTAATCATAATATCTAAAATATTATTATTGTACGGATTTACTACAAAATGAATTCTCATTCAGCTTGATTCACTAACACATCAATTTTGGATTGATCATTTTAAACCAAATAATATAAATAATATATTTGAGAATGGTTATGATAACACTCATTAATTTATTTTACCAAAGCCTTTCCTTGAATCTCCCATAGTTTAAAAACTTTCAAATCAGTCTATACAATTTCATCTAACAAAGCAAAATCATTATTTGCAACATGATTCTTCAATGGAAAGGATATCAATTCATCAATAGATCACTCTTCATCATTCCCTAGTTCAAGTGGTGAACCAGAAGAACCATGTCCAACTATTTTTTAGAGCTTGGAATTGAGATCCCTGAATAATATTGTGCACAACAAATTTTTATGTAAGCATGGAATCGATACCCTCAAGGACGCATCATCAAGATCAATGTTTTGTAAAAATGTCATGGCACCACCAAACACTTCACCCACAAAAAAATTAGAGAAATTTGAGGTTTTTATATGCAAATCCATTCCCTTGATATATGTTAGTATTGGTAAATTCTTCCCCCTCTTCTGTACAGTGCAGGGGGGAGGAGGTGGAATCCTACTTCTCACATAATGTTGCCCTTCAATACGAAATACCATCACTAATCAATGAATAAACTTCATCAAAATTAAACCAAAGTTAACCTGAAGGTTAAAGATAATAGACTTAGGATCCATACTCTAAGTTTTCGATAGCGTAATTACAAACATGAAGTCAAATACCTTGCACATGAGTTAAATGTTGCACAGATTGATGAGCAATGTTGTCAATGTCAGATGTCATTGTAAAATGACATGAAGCATTAATGAAACTAATTTTTTCTGTTACATCAAATTTCAATAAAAATTTTAAATTTTCAAACCTGGATTTAAGGCAAGGGATGTGCCCAAGGGTCCTTACCAATGTGCATTAGTAGGTGAGATATATCTCTACATTATTTTATGTCTTATCAATGGTGTCACCATAATAGAATATGTATCATCACCTCTATCAGATTGAGAATCTTTGGAGCCCTCGACAGGATGGTATTTGTTTAGTGTAACTTCTCTTTTGGATTGAGACATAGATTATATTTTATATAACAAGGACACATACATAATTAATTTTATATTTGAATTGTATCAAAGCTAATAACATAATAATTTAATGACTTAAAATTACACTTAAAACTTACCTCTAGCTCTGCAAGGGCCACTAAATTAGATTTCGTATTTTCATGCAATATTGTGGGAATAGTTGTTCCCTTCAGTGCATGGTACACCTCATATTATAAACCTAAGACATAATTAGAAATGAAAATTATGTAATTGTCACTTGGAAAGGCACAATCTAAATCATTTCTTATCTTGTTGTAAAGTAATGTACACCAATCAAAATGTTGGCCTCTAATATAATGGATAATGTATGCTACAACCTAGAAGAGGATGTCTACAAGTCCTCCCTATAAAATAATCCTCTCCTATAAAAATTCAATGAGGGCTTCTCGATATGGGTTTTTGATATTCTTAACTCAAATACCCCTTATCAAATGATTAGGGGTGCCTGTAATGGAAGCAAAAAATTATTTACAATCTGTAATGGACACATTTGATTTTAAAATTCATACATAAAACATAATATTAATTAATGGAAACAAGATAAATATTATTCAATGAGGCAGATGTATTTACAGCCAAGTGATTTTTAAGATAAATTTTATCTTCCTTAGATAAAATAGTGTTTATGGTCATAGGTTCCATGTTTCTATGTGGTAGTCCTAACAATCGCTTGATATCTAAAGGAACATCTACCAAAAGTAACAGTTTGAGAGTCGAGGCTAATAGAAAACTCTGCAGTGGAGGGTTTATAACTAGACATGAGAATGTTAAGTAAATTGTTGTCCATCTCATAATGGGGCATGTAAATCAGTCCTCTCAAATAACACCAATTGATCTAATAATTTTGTTTTGATCTTCCATAAGCCTTAATATTTTTGGGAAAATAAGATTCCTATAGACAAAATTTTGAATAGGTTCAACAGATATGGGGTTGGAAGTCATTGGAATTGAAAAATGAGAATAAATGATGAGTTATAGGGTAGAGTTCAAAAGGACAAGAGAGGTTTGGATGTACAAGATAAATGAATAAATTAAATGAGGTAGTGGATATATATAGGGCCTAAACACTCCCTCCATGGAGTTTAGACATTACCTACATCCTCTAGACACCATCCATGCATTATAGACAACATCCATGAACCACAAACATCATCCACCCCAATTAGACACCATCCATAAGATTTGGATGGCATCTATTAGGTCTATACATCATCCATTGGGTTTGAATGCCATCCACTAGGCCTAGATGGTATCTATCGAGCCTGGATAGTGTCTATAAGATCCAGATAGTGACCACATATTGTATACACCATACACGCCCTCTAAATGTCATCCATTGGGTCTGGATGGCATCCACCAAGTTTGGACTATGTCCACTAGGTCTGGATGGTGTCCATAGGGTTTGGATGACATTCATTCCCTCTAGATGGCATCCATAGGATGTAGATGTTGTCCATGCCCTTTGGATGCCATCCAGACCTGATAAATGCCATGGACGGTGTCTAAACCCAGTAGATGGCATCTAGTCCTAGTGGACATCAACCAAACCTAGTAGATGGTGTCCACACCCAATGGATGTTGTCTATACCTGATGGATGACATCTAGACCTTGTGGATAGTGTCTATACCCTATAGACATCATCTAGGCTTGTTGGATACCATCTAGACCTAGTGGATGGTGTCCAAAACTAATGGCCATCATCTAAAGCTCATGGATAGCATCAAGAGAACATGGATAGTGTCAAGATCATGTACACACCATCTTGAGCATGTGGAGGACATATAGATCTCATGGACAGTGTCCATTGGGACTATACGCTCTTTGTACTCTAGTGTCCAAACTCTAGGAAAATGGTGCATACGATTTGCATTACCAACAAAACTAATTTTCCTTTCATTTACCTCCATTTTGAAATTGAATTTTTAATATTCACCAAAAAATTACATTGGTATTTTTATTAGGGGCACTTAAAAAAATCCTAGAATTATTAATATAACTGGGTCCAACTAAGCCCCAATTCACATCCTATAGTTATAGTTAGGTGACCATGGGGCTCAATTTATCCCAAATTATATCAATGATTACACTGTTTGGTTGATTCACCCAATTTATGATGAAATTAGGGCCAACTAAACCCCAAATCACATCCTAAGTCAAAATTACAAACATGAGCTCTAATTGGCCTAATTTATGCCCTTGATTGAACCAATTGATTTATTAGTTCAATAAATGATATAATTGAGGCCAATTTGGCATCAAACCACATCCTATAGTCACACTTAATCTCAATGGTCTCAAAGTGTCCTAATTTGCCTCTCTAGGTGAACCAAATTGACTATTTTGTTAATCCAATGAAGACATTATGGCCAATTGAGCTCTAAATCACATATTATATTATCACAATAAGGTGAGCACGAGACTCGATTTGGCCCAAATCACATTATGGATTACAACAATTGATAAATCACTCAATCTATGATGAAATTAAGGATAAATGATCCCCAAATAATATTGTATATAGTCATAATTAAGTAAACATGATATTTAATTTGGTCCAAATTACATCATTGATTGAACCAATTAACTAATCCACTCAATTTATGATAAAATTAAGTCTAATTGAGCCCCAAATCACGTCTTATAGTCACATTTACATTCATTGGAATCCAATTGGCCCAAAAATGTATCTTTTATTAAAAATTTGACTAATTAGTTCAACTAATGATGCAATTAGGTATAATTGAGTTCCAAATCACATTCTATATAGCCATAATTTATGTGAACACATGACTCATTTAGGCCCAAATTACATCACTAATGGCACCAATTGACTAATTTGCTTAATTTGTGATGAACTTGGGTCCAATTGAGTCCCAAATCATATCATATAGTCACAAGTATGTTTGTGGATCTCCATTTGACCTAAATTGGATCCATGATTGCATTAATAAACTAATTTGCTTAATTTATGATGAAATTGGGGCAATTTGAGAAACAAATCATATCATATATTTTTAACTATGTTCATTGGGATATAATTGAAATAATCAACTAAGTACTTCACTCAATGATGCAATTGAACATGACTGAGCTGCAAATCAGATCCTATATAGATGCAATTACATTCACGAGGTTCAAATTGACTCAAATCACATCGTTGATTTCACCAATAGACTAATTTGATTAATATGTGATGAACTAATGGATAATTAAGTCATAAATCACATATTATATTCATATTTAGGGTCACTGTGCTCCATTTGGCCTAAATTACTTCATTGATTAAATCAATCCACTAATTGATTCACTCAATGATGCAATTGAGGTTAATTGAGCCCCAAATCACATCTTATATAATTGGAATTAAATTTATGGGTCTCAATTTGATGAAATTTCATCACTTATTACATTTATGGACTAATTTTCTCAATTTTTAATGAAATTCGTGCCAAGTGAGCCCAAAATCAAATCCTATATAGTCGTAATCAAGTTCAAGGTTTAGTCACTCAAATTTGGTAATGAAGACTTTATCATGTTAATTTTTGCTCACTTTCATTTTAATAGACTTGAGCACTTAGTTTGAACCTATTTCTTTACCTCACTCTATCCTAAGCACCTATGTGGAACTATCACTTTCTAAATTTCTATCGTACACCTACATAAGTGTTATAGATTACGAAAAATCTATTTAAGCATTTGTACAGATATCCCAGATCCCAAAATTTTCATTGTAGGATCATATCAATTAGTATGGTTCAATAGTGGTAGTCATTTTTGTCACAAATGGTTTGATCATGTCATTCACCCTAGAAATTTTAATTTTTCAAATTTAGACCCCCCTTATAGGTTGGTTCTTATTTTTAGGATAAGTAGTGTGAGAATTCCTCATTGTGAATTGTTATAAAGGCACACATCTAAGTCACCTATTTTATGAATTGGTATTTTAAATATTGAGGCACACTTATACTATTGCACACTAAGTAAATCTTCCAAATTCTTTCCTAATCTAATTTCAATCATTTGAAAGCATCTTTAACCAAGTCAAGGTCTTGTTTTATCCAAGTGAATCAAAGGCTTATCAAGTATTCAATCCATATTTAGATGCATTCATGTAGTAAAAAGAGCACATTTTCACAAAGCACTCTAAGTGGGATAATTATGTGGTCTTGATTTCTCTCTTTAGAGTGTTGGATATGTAGGTAATGATTAGTCATCACAAGATTGATTAGGGTCAGCTTAATGCATTACACTCTTCTTTTTTCTATTTACAGGTTTTCATATATTGTATGCCTTATTAGGGTTTCAACTTTGAATAATTCATTTGAAGGTCATTAACATGCATCCAAAGGTTAATTTTCCACATATAAATGTGTTTTAAAAAACCCCAAATGATCGTGCCATTATTTCCCTATTTTTTAGCAAAGGCTAGAATCGACTAGTAGAGGATAATAGTGTCAATCTATCATGTCCCTCATCAATTATAGTTAAAATTTATGTAACACTTGCAAAATCAATATTTTTTGGCTACTTCTAGTTATTATTCAATTTCATATAGTCATATCATAGACAATAAACAACAAAGTCTTTTGTATTGGTCATAGTTAGTCTTCTTTCATTCCATTGCACTTTATCGATATTGGTACTTTATTTACATTTTACTTGTGCAATTTATTTTATAAAATTTTATTTCTTTTTATCTTAATTAGTTTTAATGCATCTATTAATTCCAAAGTCTAATAAAACATATTGGTGAACCTACTTTTTGTTTAAACATTGCTTCAAAAAAATGATCCTATGGTTTAAATAAATTCATGAGCATCAGACACTAAAATATCTTTATTTTGACCTTAGATCTAATATCTAACACTAAAATGACTTTATTTCAACCTAAAATTTAATCTCTAATACTGAAATCACTTTATTTTGACCTCAAATCTAAAATTTGACATTGAAAACACTTTATTTAGACTTTGGATTTCATGAGAATTTATTAATCTCCATATTTTAAAAAAAAAATCCTTTTCTATTTGGATCTAAGTTTCAAATTTTTGTTTTTTTCAATTTTCAAATAATTTATGGCTATATTAGATGAACACTTTTTGATTCAAGCTTTTCAAATTCCCATTACATATTGTCTTCCTTTAATAGGGAAAATTCTTAACACTCATGTAATAAAATTAAAAACATCATATATACTATTAATACAAAATTTTGTAAAGTTGAGTATAACATAAGAAGAGCAATTATACATTCATAATGTTATAATCCTTACTCATTAACAACATCAAGTGCTACTGAATTATTATTGCTTCAACATTCAATCAAGAACTTTACCAGTTACTATTAGACAATAAAGGGTATGGATGACTCTTTTCATTTCTCCTCAAAGTTATAACAACTACCATACCACTCTCACTATTCACCCATGTCTTATATTTGATTCTACAATCCATGTTATTAATAAAAATGAGGTAGGCCTCCACATAATGGAAGAAGTCAACATGCTCCTCCTCAACCCCCTCTACCTTCCACGAGGTAAGTGAATCAATATAAATGGTATTATATCATGGATCAACTAAAAACTACCCTTGAAAAAATTTCAATTTTAGATTTGTTAAATATTTCATCAATCTATAAGGATATTTTATATGTTGCATTGCAGGATAATACTATTCATACTAATAGATAAACTGCCACTTTTAATTCCATTATGAGCACCTTCAAAGATACTTAGAATATTATTACTTCTGAAGATTAAGAATTTACAACACAATATGTAATCACATAAGATCCCTCATTCTGTACTCAAGTTTGAATGCAAATTAAAAGAATCAAGTGAGTATTAATCGATGTTAGGTCTGGAGTGAACATTTGAAATAATTAAGTGTCGACATTAACAATATCCAATAAACAGATCAAACTATCAATTAATTCAATGATTCCTTAAGACAAGTACTTAGAATGATATTTCTAGATGTAACATTGGGACCTAAAACAATGTCTATTGTATTTCAAGCTATGCTTAATCACCTACATTATAATTTATTATAAGGGTGACCATGGATACATATGATGGCAGTAGTACCATCTACATTACATGGGTGTCTTAAATTCATGTATAATGGATACTCATGATTTTTTGGAAATAATAACCCTTTTATATATTATAAAATCCAAACATCTCAATCACAGTTAAATGATCCAAGCATCATCCTTCCTTCTCAAGTCATCCCTTGTGATCAAAATTACAGATATGAGATTAGAGAGTCAGTTACTGATAACAAGCAAGTAGAACAAGAAAATTTACAAATGGACCAACAATAATTACGTCAAGCATAATAACAACTTGAGAAATTGAAAAATAACAAGAAATGTCCAAATAGAACTTCAAAAATAATAAGAGGAACAAGCAATATTGCATAAATAAATTTTGCAAAATAAATAGTCAAAAGTGACAAATGGAACAATTTGAGAAGGATAAGTTAAAAAAGGAACAAAAAAGGCTACAATTAGAACACAAATAATACAAAAAGAGCATCAATATACTTTGGATCAACAAAAGCCTATTATTGATCTACTTTTACTAGTTATTCCCAATGCACAAGATGGTAAAGTTTTAGATTATTATGATAGTGATGGCGATGAGGATAACATGGTTAATATGATAGAGATCAAATACACAAGCTAAATTTCAATCCTTCATATGAGTGTTTATCTCATCCTTTATTTACATTCATTGATCTATGGGTTTACTATGACCATTTGAAATTAATTGGTAAAAATTAACCAAATTCAAAGTGCAAGCAAAATTAAGGTATGCCTAAATATGATAATGTGAACAATTGTCGCAATAGTAAATATCATATGGTATTTATGACCAATTCAATGAATAATGTAGAAATATCTAGTCCAAAATTCTCAACACTATTATAAGTAATGCTACATCAATATACACCAACAATAATTTTTCAATGCTATTGGATAACAATATTATCACATTACCTACTAATTGACATAAATCAGTAACATGTATTTTACGTGGAAAAATAAGATCTTATATTGTTCTTATCATAGAATCACATGACATGATAAAAAGCATTGTAAGACATTACAGAATAAATTTTAAAAATACAAGCATGAAGGCATAATCAAATTAATATAGAATCAACAAATATCTCTTACTATAGGGGTTTTAAATACATCATCTACATATACGACACATAGAAATCATCCTAGATAAAAGTATTTAACCATCATAGTATGTAAGGAAGGATATTATTACAAATATGAACTCAATAATACTACTGCATAAGAAATTATTTATAGTGTTATGTGATTACAACAATTGGGGCATAATATTAATGAACAACATCATATGTAGATTTATAAAATTCTCTTAGATATATCATATATTCAATAGCTTGTGGACCAAACTTTGTCAATACAATGGTATCAGTTATGCCTCATACACATTGAATACCATTCACATTCAGACAAGGATAGTTACAACAAATGCAAACCACAATATATACACTAAATAGTGCATCACCTTTTCACATGGAAAAAGAACCATTCACATATCACATGATGGTAGCAATGAACAAGATAGTGAAATCTCTTCAAAATTAACAAACAGAGCATAATTTTAACATTTAGAAGGTGAAGAGGAGTATGCCATATACTTAAACAACTCTAAATATTTTAATTTTGATGAGGATAAATTATTGGATGATCAATAAATACATTCAAATATTCTAAAAAAATCAAAAAAATATTCAAATAATCAAAAAATAAAAATTGATTGTACATAGCTTCTTGATTGTTTTATCACGACATTCTTATACTCTTTGCACATGTAATCATTTTGATCAATTATTATATCCCTAGGCTCTTAGTGAACTTTTTGTCCTTTTGAATTTTATTTTTCACTTTTTAGATCTGAATAGTCTGACACATTGATATATACTTCCATATTTTTCCATTTACCTTGTTGTTTTCATACTTTGAACTATGCAAATTATATTTTATAACAAGGACAATATCAATCAATATGAGACTGAACCAAATTCAAATGCCATCTTATTGGTTGATCCTATCTTGTACCATTTTTCATAGTAAAATCATAATTTGAGCACACATAGCCTTAATACATCCAATTCAATATACACAATAATACTTATTTATGGAAAAAAAACCTATGTTTTATTACTCATACATGAGTGTTACATACCTTGACAAGTGTATACTTGATGATATGAGGATGTACAATCATTCATTTGCATATCTATTCATTTTCTCACATTTTTTTAGTTACATTCATATATATCACGGGGGCATCTTGCTCATACATGCCACCATTTTCAATGCATACTTTACTTAGACATGTTTTCAAATTATTCAGATCTTTTTACTTTATTTTATTTTTGAACATTTGTTTATCATTATTTTTTTTTTTAATTTCTTAATTCAAAACAAAAAAATAAAAAAAATAAAAGTACAAAAGTATTCAAAATATTTTAAAAATCTAAAATCAGGACCTGAACATGATTAGGCATCTAGTTTACATTCATTGTCATATGTTATTTATATCATGATTGATAGATAGCATAATTATTTAGTTATTTATATCATATATGTTATTTATCTATCACACATGCAAATATTCATGAGTGTTATGCATGGCATATATATTTTACATAGACTGAGATGTTAGACTTGCCTATACCTAATGGCCTTGCTAAAATGTGGGCATATTATCCAAAGGTTATAGTATTTGCATGTGTTACCATTCTATGAATCTTATATTAATGAGTTGTATATTTTTTACAAATGTCTTGCTAGTATTTTCATCTTACATTGTGAACATGGATATGTTATTTACTATGATATGATCACATTCCATATACATAGTGTAGACTATCTTTCTACATCTATGTTTTTTTGATGTTATTACTTGTACATAGTATATTATACTTTGTTTATCTATTGTGTGTGGCCCTTAGCCCTAGTGTGCAAATTGTTTGAACATCTGTATGAGATTATTTTTCCATATGTGCAATAATTGAACATGTCCATTTCTAGTGGCCCTTGGCCCTTTATTTTATGACATTTGAACATGTCTCTTGTTTGTGACATTATCCACATCCTTTTCATGTGGCCCTCCACCTTGTATAATAAAATATTTACTTATGAAACATTTAAACATGTCTGTTGCATGCATCCCTTGGCCTTATTGTATGACATTGTGAGTGTTATGTATGTGTGTTTGTTGAGCTTGTTAAGTATGATGAGTGCCATGATCTATATCATGCACAACCTATTGTGTATGCTTATATTAAAATTTAATAATATGAGCTTCAATGATACATTTATATATACTTTGCCTCATATGTTACATGATTAGAATGGTACAAACCTTATTATGTTCACATAATTTTCATATATGATATTGTAAACATATTATTAAAAAAGGAGGTTAGTTATTGTTAGTCATGAAATCAAACATGAAAATAATAAGAGACATAAAATCCTAGGCATGGTTCTCAGATTGGGAAAGATATAAGAAACAACAAAGTAGAAAATAAAAGACAAAACAAGTATAATTATACCTTCAACATGGAAGTTACCTTCTAAGCTGGATGTAGATGTGTTGATCTCATATTGTAATGCATAATATATTTTTCAATATCGCAACATCATGTAGATGACATCTCCCCTTGAATAAATATGATTTTAATGAAGAATGGAAGAAATGTTGAAGCTTTGTTATAGGTTTTGGTATATTAAGTTTGCACAAAAATGCTTATCAATAATGGTAATTAAGCCTTGTATTTATAGACTTTTAAAATTGATTTTGACTTTCAGATCATGATCAAGTGTGTCATTTAAAATTAATCCAATTTGGAGAGTTAATTCCATTAATATTAGGAGTTGAGTTTGCATTGATTAGATATGGGTCTGTATTTTTTGATATGTACTTACATTTATGATAATGCTTGACAACTTTACATGCTATGTCTAATGATGTCATGATTATACCATATTTGAATCCACTTTCCATGTGAATGGAGGAATAATTCAATTGATGAATTACAAAAATATGTAATTTGAAAAAGCTATGGAATTTCCCATTAGAGAAAGATTAAGTTAATTAACTTAAAGCAAAGTGATGTGATGTTTAAAAGTTGAATAAGGGTTCCACCTAATTTATCCAAAACATCACTTGTAAAGTTGTAATTTGAATTAGGATGAATTAAACATCAATAATAATTGGATACGATGCATTTCCCTAATAAGAGATGCCTCAATATGTTTCATAATATGTACATCAAGTGTGCAAGAAAATTTGGGTGTTTTAGTGATTTCTGGCCTAATTTGTGCATTGTTAAAAAAGATAATTATGATTGTAAATTTGACACAAAGGTTATGAAAGTGGAGTGTCTACATTTTTCCCTAGTTTGAAAAGGTGTTTACGACGTACAGATGAAGGAACAAGTTTTTAAAGATTAAAAATGTTGTTAAAATATTTTATAATGATTAGAGAAAAATGTATTCATGTTTTGTTGATTTTTTTATTTTTTATAAAAATGAATCCATAATGATACCCAAACAATGTTTTGGACGTCCAGGATGCCCCCTCGAAAGAGCAGCTAAAAAATAATTTTGATGGAATGACCTTCAAAATGAATAATTAGGCATGTGTCATGGTAGAAGAGGCTAAGAAATAGAGAAACTAGAAGAAAATAGGAGGCAAAATAAACCATGGAGCCAAAAATAGGCCTCTAGGAAAGAATAATGATGTAATGAGAGGGTGGGGCAATAAAAATTCAAATTTGGACTTATAAGTTCACCCGTGGGGGGGATGATTCATTTTCACCCTCCCCTATCAAAATCTCATGCTCTAGATTTTGACATGAGAGCTTTGAGTGAATGGTGTACATTCCACAGTAGAGACATCTTGGGGAGAAAGTCTATAATTACAAACGACCAGCTAGGAGTGGGTGTTCGATAAGTACCTTATTTTTAAAAATAAATTAGCACTTAATACATTTAATGTTAGGTAGAAGTAGTAAATTTAGCAAAATCATTATTTTCAAAACTCTTGAAAATGAAGATATCATGCTTGCAAACATCCATGTCACCTTGAAATCATCGATATCTTGATCAAAATACCACTAAAATGGGTGAGAAACATCAAAATAGAAAAATGCATGATTGGGTGGAAAATGTCTAAATGATGGGAAAGTGACAAAATTTGTGATAACACCCTTTGAAATGATGATATCACCTTGATAAACAACGATAATGCCAAAGAGCCTAAAAATAGTGATAACACCCTAAAAATAGTGAGATCACCCTTGGAAATGTTGATCATGCCATAACAAATGGCAATATCATCAAACTAGCCAAGAAGATGGAAAATAGTGATAATGCCCTAGAAAACAACGAGATTGCCTTGGGAAATAGTGATAATGCCTTGCTAAATGGTGATATAGACAAAATCAATAGAAATTCCCATGTCAAATGGACTAAATTAGAAGTGTTTGCTGATGTGAATGTTGATTTTTTTGTGTTTTAGATAGGCATAATTATTTATTGATGTTCAGGTTTTATTTTTTATGAGATTGTTGTCAATTGTCTAGATATATTTTTTTATCGTGGCATGCTAAAATTTCTATGATTAATAGGAGCTAGTTGCAGTATTTATCTCTAACTAGTGGTGCTCATGTGTTTCAAGGTGACCAAAACTATGGACAGAAGAGACCTTGGCATTTTTGGAGATAGTGGGATTTTGGCACATTACGTAGATGTGACCATTACACTAGAGGTTGTTTGGTACAAACTTTGGGTTTCAATCTAGGGAGCAAAAATTCACTAAATGTAGTAGGGATAGTTAATATTACTACAAGACAAGATTGGCAACACTAATGGTGTGACTAAGGGTGAAGTTATTGATATAGATGCACTAAAGGACCTAGTCTTCCCTACAAGTAGAGCACAGCCATTGGTTGATAGGGAGGCTGGGATTTTGATGGTGATTTTTTAGTGTAATATTATTACATGATAAGAGTGAGTGATTCTTTTACATAGGCCTGATAGGAGTTATCTGAGACATGATTGATTTGACCACATGTTTTGCAGGGGGGCCAGTTATATAGATATTTACACATGATGGCCTACCATCGAGGTAGGAACATCGGGCCCTACACACTACTTCAAATATGGGCTTGGGAGCATATAGAAATTAAGTGACTAGTGGGGGAGAGGTGATAATGGCAGCTAGAGGATACATTTGTTTATGGGTGGTACTTTATAAGAGAGGGCCAAGGGGTCATAGAGGAGATGTATAATTCTACTTATAGGTGATCAAAAAGATGATCAATGGAGACTTTATCTAGAGCCCATAGCATACTCATTTTAATTGTCAAGAAGATAAAACTATGGCATAGTACATGACCACATCGTGTTACATTACAAGTCTTCATGAGTTCACAGTTGGGTGATATCAATCCAATCGCATGCACAAGTAGTTTAGGTTGCAGTAGGATGCACATGATGGGCCACATCATTTTATGCATGCGACACAGGGGATTAGTGAGTGGGTACCTCCTATCCCTATAGAAATAACATTTTGGATCTTTATAACATTAGATCTAGTAGCATGGAAATATGAGGGAGGGATATTATACGTAGGGGTAATAGGCACTTGTGTAGTGTGGTGGACATAGTTTAGACTAGTGTAGCTGACTAAGTTGAGACCTCTAGGGGGTGCATAATTATGGCCATGTTAGTAGAGATAGGCTAGGATAACACATAAATAGGTACAAATACATGGGCTAATTTAGGTATCCATTAAAATATAGGCACCATTATAGTGAGTACCTTGGTACCAAATTATGCCCAAGGTTATATATTTTGAGTCAAAGAGTACTAGTAGTAGTAGCAAAAGTAGAAATGGGTGACAATCCTCAAAGCAAGATATTGAGATGGGAGAGTGGCTTGGTATAGATTGAGAGGAGGGGTAGATAGACATGAAGGACATAGAAGTGACCCTTACTATCATAGGAGGGTTAGGGTATGATAGGGGAAGACTTTAGGCAAATAAGGCCATATCAATCAGGTATATCAGAGGCTAACCATGCCATTATAGACATGTTAAAGAGGGAGATAATAACTAGGATCACGTAAATGTCAGGGCTAGAGCATGAGGTGGTTGAGTTGTGGAGATAGTTATCATGGGATGATGGGGAGATCACTAGATTATATGGTCTCATTATAGAGATGAAAACTAAGAATGCTACATTGAGGTGGTAGGTTGCCTAGATGATAATGACACAAGGATAGCTCACCCTGGTTGATGTAAAGCTAGTGATAGCCATCAATGAGTGGGACATGGCTAGGGCTGATGTACAGAGGCTCCACGGGAGAAGGATACAACCATACTGATTATGGAAAATCAAGGGTTTTTTAGAGAATTAATTGATGTAGTACGGGCCAAGGATGATGTGATATGAGCCAATGATGAGGCTAAATATTATCAAAGTCTATATGAGTTAGCAGTACCAATCAAGATGAGGGCACTGAGCTTCGATGATCACACTTAGATTTAGAGGTCTAGACACACTTCCAAATCATGCCATACTATGATATAATAGATATTAATGGCCCATCCCCCTCCACATGTGAGAGTTATGGTTCCACCATAGTAGCCACTACCTCATGGTACAGGCCAAAGCTTCCAATAAGAGAGTTCATAGAGGAGATTTCCTAGGCATGATTAGAGTCAAAGCTAATTTTTTTAATTATAGCTCTTCATGTTATATTTTTGATGTATATGTCTCAATGTATAAATATTTTGAGATGTACACAAATACTCATTTTTGAACATATGATCTATATGGACTTTGATATTCTTTCGATATATATGATGTTGTTTCTAATTTCAAGGATGTTGACTCATGTTATATCTTAGATCTTTGATATGGATGTGGATGTATACTTGATTGCCAAGATTTTATTATTTTAATTTCCATGATGATGTTGTGATTGATGTAGATAGGAAATGTTGTTGAATTTAAAGACATTTAATCATGATGTAAAATGTTTATGAATAGTGTAATATGCTCATTGGTAGATGTGTATCATGATTAACATATATGTAACCATATTTTTTAGTTGTTTTGTTTTGATGATGGAAAATGTGATGATGTTTTGATTTTTTCATTGGAACACATGTAGCCATTGTGCATGGGGATGCTTTCTTTTCGTGAGACATTGTATATAAGTAGTTCATGCATTGATTTTTAATTTTTCACATGCTAGTATGCATTAATTATAAAATTAATCATGATAACATTATTTCCACTTTCATAGGGACTAGTTCATATAAAAATACAAATAATTGAAGATAAAGATATGAAAAATCAATACCTAAGTGTAAAGCATAATGTACTAAACAAAGACATAAAAATAAGTTCAAATACAAATGTCAACAACTTGAGATCAAGATATGAGTAATCAAGACCTAAGTGTATAAACATAATGTACCAAAAAAAAAAAATAATACTATAAAATAAACATATAAGCATTCAAAAAATTGAATCAAACACAAAAAAACACAACTAAAAAGCAATAATCAACCAAGGAATCATCGATCTAAGAATGTGATAATAAGACATTACTCTTGTATTTTGATGTTGGGTCTAGGGGATGTCAGATATGATGATGTGACAAACTAGACTTGAGGGGAATGGGATAAGAATGAAGAAATGGTTGAGTTGAACCCATATATCCCATGCAAATGGAAACTGGATATATAGTCCATGTGGACCTTAGGCCAATGTAGTTCTCCCAAAAATAGGAGTGAAGAAAAATGACAAAAATGAGAAGAGTAAAATTTCTAGAGAAGAAAGATATGAAAATGACTCATAAAATGGTGAGAGCATGCATAGGAATAACTTATAAAATAGAAAGAGTGTAGGGTAAGTGGCTCACAAAATGGTGAGAGCATAGAATCTATTGAAGGTAAAATGATAGTGGTTGAACTAACTCGAGCTACCCCTTGTAGCCAAGCACTGCCTACATAGTCCATGTGGACCTCAATTCGATGTAGTTCTCTCATAAATGAGAGTGTAATGAAAAATATTTTTTATGAAAAATGACCATGCAGGAATGAATTATACCCACTCGATCTATAATCCAACACCTAGGGGAATGAGATAATCAAAATGTAATTGAATTATTAAATATGACTAAATGAAAATAGAGAAGGCATGATTTGGATAAGATTTTTCCCACTCATGAGATGTTCAATGAAAATGAGAGGTTTATCCACATGATATTCAAATAGTATCACCCTAAATAGAACCAATAAGAAGAACGACCGACAAATAGGATGACAAACTATGCAAATATTTTGTGGCTTTCTTTTTCTTTTAGATATGTAAGGCATTTTCTGACTGTTTTGATTTTTAGGATTTTTGAATTATTTTAATGTTTATGGGTTTTTGGAATAAGATATAAAATATTATTCTGCAAGTATGATATATAAGGGGGGTATAAACAAATGGGCAAGGAATTGTCTAACAAAGGAAAAAAATCAACCTTGGGTAGGGGCTCAAACAACAACTAAATCAGCTACAACGGTGTTTGGTACAAACAACAAAGCAGGAAGCAAAGAGACTACCATTTAATAGAAAATTACGATGTAAAAAAAGTGATATGGGATGGGGATGTAAGTCATCAAAGATCTAAAATAAGTTGTGTCAAGGGCTACCTAGCAGGGAAACCATGTTGAAGCATTCTAATGTTCTTAAATTCTGTTTGCAATGATGTATTGATGATGACCAAGTTAGAACTGCCTTATGAATTTGCCTATAGCACCGATAAGTCACAATCAAGATTAAGATGGTAATAGGATATGGGAGACAAATAGGGTTGGACCCATGAATGGAAAAATGAAAGGAAGGGGAAAAGAATGCAAAAGAAATGACCCCAAATAAGGGATCTCATAGATATTGTTCAAGCAAGTAAAGCATAAAAATTCTTGAGGATCATAATGTTCATAGGCTCATATAACTCATACCCTTATGGTGTATCCAACCTGTATACCCCAGAACCATAATTTTCTATAACAATGAGAGGACCTAGCCAATTTGGCTCAAATTTAATTTACATCTCACGTTCTGCATTGGTATTTTTTATACTCCTTCAACACAAGATCGCCCACTTTAAATTATCTTAGATTGATGTGCTTGTTATAATTATGGTGTAACTGATTATGATATTCTTTGAGATGACTCAATGTGGCTAGTGATTTTTCATCCAAGATTTATAGCTCTTGTAGCCTAGAAACTTTAAACAATTCATTATCAATGATACCTATTATCCAATTTTGACCACCAGGTCAAAATTAGACTCTTATAATCAAAAACATGAACCTTAGGTAATTTAGGAGGTCCTATTTGAGTTCAAAATACCCTATTAGCATTTATTAAGGTAAATTTAGACAGATTAAGGTAAAATCATACTTTGGTCACATAGTGGTTTAGGCATGTCATGAGGAGATAAGTCATGGTCAAGTAGTATCATAGGTGATTAGGGATTTATTAATGTTATTTTATGTCCTAAATATATTTTCTCAACATTTCATGAAGTTTTGTAAATTTTGAAGACCATTTGCTAACTCTAAGGTGTTGAAAATGCATAAAAAGTGGATTTTTAGCTAACATTTGTATGTGACAAAGTTACCTAAGTCAAAAATTAATAACACGCACATTAAAAGTATTTTTTATTAGTTACATAGCATTCACACCTATTAGAGGGATCATAAAAATTCATAATCTTGCACTTCAATGCTAGTTTGAGGAGTTAGAAGAAGTTGTACGGACTTTTGAAAGTCATGTGCAAGTGAAAATAGTTTTAGAGTGTCCTTAAATCTTATATAGGTTAGGAGAAATCTTGGGAAGAAGTTTGGATCTCAATATTTTTAGACATATCCTTCTCTCTCTCATTGTCCCCTTCACAAGCCAATGAAGGCCAACTTCAATCAGATGGTATAGGCCGTATAGGTAGAGTTGGGGGTTAATATTTTGGCCAAATTTTGGGACCCATATGGGATTCTAATTTGTGGCATTTTTCATTGGACTGGTTCTCATATCTTTATGAACAATTTCTAAGAACCTAGACTACTTTTTGAGAACTCAAAACCCCATAAGCTGAGTTTAGAGCAACTCTAAAACAAATTTTAAATTCATGGCTACTTGAAATTAGTTGGATTGTGTTTTAAAATGTTTTTAGATGCTTGACATACCTTCATTCAGCATGGTGGCATGTTTGGATAGTCTTTTAACATGAAAAGTCTCTTTTAAGAGTAGTTTGAGGTGACTAGTCATGTTTTCTATGTTTATGAGTTTTCCAGGTGGTCAAATGCATTTGAATGAAGCTTCATTATCTTCCAATCTCTCCAAAATCCATAAAAATCCTCTTATTGAGTCATATATTTCGTACATGTCTCAAGTAGTCACTTCTTTTGTTCACCCTCGTGAGACTATTTTTTGTGTATCCATAGTAGAGGTGATAGGAATAGTTTGTATGCATTTCAAATGAGTCTAAGAGTTGTGTTTTTATGTCTTATGTTAATACAATGGTTTTAATGACCTTTAAATCATAACAGTCCTTTTTGCAACTCCAAAACACATGGTTGCACACAATCCTCACCTTATGCAGCCTGTAGGTCTATAATTCCAAAGAATGTTCATGGTGTAAATTATCAAGAAGGTTGTGTAGCCATAAAAAACATTCTGATGTTTCAATTTGGAATAGTCATGGACTAATAAGGATCTTCAAAGCAACTAAGCCTCGTGGTGGTAGGATGATAAGCCAATAGACCTAATAACTCACCTACAGGACTATGCATATGCATACAATGGATGTAGAAGTTTAATATGCCTTGAATATGATATGAACCTGATAATACCGTAAGAATGATTTCCTAATGATAGTATTTTACTTTTAGACAACAAATGACCTAGTTGGAGGGTCAATTCAAGACCACATACAATCAATTAAGTGTCTAAGTTGGCACCTATGGTCAAGTTGATAAAAATGCCTTAAAATTGATTTTTATAAGGTAAGGAAGTATTTAGGATTTTTAAAATGGTTTTGAATAATCATAAATATCATGATTGAGCCATCAAAAAGGTTTGGAAACAAGTTTGAATACCTAGAAGGCCCAAACTCAATCAAATTCCTCCAAATGTGCACCTATAGCCAGCCTCTTAATCTTGCCTTGGATAGTGAGAGATAGTGGAATACAAAGGTTGCAATGGATTTTAATGAGCCATTAAATTAGTCACTGATAAGAGCTAAGAGTTTTTAGTACTATGAATAGGGTTCTAAAACACCAAGTTGGTAGACATACACATTCAACTCTATACACACAATCAATCCCCTAAAAGAGACCTACAGGGGTATGTATGAACAGTGAAAACGTAGAGATGTTCATGATGTTTTAGGTCTAATGATTCATGGTTTTGAGAATGTTATAGGACATCACAATAATAGGGATAGATATATTTAGAGTTCAAAAAATTATAAGAAAATACCAAAATCCTCAAACACAATAAGGTGCTCTCAAAAGGACTACCTACAGCCAGATGTGAAGAAAATGTTTTGAACAAGTTTGATGAGGTTTTAGAGTCCTCGAGTCATTTAATAGGTTTTAAGACCTCAATCACAATATGATGATATATTATAAAATTTTAGTGATGGAAAATAAGACTCTTTCAAATCCAAGTTGGCAAACCATCTCAAAAGAACACACCTGCAGGCCATTGATCACATGTAGGTTTGTTTGAGTGACTAAATCCTTGAAAATAATGAGAACAATGGTGTAAGGTGTGCTTGAAAATTTTAAGGAAGCTTAAGGTCACCAAACTATCTACACAAAGAACTTCAAACAAGGTTCAAGGACTAACTGACCTAACACAGGCCTGAATCTAAACACGTCTCCCTAGAAGACACTTATTATTTAAAGATTATAAAGGGCTATAGCATGATCAAGATAAATTAAGGTGATGGAATTTGATTGAAAATTTATTATATTTCCTTCATCCTTAGGCTCAAATAACCAAGAGATAAACATAGTTATTACCCTATTTAGCCCTGTAATCTAAGTTACGTACATAATCCTATTAGACAGTCAATTGGAGAGAGGTAAGTGAAGGGAAGTGGAGTAAATTAAAGAATTTAAGACCCTCAAGAGATTTTGAGGGACATATACATACACTTCATGAAATGTTAGGACATCCAATAGATAAATTAAATGGAAGAACACAATCATTAGGGTATGGTAATTGGTTTGACACAATAACCCTAGGCCTAGAACAATGACATGTTATAGGGACTTAATGAAGAAAGGTGTTTGTAAAATAGTTTTAAAAGGTCAATATGGATGTCATAAACCCTATTAAGGTTATAGGAGCTCAAAACCATCTCAATAAAACTCTCACTAGCTCATTTGTCTCTCAGACCTCATAGAATGCATGTTTCCAGTCGAGAGGCTATCTTGCTTTGATTGGTACGGTCATGAGGATTTGCATGGAAAATTGAGATTCTAGGGAAAGCTTAAAACCCTTATTCACTTTAATTTTGTGTAACTGGTAGTAGGCTTCATGCCCTAAGGTTTATGAACTATTGTTAAGAGTTCAAACCACTTTCAGGCTGCCTAGAAGGGCTATAAAGATTAGGTGAAGAGAAATGCAATTCTATGCCTCCATAAGGATGAGATGGACTTCAAAATTACCCATAACATGTTCAAGACTCCCATGATAATCATCCCATGCAATTGGTTTATATGTAACTATACAAAATAGAGCTAAAAAGACTAATTTTTGCTATTTTATAGGTCCATATAATGAATTATACCTTTAAATTTGACATGGAGATCAAGGAAGATGTTATATAATTGAATCACACACTTGTTTAGGGTTTGACATGTGTGGGGATACTGTATATGCATTTTTCACTCTCTTGGCAGGGAGGCCTAATTGGCAGAAGAAATAGGCAAGAAAAGTAGACTTCCACTTGACTTCAAAGCATGAAATTGAACATAGAGATGTAAGAGGTAGAAAGTACTAGAATATTCTCTTAAATTCTCAAAACCTTTTATACTTTCTTCCACACAAGGAGGTTTGTATAAAAAGGCTACAACGAATGAGGCCTATTTGAGGTTTTTGGTAGAGAACGACTTGTTGGGGCTAGTTTGAGACCTCAAAATAGATTATTGCAGGTATGATATGAGTCCAATAGGGCATCCATGAAGTTTGGATGAGCTATAGTAATTGAAACTAAGTTTTGACACTTGTGTGCAAAATAGCCTAAGGAGATGAAGAACCTTCTAGACACCTTGCAAGAGAAAGAAGTTATGTGTGAAAGAGAACCTATTGGGGTCAATTTAGAGGTGTTAATATAAGAGAAAATAGGTATAAGAAACTGATTTGATCACAAAAAAGGCCACTTGTCATTCAACTTGTCAAGAAGAGGAGAAGTTTCAAGAAGTTAGTCAAGGTGTCAAACAAGCTTTTCAACTCCCACACCACTTGGAGAGATGGAGCATCTGCAGAGGAGAAACACATGGCATCTTGGACCTATTGAAGTTATCCCTTGACTCTTCTTCTTATTGTAACTGACATGACACTTGTCTACCTTCTCTCTCCTACACTCTTCTTCTCTTCTCACACTTGTGCTATATATTGAGCCACTTTGGCTTTGAAATGTATCCTCCACTTGGGTATGGTGAATCCCTACCCATTTTTTATGCCTTTGATCAATAAAAAAATTGATGTTTTACCTCATTATATGAATACATGAAGGGATAAATCTCTAAATGGTTGATCTTATCAAGTGTAGATGTATATAACCTTGTTTGTGTCCTATTTATCTTGCCTTATGTGGTTGTTTCTCTATTGCAAGTTGTAGTTGGTGTCACCAGGAGTATCTTGTGGGTTTTGAAGTGGAATTATTATTCCCTCTTAGCCTTATAATACCTTACCCTTAGATAAAACATTTATGCAATAGGTTATTTCTAGGATGTGTGTATGTTCATAATGTCTTGTAGGTCTTACTATATTATGTAATGTGTGGTAGCGATCAAAAATGTTTGGTGCATCACCACTATAGTTAGGTTTATTTAAGTCTTTTCCTCCATTTTCTAAGAAATTAAGTACTATATGAGCCTAAGTGATTAATCAAAGGGAGTTAGCCCTTCAATATAGAGTTTTACCTATGTTATATATAACCCATAAGTCTAGGAGTAATCTCATGTTTAACCAAATTCGAAGAGGTCTAAACAACCTTCTGCTAGGGTGAAAAATTTGGTTATAACAGTTCTGGCATGCCCAATGGGACTTAAGGTCTAAAAGAGTGAAATAATTTTTGGTGTTTTCTTCCTCATATCAGCCTTTGGAGTAATTCATCAAACACCAATGATGACTCTGAATGCAATTAGTTGGTTATAACCAACCCAAGCACTTATTTTGAAAAGAATTTGTTAAAAATCTTGTGTTTCATTTTACTAATGAGTTTTGGTATGGCTATAGATGATGATAATTCCTACTATACACCTCCCTGTGAAACAATAATATGTTCTTCAATAGCCCTATCAAGATTGTTATCATCCCTATGAACCATGGTATCCCTATAGTCAGCATATTCCTTCTCCATATGATCTTGATGTTATTGAGTAGTCTTATGAAGAAGCCTATGAAGAAGGTTATCACTAAGAATAAGATGTGATTAAGACTCTTGAGAAATAGATTTTAGGTCTCAAAAGGATCATACAATAGTAGCAAGGGAGACCTTTCCAAAGCTCTTATCAACACAATCAGTCCTATCCAAACTATCAAGGTAATAGATCACCCTTCCAAAGTCATCTTCAAGGTCCAAGATAGCTAGTTCAATAAAAATCGTATAATGGTTATAATCCCAATGCTCCCTCCACCTCAAAAGAATTAGTGCCTATAGCTTCAAAATTCTAACTTGGAACCAAGTAGTGAAGTCTTGGAGAAATCAAGAGGAAGAAATCCAAGATCAAAAAATTGATGTCAAGGAAGAAAACCTTATGCCTACTCTAGCCCCATTTCCCCTTCCTCAAGATCCTCAAGTTTTTCCATATTGGAGGTCTATCCAAGAATATTTTCAACATAAAAAAGAGGCCTTAGTTGAGAACTTGGATGATCAAGTTACAATTGACAATGAACTTTAAGAAGACTATGAGAAGAATGAGGTGGTTGATGAAGATAATGGAACACTTATAGCAAATCTCAGCCTTCTCTCTCTCCAAGAATTCTTTCAAGAGTCTCCCATTTCTAAATCCCCAAATTGCAAGAGTCTTCTCTCCATTCATGAGCCATACACCACACCTCATACTCCCTCTCCAACCCATGAACTTGTTTATCACCCTCCCGCCTCATCCCTTATTGTAGGAGAACCATCCTATGGGAGATAAGTGAATAATATCAAGCTAAAGTTGCATTTGATCAAGAAAATGACTCAAGTTTATATGATGAAAACTTCACTATAGGGACTTCCCTTAGTGAAGACAAGCACCAGTCAACCTTATTGAGTAAAAAAAGAGAAGATCTAGACCATGTTGCAGTTGTTCACAAAGATCTTAATCAAGACATGAGAGAGGAGGTGCTTGAAAAGGACATCACATTAGCCAAGTTGGTTGATATTCATGGGCATGCTCAAGAAGTTGAATATAAAGATATAATTGAAGATAGAGCTACTACTACTTCCATGAAATAGAATGACTTATGGTAAAGATTCAATGAGATGTGTGGAGAATGTGAGGCCTTTCAAAAGCCTACACTTCCTACTATTCAAGTTGAGGACAATGTTGAAGATGGGGTTGAGTATGAAAATCAGTTATAAGAGCTTGAAAAGCTTGCATATGATAATAAATATGATGTCATGCAAGATGACATGAATGACAAAGAATCATTCTTTGATAAAGAATCATTGGGTCAAGTTGTAACTAAAGAGTATAATGAGAATATGGTTGAGTCACAAGAAGAATTCACCTTCATAGGTGATATGTTTGAAGTTGTTATCATTATATTTGAGATCATGCCAAAGAGAGTGGAAAGCATGAAGGATTTGAAGACATCAAAACCAACATTTAAAAATCAACTTGCTTCATGTACTCCATCTCATGGAGCAAAAGATGGTGCAAGTTTCCCCTTCGATCCAAGAGGAGAAAATTTGTTTCAAGGTAGTTTGTATATAGTCTAGTTTGCTTACGTTCTTCTTGTGATCCATATGTTATTGTTATCACATGTGTGTGGCTTTATTTTCTTTTGTGTATTTATCCTCATTTTGTGTGTTGTTGAGATAATCAAGTTATCTTGTTGGTCAAGTGTCAAGGTCTGATCTTTTTTGTCTCAAAGCACAATTAACTCCATATCCCAATGGAAGGACAAGGTTATTGGTCTAGTCAGCATAACAAGCATGCTACTCCTATGAGTCACTAATTTGTTATCTAATTTTGACCCCTGACTCAAAATTAGACTCTTATATGCAAAAAATTAAACCTTAGGTGATTTAGGAGGTCCTAGTTGAGTCCAAAATACTTTATTATCATTTATTAAGGTAAATTTGGAAAGATTAAGGTAAAATCATATTTTGGTCATATAATGGTTAGGCATGCCACAAAGAGATAAGTCATGGTAAAGTTGTTTCATAGGTTATTAGGGGTTGATTAATTCTATTTTATGTTCCAAACATATTTTCAAAATATTTTATGAAGTTTTGTAAAGTTTAAAGACTATTTGCTAACTCTAAGGTGTTGAATATGCATAAAAAGTGGATTTTTGGCTAACATTTGTATGTGACAAATCTCCCTAAATGTAAAATTTGTACCACACATATTCCAAGGAGTTAGGATAAGTTAAGTAACTATCACACCTGTCAAAGGGATCAGAAAAAGTCATAATCTTGCACTTCAATGCTAGTTTGAGGAGTTATAAGAAGTTTTATGGACTACTGGAAGTCATGTGCAAGTGAAAATAGTTGCAAAGTGTCCTTCTATATTTTATAGTTCAAGAACAAGATTGGGAATAATTTTTCAAATCAAAAGTTGCAAACATATCCTTATCTCTCTCATTGTCCCCTTCATAATTTAATGAAGGCCAACTTCGAGTAGATAGTACAGGCCATACAGGTAGAGATGGGGGATAAGATTTGTTCAAAGTTTGGTACCCCTATGGAATTATAATTTTTGGAATTTTTCATTGGATTGGTGCTCTTAGATTTATGAACAATTGATAAGAACCCAGACTACTTTTTGAGAACTCAAAACTCTATAGGCTGAGTTTAGAGCAACTCTAGAACAAATTGTGAATTCATGGTTGCTTGAAATTATTTGGAGTGTGTTATCAAATGCTTTGAAATGCCTCACATACCTTCATTCATCATGGTGGCATGTTTGGATAGTCTTTTGGCATGAAAAGTCTTTTTTGAGATCATTTTGAAGTGACTGGTCACGTTTTCTATGTTTCTGAGTTTTCTAGGTGTTTAAATGCATTTGAATGAATCTTCATAGTCTTCCACTCTCTCCAAAATCCATCAAAATCCTCCTGACTAGTTATATATTCCATACATGTCTCAAGTAAATACTTCCTTTGTTCACCCTCTTGAGACTATTTTATGTTTATGCATAACAGAGGTGATAGGAATAGTTTGTATGCATTTCAAATGAGTTTAATAATTGTGTTATTCTATCTTGTGTTAATACAATGGTTTCAATGAACTTTTAATCATAACAGTCCTTGTTGCCCTTCAAAACTCCAAAACACATGGTTGCACATAGTCCTCACCTTATGCAGCTTGTAGGTCTGCAATTCCAAGGAATGTTCATGATGTTAATTCTCAAGAAGGTTGTCTATAAATAATAAACATTGTGATGTTTCATGTTGGAGGAGTCATGGACCAATAATCATCTTCAAAGAACCTAAGCCTAGTGGCAATAGGATGATAAGCTAATAGACCTAATAACTCGCCTACTAGACTGTGTGTATGCAAACAATTGAAGTGGAAGTTTAATATGCCTTGAATATGTTATGGACCTGATAATATAGTAAGAATTATTTTTTTATGATATTCTTTTAATTTTAGATTAAAAAATGACCTAGTTGGAAGCTCATTTCAAGACCACATACAATCATTCAATTGTCTAAGTTGGCACCTGCAATCAAGTTGAGAAAAATGCCTTAACAATTATGTTGATAAGGTAAAGAGGTATGTGTGGTTTTGAAAAGGGTTTTGAAGTGTCATCAATAACTTGATTGAGCCATTATAAAGGTATGAAAATAGGTTTGAAGACTTAGAAGTCCAAAACTCAGTCAAATTCCTCCAAATGTGCACCTACAACTAACCTTTTAATCTTGCCTTGGACAGTGAGAGATAGTGGAATACAAAGGTTGTAATGGATTTGAATGAGTCATTCACTCAGTCAATGACAATAGCTAAGAGTTTTTAGTACTGCGAATAGGTCTCTAAAAATACCAAGTTGGAAGACATACATAGTCAACTCTATACACACAGTTAAACCCCTAAAAGAGACCTACAAGAGTGTGTATAAACAGTGAAAACATAGAGATGTTTTTGATGTTTTAGGTCTAAAGATTCAGGGCTTTGAGAATGTTTTGAGACATCATAACAATCAGGATAGAGCTATTGGGAGTTTGAATAATTATAAGAAAATACTAAAAACCTCAAACACAGTCAAGTGTTCTCAAAAGGAATACCTATAGCCATATGTGAAGAAAATGTTTTGAACAAGGTTGATGAGGTTTTAGAGTCCTCAGGGAATTTAATAATTTGTACGAATTTAGTCATAATATGATGAGAGATTATAAAAATTCAGTGATGGAAAACAAGACTCTTGAAAAGTCAAGTTGGCAAACTTTCTCAAAGGAACACACCTATAGAGCATTAATCATAGGTTGGTTTGTTTGAGTGACTAAATACTTTAAAATCCTAAGAACAATGGTGTATGTGTTCTTGAAAATTTTATGGAAGCTTAAGATCACCAAACTATCTGAGCAAAGAACTTCAAACAAGGGTCAAGGCCTAACTGGCCTAACAGAGGCGTGAATGTAAACACAGTCTCCCTAGAAGACACTTGTTGTTTGAAGATTGTAAAGGACCATCATATGATCAATATAAAGTAAGGCGATGTAATTTGATTCAAAATTGATTATATTTCCATTAGCCTCATTCTCAAACAACAAAGAGACAAACTTAGTCATTACCCTATTTAGCCATGCAGTCTAAGTTGCATACACAATCCTATTGGAAAGTCAGTTGGAGAGAGGTCAATGAAGGGAAGTGGATTGAATTTAATAATTTGAGAACCTCAAGATATTATGAGGGAAATATACATACACTTCATGGAATGTTAGACCTCCAACAGATAAAGTAAATGGAAGAACACAATCATTAGGGTATGGTAATTGGTTTGACACAATAACCCTAGGCCTAGAATAATGACATGTTTTAGGGACTTGATGAATATAGGTGTTTGGAAAATATTTGTAACATGTCAATAAGGATGTCATAGACCCCATTGAGTTCATGAGAGTTCAAAATCAACTCAAAAAAACTCTCACTAACTCATTTCTCTCTCAGACCTCACAGAACGCTTGTTTGCAACCGAGAGGCTATATTTTTTTGCTTGATATGATCAAGAGGATTTGCATGGGAACATAATATTCTATGGGAAGTTTACTACCCTAATTCACTTCAAGTTTGTGGAATTGGTAGGAGGTTTCATGAGGTTTATGAACTATCCTTAAGAGTCAAACCACTTTCAACCTACCTAAAAGGGCTATAAAGATCAGGTGAGAGATAAATGTAATTTTATGCCTCTACATGGATGATATGGACTTAAAAATGACCCATAACATGTTTAATACTCACATGATCATCCTTCCATGCAATTGGTTTGTACATAACTATACGAAATAGGGCTTAAATTTTTTATTTTTTTTATTTTGCAAGTTCATACAGTGAATTAGAACTTCAAATTTGCCATAGAGATTAAAGAGGATGTTATCTAACTAAATCACACACTTTTTTAGGTTTTGGAATGTGTGGGGATACTTTAGATTCATTTTCCACTCTCTTGGTAGGGAGGCTTAATTAAGCCTAATTGGCCGAAGAGATAGGCAATAAAAGTAGACTTCCTCTTAACTTCAGAGCATGAAATTGAACCTAGAGTTATAATAGGATAGAGGGTAATGTAATATGCCCTTATATTCTCAAAACCTTTTGTAATTTTTTCCACACAAGGAGGTTTACACAAAAAAAAGGCTACAAGGAACTAGGCCTATTTGAGGCTTTTGGTAGAGATGACTTGTTGGGGCTAGTTTGAGACCTCAAAATGGATTGTTTCAAATATGATATGAGTCCAATAGACCATCCATGAATTTTAGATGAACTATAGTAACCGAAACCAAGTTTTGGCACTTGTGTACAAAATAGGCCTAAGGAGATGAAGAGCCTTCTAGGAACCTTACAAGAGAAAGAGGGGATGTGTCAAAGAGAACCTATTGGGGTCATTTGAGAGGTGTCAAGAGAAGATAAAAGAGGTAGAATAAATTTATTTTATCACCAAGAAGGTCACTTGTCCTTCAACATGTCAAGAAGAGGAGATGTTTCAAGAAGCTAGTCAAGGTGTCAAACAAACTTTTCAACTCCCACACCACTTGGAGAGATGGATCATCTGAAGAGGAACAATACATGGAATTTTAGACCTATTAAATTTATTTCCTAACTCATCTTCTTGTTTTAACTCACATGACACTTATCTACCTTCTCTCTCCTACACTCTTCTTCTCTTCTCTCACACTTGTGTTATATATTGAGCGACTTTGGTTTTGAAATGTATCCTCCACCTAGGTATGGAAAATCCATACCCATTTTTTCTACCTTTGATCAATAAAACAAAAAAAATTACCTCATTCTTTGACTACATGTAGTGATGAAGATCTAAATGGTTGATCTTATCATGTGTAGATGTATATCACATTGTTTGTGTCATATTTATCTTACTTCATGTGGTTATTTATCTATTAAATTTTATAGATGGTGTCATCAGGGGTCTCTTGTGGGTTTTTAAGTGTAATTATTATTCCCTCTTAGACTTGCAATGCCTTACCCTTCTATAAAACATTGATGCAATAGGTTCATTCTAGGATGTGTGTATGTTCATGTTATCTTGTAGGTCTTGGTGAATTGTGCAATGTGTGGTAGTTGTCAACAAAGTTTGGTGCATCACCATTGTATTTAGGATTATTTAAATTATTTCTTCCTTTTTTTAATCAATCAAGTAGTGTGTGAGCCTAAGTGATTCATCAAAGGGAGCTAGCCCTTCAATCTAGAGGTTTACCCCTATTATAGACAACCCACAAGTCTAGGAGTAATCCCATGTTTAACCAAATTTGGAGAGGACTGAACAACTTTCTCTTAAGGTGTAAAATTTGGTTATAAAAATACCCTATAACAAAATACACATGGAAGGAAACTCAATCTCAATAGGAAGGATAACTTTAGAGAGAAAAACTATGGAGTAGGATGTTGTACTTATAGACATGGATATTGGTACGATAAACCCATAAGGTAGGGAATAATTATAAGTGTCAATCGTGACCAATTTTTTTGATAATCTTCATAATAATTTTGATAATTTTATTATTAGATGCCTCAGCTTGGACATTATCTTGAGGGTTATAGGGTGTTGATCACCTATGTTTGATATGGAAGTGTGTACAAAGGAATTTTACATCCTTATTTTTGAAGGACTTTCCATTATCATATATAATGGATGAGGGAATGCCATAGTGACAGATGAGGTGATTCATAATGAATTTGAAGATCTATTACTGGTTACGTATGTGAGAGGAATTGCCTCAATCCACTTAGTGGAATACTCAATGGAAGTTTGGATATGCTTATGTCTAATAGAATAACTGGGGTTTATCTTACTTATGAGATCGAGTCCCCATGTAGAAAATGGCCAAGGTGTAGTGACAGGTTGAAGTGATCATGAAGGAGCATGAATCAAACCACCATGCTTTTATAAAGTAAGGCATTTCTTGACATGAGCACATGCATCTGATTCCATTATGGGTCAGTAGTATCCAATCCTAAGGAGTTTCTTCTAAAGAACCATTCTTCTTGTATAGATCAAAAATCCCTTCACGTGCATCTCTAAGTGCTAATTCAGATTCACCCAAGTTTAAACATCAAAGTATCATCCCATCATAACCTCTATGAATACCAATTAAATTTTAATGGGATGAATTATTAATAAAGGACTTTTATTGGTTGTGTGATAAGTCAATGGGAATAATGTGGTCTTGGAGGTAGGTGTATACATCTTGGTACCAAGGAGAATAATGACCAACAATATCACATACCATTTCAATGTCAGGGAAACTATAAGTTAGCATGAGAAAGTTTTCAATAAGAAACAGATATTCATGGACATCAGAATATATTTCTATTAATGATTTAATGGTTTCCATGGCATCAGCTGATCTATTGTTGGCTATTGATAATTTATCAAACTAAATACATTCAAATTTTTACTTAATATTATCAACCATGCCTTTATAGGGCACAAGATTCTTGTCCTTTGTTTTATATTGGTCTATAACATGATTTATGATCAATTACAAATTTTTATAAACAACAAATTGTTGAATGTTCCACTATACTATGAGGTAAAGCCCTACAACAAGTTTCTCATATTCTGTAATATTATTGATGCATAGAAAAAAAATTGAAAGACCTCTAATGAAAAGTATACCCACTCCTAAACCACAGGTTATGAGGAACCGTCAAAGTATATCTTCTATTGATTTGACTACTCAAGAGTGAATATAAGTTCATCTAAGAAATGAATGTTCAAAGGATGGGTATTAGACAAAGGTGCCTCAAAAAGTTGATTTGAAAGTACATTTCCTTTTATGGCCTTATGATTAATGTATTCAATGTCAAATGCACTTAAGAGCATAATCTATTTGGCCATTTGACATGTCAATGATACTTTAGAAAGAAGATGTTTAAGAGGATCAACTTTTGCAATGATGAGGGTCTTGTTGTTCAACATATAGTGACATGGATTTTGTGATACAAAGATTAATTCTAAGCATGCATTTTCAATAGGTGTATAATTGTGTTCATAATTTACTAGTTTTATGCTTAGATAATATATTATGTTTTGTTTTCCTTGGTCATCATGTTAGGCCAAAAGTGCCCCCAATGCATGTTTAGTTGCTGATATATAAATCAATGTGGGCTTTCCCTGAATTGGGGGGACCAACACAAGTGGGTTTTTCAAATAGGTTGTTAATTGCTCAAATGCCTCTTGATAGTCAACATTCCATTAAAAGGTGGTGTCCTCCTTCAAGATATGAGTGAAAGGATGGCAACAATCATCAAGCTATGAAATTAAATGATGAATAGATTAGATTTTTTTTAAAAACTGTGGAGCTATTTCAAATTATAAGGGGGAGGTATTTTTGTGATGTCCATCACCTTGGATAGATCGAATTCAATACCTTTATGGTAAATAATGAAGCCTAGTAATTTACCTAATGTGACTTTGAAGTCACATTTTTTGGGGTTACGGTACACCTTGTATTCATGAAGTCTCTCAAAGATCCTCCATATAAATTTTATATGTGTTTATGATGTTCTTAACTTTATTAAAATATCATCAAACATAGTCTTAGAAAATATGGTGCATCATGTCATGGAATATGATAGTCATTGCACGTTGATATGTAGCATCTACATTATTTCATCCAAATGACATCATTTGATAACAAAATGCCTCCCATGGAGTGGTGAACATTAATTTATGTAAATGCATCCATAAGGGATAACATCTTGTATCATGTTGTTGAATCCACAATCATATCTATATTGGTAAATGGAAAATCATCCTTAAAGCATGCTTTGTTAATATCCTTGAAGTCTATACATATATGAATACCTTATGATTTATTACTAACTAGAACAATGTTAGATATCCAATCTGAATAATCAATCAAGCAATTAAAATCGGCCCCCAATAATTTTTCCAATTATTTATTGACCATAATATCGATGCATGGATGCATCTTCCACAATTTTTATCTAATGGGTTTAGCATCCAAGTTTACAACAAGATGGTGTACGACCAGAGATGGATCTAGACCTGGCATATCATCATAATATCATACAAATATGTTAATAAATTATTTTAGAATAAAAATGATTAATTCATGTTCCTTTGTAGTTAAGGACACACCAAGCTTAACAATTATGGGTTCATCTATTGAGCCAATGTTGACCTCAATGGCACCTTCCACTAGCAGTGTATAAACCTCTTATAATAAAGTCATAATTGAAGTAAATTGATCTTTTCCATCTGATTGTGGGCCCTCTAGTCTACCCATGTAAGAATAATTTGAATCACTTAGGTAATGGCCATCCAACAAATGTTTTTGTGAAATCTTGAGCTAACTGAGAAAATACCCATTATTCTTCTGCACCAATATTTGATCCAAATGTAAGATGTGAATTTACAAGACTTTGAGCTTCCTAAGGAGGAAAGTGAACTTCCCCATCCATTGGCACCTGAAACAAGTTTTCACCAAAGGACTCATTTTTTCATTACTTTTTCCTTGGTCCAAAAGTGCTTCTGAGAGGTTTTTACTAATGGACCTCAATATTTGATTTTTTATTATTATTTTTACTAATAAATTTCACTTGATCTCCAAAGTAGTTGGCAGGGTCTAATGTGATCTTAAAGCCTTGCTTGTGGTCCCCAATACATAGATCATCTCTAAGGACTAGGAACTTTGAAAGTGCTTCATTTTATAAATCATCTAATCTTATAATATGATCTTACTGGTCCCAATTGATTAATTTAAATGTAATGAAATAAAAGGGGATATTAGATGAGGATGTGATAGTAAGAACAACATTGTCATCAAATAGGATTGTGTCAGTGAGCTCATTGTAGATACTATAATAGAAATTTGTGTTGCTATCAGGATCATTTTTTCTAGATTTTAAATTAGAGACACTATTAATATTTGAGGGGTCACCCCCAAATAGTTTGTACCCAATGCCTTGAGTACCTTTGTGTTTAGTTTTGAATATTGGCTCAATAATACCTTGTTATTTTTGCCCCAATCCCTTTCCTTTGTATTAATGATGTTCCATAATCCTGTTAGGGATAGAATACTTGACACTCTAATAACAAGTGGCAAAGTCAGCATCATTATATAACCAAGAATCGTCTGAGCTATTACTTTGTTGAGGAGTAGGGAAACACTTTTTGACAAATAGAGAAGGTCCCTTAGGATGAGAATCTTTCTTTCTGTGTCATTCCATCTTGGGCTTACCTTGAAATTTGGGCAATTTGGCAATGTGGAAATCATATTTAATGTTGTAGGTGCCAAAACCTTTATCTTCAATAGTAAAGTGGATAGAAATATGGGAATGTGGAATAATAAAAGTGGATGGAAGGTCACTAGGATCAATATAATTATATTTTTGGCATTCATAAGCTTTACTCTTGTCCCTTTTAGGTGCATACTTTGTGCTAGGACAATAATTAAATTGATCGTACTTGGTTTCCAAGTGTTTACAATATTGGTATGGTTGTAAGGCCCTGGGAATGGTAACCTCCATTATAGAATGGGGGATATTTAAATATTGGTGTAAGGTGGAAGACATTATATGTACTTCATGGATCCAAGGACATCTTATAATCAGGTTGTAAGTCAGTTCAATGTCTATGACATGTTAGAGGGTATCATGGGTGATAGGCCATGTAAACCATGATTACAAGAGATGTTAGTTTCTTTCTTAGCTATTCAAAATTAAAAAACATGAAACATAACTTCTAAAGCATGATTCCTTGGAATGAGCAAGACTTGAAGCAACAACCTTAACAATAGAAAACTAAATAATATATTTTCACCTTTCATTTGGATGTTTCCTTCAATTCTAACACACATACATGTTTGTGCCTAGATGTAGAGATCAATGTCTCCATCAATGGTGTGGTATGAAATCCATCAACATATCTCCAAACACTATCTAAATGATTTGTGGAACAATTAGAAGAAAAAGGGGTGAAGTTTTATGTCGATTTTTGTAGAGTTTATTTGCATTAAAAATCTTGTTATGCCTAGAGGGATCACCCTTTGTTTATAACTTGGTCAAATAGATTATATTTATTGGATAAATATTGAGATGAGTGGATGAGAATCAGTCAATCTTGGATGACTTATGCCATTAATAATTGTGGTTGAGTTTGCATTGATTAAGCATGGCTTGCAAATTTTGATATTTTTTAAATACTTGACAAATTTCATTATGATGTCATGATCCCTGATATTTACCTATGATGTCATCAACCACTTGGCCACTTACCATGAGAATTGAGGAATAAATAAATTTAATGAATTTTAAAAATTGTGAATTTCAAAAGCTATAGACTTTCCCATTAGAGGAAGATTGGGTTAATTAATACAAGCTTATTAAATTAATTAAAAGTGATGTGACTTTTGAAATTTGAAGAACTATTTGACTTAATTTATCCAAAATGTCTCTTGCACAATCATAATTTGACTCGAGATGAATTAAGTGAAGTTGATGATTACATATAATGCATTACCTCAATTACGAATGCACCAATACATTTTAGAATGTGCATAAAATATGTGTAGAAGAATTTGGAAGTTTCAGTGATTTTGTCTATCATGGCCAAAAACTTATTCTGATTATAAGATCAACACAAAAGTGGTGAGAATTTAGTGTCTCAATTTTGTCCCTATTTGAAAAGGCATTGCGAGACATAAGTGAAGAAACAACTTTTCAAATAATGAAAAAGTTGTTAAATTCATTTGATAAAGATTGAAGAGCGATGTGTTCATGTTTTATTGAATTTTATTCAATTTGTTGAAAATGAGTTCACATCGATGTCCCAAATAATGTTTGGAATGCTCATAATGCCCCCTCGAGGTAGTGGCCAAAACATAAGATTGATGGATGGGCCCTCAAAAGAAAGAAGATAGATAAGAATAAGAGGAAAAAAGAACCCATGGATGAGATTAATCCATGTGATTTAATACTTGCATGCATTGATTTCCAATGATGATAAAATAGAAGAGTGATTTGTGCCAAAGATGGTGGAATTGGGAAGGATACATCCCAAGATAATTGGCAGACTTTGACTTATCCCAAACAAGGTGAAAGTTGATAGCTTAGGGAATGATTGATACCAAAATAAGCTACACACTTTGATTTTCCCCAAATCAGATGAAAGTTGTGAGATTGGAATTAGAAGAAAGATGGATTGATTGAATTGCCCCAAAGAGGGAGAAATTGATTGACTAATGATTTGTCCCAATTGGGTGAATTTGATCATTGATTAAATGATTTTCCCCAACATGGTGGATTTTATCATTGATCAATTTATTTGCCCCAATAGGATGTATTTGATCATTGATTTGTTTAATTGATTTGATTGATTAGAAAGCATAGCTCAAGGATTCAATATGTTACACAAATTAAATATGAGATGAATGATTCAAACGTAGGTGAAATGGTATAATGACTTTTCAAATAATGAATAATCTACAAAAAACAATAATGTTCAAAGGTAATGGAATAAAATATTGGAAGAACACAATAAAGGTTGAATAATAATTAAATAATGGTGGCTGAGTTGATCCTAAAAATTGAACGTAACAAAGTTTTTCCTACATGGTCCAAATAGACCTCAGTCTAATGTAGTTCTCCAAGAAATGGGAGAAAATATGATGAGAAATGATAGATGAATAAATGTTGAATAGATAAGGCATGATGGTGGCCAAGCTGACCCCAGAAACAAGACATAATTAAGCATTGCCTACATAGTCCAAATGGACTTCATGCCAATGTAGTTCTCCCAGGATGGGAGAAAATGGATAAGGAATGATGAATATAATAGACTATTAGAATGAAAATAATGATGGACCAAAGTATATGACTCTTTTATTGGCTTATGTGGAGATGCATATCCTGATTGGTATATATGTATCCATAATATTCGATCATTTTGATTTGATCATGAAAATTACGACGATGTGATGCATTCAAAGATCATCAAAATGATTTGAACTTATAATGAATAAATTTGTAAAGGGAGATACTTCCATTGTATCACGCAATCGTATATAAGCCTCAAACACTTTATTTTTAATGTAGCACATAACGATATATACCATGATATAAAACACCATGATGACATAGTTGTGATGTGTATAAGTATTGACCCCTAATCCAATAGACAAACACCAATGATAAAAACTATGATTATAATGATAATGTATGCCAATGGATGGACTCAAGTACAAATGCAAGATAAAATTCACCATGATGATGAACTTGTTAGCACAATGGATTGAGCCAAGGCAACAACAATAAAAGAAAATAAAAAATCAATCAAATAATTAAGTAAACATATATACACAAAGCTTGAAAATAAAAGCAACAAAAATCATTTTATCATTATTCAAGTTAAAATACACATGTGAAGGCTCAATAATAGTGATAATTGGATGGTGCCCCAAAGCAAGGATACATGCAAGGGAAGGATGCATTCCATGGGAGAAAAGACATATCCCAAGGTGGATAAAATTTTAGGAACCAATATGTAATTTGCATAAGTAGAGTGGCTTTGGGAAGGACACATCCCAATGGTTCCTAAAATGAGTGGATAAATTATTTATCAAGGGATTGTTGACTAGATGGGGGACAAGATAAATGGTTTTGAGCTTTGTGGCTTAATATATCTTGTGCATATTTGAAGCTCTTGCAAATCTTTAGGATTTTATGGCTTTATATCTCTCATGGAAATTGTGAGCCTTTTCTATTTTTTAGGATTTTTGAAATGTTTTGAATGTTTTTGGGATTTTGGCATGTCAACTCAATGGAGGATTATAATATGCACAATGTTTTAACTCATAAAATGGTGAGAGTGTAGGATTGATAACTTGAAAAACAATGAGAGCCTAAGATTAACTCATAAAATGATGAGAGCATTAAATAAGGGTGGTCAAGCTAACCTCAGAAATTAAGTGTTGCCTACATAGTCCAAATAGACCTCAAGCCACTATAGTTCCTCCCATAAAATTGGAGTGTAAGAAAATATGATTAGAAAGGGTTATGATGGGAGCATTAATCATGCCATAATTTGAATAGTGTCATCTTGAATATGACCAAGGGGAAACTCCATTGGTGGACATGATGATCAACTATAAAAAGATTTTGTGGCTTAGTATCTCTAGTGGAGATATAAGGCATTTTATGGAATGTCTTTATTTTTAGGGTTTTGATAACTTTTCAATGTTTTAGGGATTTTTAGATTAAATAATTAAAGGGAATACTCACAAACTGATGTAGGAACATCCTTCTTGGATGACTCAAAATGATGTTTGCTAAAGCAATTTTGGTTTGATTAGTATTTTCTAGTAAAATATCATGTTTAGGTTGGTTAACAGGTGTTAGGAGTCTTATTAATTACCTTGGAATACTTTCCAAGTGGTCTATAATTGTTGAGGTGGGCTAGAAATTCAAATCTAGATTTTCCTGCCAATTCTCACAATTCAAATATTTGAATTTGAAAAGCATATCTAAGGAGTTTAGTGAGTTGTTTATGGGTCATATGGGTGTCAATATTTAGGAAACATAAAAAATGTCATCATGGAATTTTTACCATGGGTCATAAATCACCCTTGTACAGAAGAATCAATTTTGGCCTTTGTGCAAGGTGCAAACATTCATGTTAGGTGACCATTAGTAGGTAGTTGGGGAAGTTAATCTTGTTATAAAACTTGTCATATTTGGTTTTGATTTAGTTTTTCATTGTATTTGAAGGAGGAAGACTTTAGTCCCAAGAAACATGAATAAAGGATCTCAAATTTGACAAATGAAGGTTTGTACCTATTTTCTATGTTGCTCAATATGTTGACAGAGTTTGTAAATGTTCACAAGAAGGAAAATGTGACAAAGCTCAATTTGTGGTTTCAATCTGAATTGGTGAGTCTTTTTGTTTTTATTTAATGTTTCTATGTAATCCACATGGTTATTTCTTTCATTACCCTTGGCAAAGTAAATAATATAGTATGTTGAAACAATACTTGCACAAACAGTTTACTTTCAAAGTGTTATAAGAATTATGATCAAGGGGATACAGTGGGTTTTTAGTGATTCTTTAGTGTGTTTCAAGTGTCATGATACCTATCTAATTGATTATATCCTTTGAAAACTATTTGGGAATCAAGAACCTTCAAACAGAGTCTACAAAACCTGCATTCTGAGTTTGTACATACAAAGAGAACAAGATCCATAGAGAGATGTGGAACATAGGATTAGAGTTGGTGAATAATAAAAGAAATAATTTTAGGATGGTGTATTAATGCTATTTCACCTCAAACATGTTTGAAAACCATATTTCATTAAAACAAACACAAGACAAAGGTTCCTGTACCCTGCAAAAGGTGATTGTGGGTTTTGTATGGTTAAGAACGAGAATAAAAGATTGAATAGAGGAATGATAGTAAATAAGTGAAGGTTGGATAATGTGGATATAAGTTTCCTAAACCCAAAACATATTTTACATGCCTTTGAAATCTTTTTATGATTGTTTGAAAGCATTTGGGATGCTCTCGAGTGACTGTAGATAAGACTATGTGCTACAAAGGAGCTAAGAATGTAATCAAACACAGGGATAAAGGCATTGGAGAATCATTATAATGATTGGAAAAGGTTCCCAAAATTATCTCCAACCTAAAATTATTTTTATAGAGTCTTTAAAATTAGTTGAAGTGTGTAAAGTCAATTAGAGAGGTCTCAGGTCCTCACAGAGGTTGCAAGCCCTAATTTAGGGATTTAATCTTCAAATGCAAATTTAAGACATTTAAATTGATGAAATGCCTTAAAAAAAATTATTTAGGTAGATCTTCATGTGCTTAAATTTTTTTTTCATGTTTGGAATTGGTTTTGTACTTGACATTACAAAGGTAGAGATCTGTGTGCTTGAAGAGACAGAACAGGCCTAATTAGGCCCAACAAAGTGTTAAAAGGAGTTAGAAAGAGGATTTAAAAGGTGAGTTAAGCCTTGAAATTTCACTAAGAGGTCAATATAAATAGAGTGTACTTGAAAATACATTTGGATTTCTAATTTGAGACTGTACATTTCCATACCAATTGAATTTGCTCAAAAAAAGTGCTAGTAGGAGTGTGTGTAGTGCAGGCAGAATTGTGTGTAGAAGGGATTGACGCTTGGAGAAGTGTGTAACTAAATTTATGGGTCAAAAGAGACCTAAATTAGTATGAAGAGACACTTTGATTCAAAATATAATCTAAAGAATCATGGTACTATTGAGTTTTGTTTGTATTAGTGATCCATTATCAAATAAGAGCATCTAGAAACAAGACAAAGTGTGAGTCACGAAACTTATCTTCTACATCACAAACATACAAGGAACCATATAGGAAAGTAAAAATAACCGTAGGTAGGATCTCAACCAATAACTAAATCAATAGTAATGATAACTCCATGAACCAATAAAATAATCTAAATTAAAGGGAATACCATGCAACAATAAATAGGAATATGAAGGCACATAAAGGGAAAAAATAATTATAAAAAATGAAAATAATTTGTTTCAAGGAACTGCCAAGCATGGAAACCATACTAAAGTACCTTTATTATTTTGTCTACAAAGATGTGTTGATTTTGATCAACATTAAATGCCTTCTACAATACTCTCTGAATCTATGTGTAATATATGTCATTTATAATTAAGATCATGACGATAATAAGAAATGGTAGAAAGGATAATAATCGACTAGGGAATAGGACATGAAGGAAAGGTAAACATGAATAGATCCAAAATAGATGTCCCAAGTAAGGGTTCTTATAAATAATGTTTGACCAACTCAAGCATTGAAGCACTTTAGATGGCTCCTCTAACTCTTTCATATCCGATGTAGCCGACTTGTATGCCCCAAAACCATAGTTTTTTATAATAATAAATGGACCCAGCCAATTGGCCTCAAACTTGCCTTTATTTTTATTTTATACGTTGGTATTTTTATTATTTTCCTTTATCACTAAGTCACCAACTTTAAACTCTCTGGTAAGAATACACTTGTATCTTCAGCATAACTAATTATGATAGGCTTTCAAATGGTTTAATGCAATTAGTCATTTATCATCTAAGAGTTTCAACTTTGTTGTTATGTGACTCTATAGTCCTCATCGATTATATTCTACCATGAGATTCATATGGAAGGCAACTTGATCTCTATAGGAAGGATAGCCTTAGAGCCAAAGACTAAAGAATATTGTGTGGCACCTACAAGTGTGTGGGTACTAGTACGATAAGCCCATAAGGCTAGAAATAATTGTAAATACCACTCATGACCAGCATCATTGACAATCTTCTTAAGAATTTTAACAATGGTTTTATAGACATCTTGACTTAGTCATTATCTTGAGGGAAATAGGGTGTGCACCATTAATGTTTAATATGGAAGTGGGCATAAAGGGATTTTACATCTTTGTTTTTGAATGATCTACCATTATTAGATATAATGGTGGAGGGAATGCCATAGTGGTAGATTAATTGATTCAAAATGAATTTGGAAATCTTCTTTTCAGTTATGTAAGTGATGGATTGCCTCTACCCACTTAGTAAAATATTTAATAGTAGTTAGAACATGCATGTGGCTATCATAAGAAGTTGGGTTTATCTTCCCTATAAGATCGAGTCCCCATGTTGAAAATGGCCAAGGAGTTGTGATCGGCTAAAGTGTTTGTGAAGGAGTGTCAATAAAATCACCATGTATTTGAAAGGAAAGGCATTTCTTGACATGTTTGCAAGCATTTGACTCCATTGTTGTCCAATATTACCCTATTCAAAGGGTTTTATTATCAAGGACCATACCATTGGTGTGGGCCCCACAAATCCCTTCATGTATATCTTTCAATGCTAATTCAGATTCTCCTAAAGTTAAACAATGAAGTAACACTCAATATCCTCTATGATAAAGTGTGCCACTAATTAAGGTATAACATGAGCTGTTGTAAATGAAGGATTTGTGTTGCCTTTGTGATAGGTTAATAAGGAGAATTTGGTCTTGGATATAGGTATATAGGTCTTGGTACCAAGCGGAATTGGGACCAACAATAGCACATGACATCTCAAAATTTGACTTTACATAATCCAGTTGAAGAAGGTTCTTAATAAAAAAAAATGGTATGCATTAACATTTTTTGCCACTTCTATCATGGAACTAATGGTTTCCATCACATATTCTAAATTATTATTGACTATTGGTATCTTCTCAAACTAAAGAGATTCAAAATTTTGTCTGAGGTTCTCCACCATAACTTTATAGGGTGATAGTTTCTCATCTCTGGTTTGGTATTGGTCTATAGACTAATTAATGATCAATTAAGAATCCATGTATACCATCAACTAGTTAATGTTCCACTACACATCTATACAGAGTCCTATAATGAGTGTTTCATATTCTACCATATTGTTGGTGCAATGAAAACCAATGTGAAAGGCCTTGGGAATGAGATCTCCTTGAGAAGTAATAAAAGTAATGTTAACTCTAGATCCATGGGAGGTGAAATAATCATCAAAATAAAGTGCCCATTGTTTAGAGTTAATAGGCACTTCTTTTAAAGTTAAGATTGACTAATCTAGGAACTCAAAAGTGAGTGGCTTAGTGTCTAACATAGCGGGTTCAAAAAGTTGATCTACAAGGAATTGTCACTTAATAGATTTCTAGTTTTGATTCTCAACATCAAACTCACTTAGAAACATTACCCACTTGGCCATGTGACTAGTCAAAGTGACTTTGGATAGTAAAAACTTGACAAGATCAATCTTAGCAATCACAATGGTTTTATTGTTTAGAATATAGTGTCATAACTTTTGGGATATGAATACCATTGATAATAAAGATTTATCTATTGATGCATAGTTATTTTCATAGGCAATAAGTGTTCTTCTCAAATAATAAACTACACGCTCTTTGCCCTAGTCGTCATGTTGAACCAAAAGTGCCCCTAGTGCATGTTTAGTTGTTATGATGTAAAGAAGCATCAACTTCCTTGGGATGGTTGGGGTAAACATTGGTGTATTATCCAAATAGGTTTTCAATTATTCAAAAGCTTGTTGACAGTATGTGTTTCACTAGAAAGTGACACATTTTTTCAAAAGGTGAGTAAAAGTATGACATCGATCTGCAAATTGTGAGATAAATTGGCTAATGGATTGGATCTTGCCTTACAATTTGTGGATTTGATTTAGGATATAAGGAGGCATTTCCATAATGGCCTTCACCTTTTCAAGGTCAAATTTAATGCCCCTATGAGATACAATGAATCCTATTAATTTTCCATAAGAAATGCCAAATAAGTATTTCTTAAGATTGAGGCACACCTTGTATTTATGAACTCTCTCAAAGATTATTCATAAAATTTTAAGATGTCATGCATGTGTTTTAAACTTTTCCAGAATGTCATCTACATAATTTTTAACAATATCATGCATCATGTCATGGAATATGATAGTCATGGCACATTAGTAGGTTGGACTAACATTATTCAATCTAAATAGCATGACTTGATAACAAAATGTCCTCCATGGAGTGATGAACATTATTTTGTGTTAATCTCCAATTGAAATTTTTATCTATTTATATCCTAATAAACCATCCATGAGGGACAACATCTCAGACCCTACAGTTGAATTGACTATCATGTCAATGTTTAGTAAGGTAAAATCATCCTTAGGACAAGCTTTGTTGATATCCCTAAAATCAGTACATAAGGGAATTCCTTGTGGTTTCTTGCTTACTAGAATAATATTTGAGATCCATTATGAATAATCAAGTGGTCTAATAAAACATGCTCCCAATATTTTTTCTAACTATTTCTTGACTAGGATAACAATGCGTAGATGCATCTTCCATAATTTCTCTTTAATTGGTTGTCTCTGGGTGAACAAAAAGATGATGTATAACCATAAATAGATCTAACCCTAGCATATCTGCATAGTACCAAGTGAAGATGTCAATAAAGTCTTTCAAAATAATAATAATAATTAATTCACATTCCTCAATAGTGAGATACATGCTCAATTTGATCATTTTTTGATCATCAAATTTGCCAATTTTTACTTATGTGGTGTCTTCAAAAAGGAGTGTGTAATTGTCTTGTATAATCATTGGTAATAAATGAAACTAATATTTTGCAATTGATTGTGATCCATAAGGCCCACCCATGAAAGAAGAATCAAAATCAGCCATGTCTAATAGTGGCCAATTAATAAATGTTTTTGAAAAGTCCTAAACTATTTGCTCAAATATTATTTGTTCTTCTAAACTAATATCAGACCCGAATGTAACGTGTTTCTAATATTTCTAAGGAATAAAGTGAACTTCCTCATCCAATGGCACCTAAAACAGGTTTACACCAATGGACTTGTGTTTTTCTTTACTCTTTCCCTGATCCAAAGGTGCATCAAAGATGTTTTCACCAATGAATCTCAATGTTTTATGTTCTTTGTGACCAAGGAATTTTTCTTACTCTCCAAAGTAGGCGACAAGATATAATGTGAAGTCAAAACCTTGTTTGTGATCGTCAATTATAATATCATCTCTAAGACCCATAAACTCAAAAATCACCTCTTCATTCTGTAAATCATATAATGGTATAATAGTCTTTTTGCTCTCGATATATTAGGTTAGGATGATGAAGGGAAAGGGGAACGTGGGATATGATAGTGAGAATGGCATTGGTATCAAATAGGCTGGTGTCAACAAGCTCATTGTATATACTATAATAGGATAATGTGTCGTTGTTAAGAATGTCTTCATCAAACATTAAAGTAGTATCACTTTCAAAATTTGAAAGGCTACCTCTAGGCAGTGTGTATCCAAGACCTCGATTTCCTTCATGTTTTTCTAAAAAAATAGGTTCATGAATGCTTTGTTATTTTGCTCCCAAGCCTTTTCCAAATGTAAATCATGATTACAAGAGAGGTTAGTTTCTTTCTTAGCTATTCAAAATCATACAAATTCATGAAACATAACTACTCAAGCATGATTCCTCAAAATGGGCAATACTTGAAGTAACAAACTTAACAATATAAAGCTAAACAAGAGGTTTTCACCTTTAGTTTGGATGTTTCCTTTGAAGTTGGAACACATACATGTTTATGTATGAATGTAGAGCTCAAAGTCTTCATCAATGTCATAGTATGAAATCTATCAACATCTCCCCAAGTACTATCTAAATGATTTGTGGACCAATTAGAAGAAAAAGGAGTAAAGCTTTATTTTGATATCTACATAGTTTCTTTGCACTAAAAATCTTGTTATGGCTTAAGGGGTCACTCTCTATGTATAACTTGGTCAAATAAATTATAGTCATTGGATCAAGATTGAGATGAGTGGATAAGAATAAATCAATCTTGGATGAATTATGCCATTAATAACTGTGGTTGAGTTTGCATTGACTAGGTATGGATTACAAATCATGATATTTGTTTGATATTTTACAAATACTTGACAACTTTCATGATGATGTCATTATCCCTGATATTTAACTATGATGTCATTAACCACTTGTCCACTTGCCATGAAAATTGAAGAATAAATCTAGTTAATGAATTTCGTATAATAGGGAATTCCAAAAGTTATGGAATTTCTCCTTAGAGGAATATTAGGTTAATTAAGACAAGTTAACTAACTTAATGAAAAGTGGTGATCTTTGAAAGTTGAAAAAATGTTCAACCTAATTAATCCAAAACATCTTTTACACAATCATAATTTGATTTAGAATGAATTAATTGAAGCTTATGATTGCATACAATGCATTGCCCCAATCAGGGATTCACCAATATGTTTCAAAATGTGCACACAAGATGTGTAGAAGAATTTGAAAGTTTCAGTGATTTCATGTGTTCTTTCCATAAATTGATTCTTATTGCAATTTTGACACGAAAGTGTTGAGAATTGAGTCTCTAAATTCCCAACAAGGATAGGTAATAAAATAGTGCCCTTTGAGTCTCTTTTTGCATTATCATATGCCTTGATAGTAAAGGTGTTTGGCTACATAATTGTTATAGCATACTCCAATTTTTTTATCAATTTCAATGAAGCTATTTTAGGCTCAAACCATCATCTATAAAAATTAGTTTAATTTTATGGTGAGAGAGGATGGCTTCAATGTGAAGAGGGTTATTGTGCAGAGGACCAAGGGACAACATGTCACTTTTATCAAGCGTAAGTTATTGACTTGGGCATAAATTCCCCACAAGTGCTTGAAATGTGGTAGGCTCAATGTTGTTTGGTACTTTGGATGGTTGATGAAGATCATACAATATAGTCTTGTGAACTTCTAATATATGCAAGAGATGTAGAATAGAAATATACATAGGTGTTTTATTTAATTAGTCATCAAGATCATGATGCTTCTCAATAGGAGGAGATGGTTTAGATTTAGAAGTCAAAGATCCTTGAATAGGATTATTTTTGGATGAAGGTAAAGGATCTTGAAGTGTAATCTAAGGCGTCGAGTTGTGAAAACAAAATTTTAATTTAGTGAATGACTACTTGAATTAGAAGAAAGAGGTGTAGGAACTAAAATATTGACCTATACACACCAAGGCACAAAAATTCTATTGCATGCAAGAAAAATTACACTAGGATATGAAGGAGGAAGTCCCAAAATAGATGGGGTAACACTATGAAGTGTGATGGAAGATTGATGGGGGTTGATTTTAATGGTAGCTACATGGTTGTTAGTAATATGACCTACAACATTGTTATAATTATATGGGACATCATGGTAGCTAATTTGATTGGCTTGAAAATCTTGACCTTGATTACGATTTCATTGATGATGAATTATGTTTTAGAAATGGGTCCTTATAAATGCTCATATTCTGATTAGAAGTAGATGTAACATTATCCAACTCAATGTCACCATGCTCTAATAGATCTTGGATGAAGTCTCTTAATTGTACGCACTCATGAATTCAATGCCCTTTGACATGATGGTAATCGCAATAGTCATTATCTCTATAACATTGAGGTTTTGGTTGGTCTTTTTCCCCTAATTTCTTGCTTGGAGCCTAGAACATCCTTTATCTCTTGAAATTCTTAAAGAGTGGGAGCATTTAATGATTAAGCATATTTTGCTAAATGTCCAGAGAGGGATTAACTTGATTCAAAAATATATGTGGATTAGGCTTAAAATAGGTTGGAATAGATACCCTTTGGGCTAATCTATTGGGGTTGTTTTCCCTATAGCCAGCATTTTATTGTTGATAGGGTACATGTTGATGATTAGCATTGGGTAGTGGATTAGCAACATGTTGTTGGGTTGGAGGAATTTGATATTGATATGGGGGAATTTGTTGTTGAAAAGTAGGACTTGTTGTAAAGTGGGTATCTATTTTTTATTAGAAGGGATAGATTGTGGATTAATATGGATTTATTGGGGATTAATCATAACCTATTGTAGCATAGGATTTTTAACTTTTTGTTGCAGATTGGTCTTGATTTGTGGTAATGGAGAATTTTCAACTTGCTATTGCGGATTAGAAGAGGTATAATGGGTTCTAGAAAAGCCTTGTAGGGGGTTCAGGGGAACCTGTGGTGAACTAGAAACAAGGTGTTTGGAATTATGGGCAACTTGTTGCAAATTAGAGGAAATGACTTGTTGGGAAATAAAAGGAAGTTTTTGGGAGATCAAAATAACATTTTATGAACTAGAAGCAAGTGGTTTATAACTAGAAGAGGTGTGTTGTGAACCAAGTAGGACCTAATGCAGATTAGGGAATACTTGTGGTTGATTGCTGATTGTAGCAATGAATATAGGGGAGGGGTTGATTCAGGTGCTATGAGTGGACTCACATTGGATAAAAAATTAACCAGTTAATTTTGTTATTATTACTCAATGGGTGAATTTTGATCCATAGGTGGGGGATTGCTTAAAGAAGTAATAGCTAAGGTATTAGCCAAAGAGGCTAAGAGCTTACTAGTCTACTGCAATTATATGACAATAAGTTATTTTTGGCAGGGTCTAAAATTTGTCATGTTCCTTTGTTTGATGATTATAGAAGTTGACTCAAACTTCGAACAAGGTTCTATTCATGAGTGGAAGTGTACTCTAGAGGTATCTCCTCTATTAGAACATGGCTCTACACTTCGTCTATTTTGGGTGACATATCATCATATACAATTTGATGTACCCCCTCTTCTTCATTGTCATTGTTTTGGAAAGACCCAAATCAATCATAAAACCATTCCTCATCAGAATTAGGGTTATTTGTAGTCTTGCTTCTTGTATATCTAGGCATGTTTAGATTAATGATCTTCATATTAAACTCAAGATGGGATATTTTAATTGACTGAATAGGAATGCATGCAAATTTTATTTAACAATTTAAAGTAGATTTTTGGATTTGAGAAATGTTGTTGAAATTAGGGTGTATCCTGATAGATTTTTTGGAATACCTTGGTCAAGAGGGAAAGCCCAATTTAAACTTGTCAAAGTATAATAATGTTTGATTTGAATTATTTTCCAAATATTTTAGTGAAATAATTGAAAATTCAAGGATAATGTGTGAATGTGTCTTAATCAAACTTGATCTCACAATATAGAAAAAATGTTGGACTTTGACTCTACTTTGGATCTTGAATCAAATTTTGACTTTGAAAGTTGACTATTAAAATTTGACTTTTAAAATTTGGTTACATTTGCCTTTTGAAAGTTGACTTTGTTTGAATTTTAATGTTGACTTTGTTTTCTTGTGAAAGGAATGAGATTGACTTTTGGATTAGAATTAAAGTTTTGCTTCAAAATGAACCTAATTTGGAATTGAATGAAAATTGAATCTTTATTCAAATGAACCTGATTTAGATTTGTGTTGAAATGGACAGTGTAATGATATAATGGGGACAAAGTATCGTACGAAATGGTTGACGTAACATTTAGAATGGAACAAAGATGACCCGAAAATTGGGCAGACTAATGCCTTATCACGTGAGTTTAAAACAAAAATGTTTTTGACTTAAGATATTTCTAATTTATTGGATGTATAATATGTGTCACACAAAATGAGGATAAGATAACAAACAATCAATAACACACATTCAGAACAAGCCCTATCTTTAGTGGAAGAATGAGTGTGCAACTGAAGTGTAGTCCACATAAATACCTAACTTGAAGTGGTGACATATTAGATTCAACAAACCCTCACTTCAAGTGGTACATCATGAATTCTTGGGAGAAGGTAGTTTCCTCACACTACAAGTCATTTATGGCCGAAGATCTTAATTTAAAATTTTCACATGACTTTTCTAAATGGTCCCCAATATACCTTGCAGTATGTGGGGCTCAAAATTTGTCGAAGAAAAATAAATAACGATCAATTTGCAAGAGGGTCTAGCCCATCCATGACCACTTCAATAGTAAAGGTCTCGATACAGTGCTACTAGAAATTTGGACTTCGAGGGTGATGTTTGAAAGCATAGCATTATGGATAAACATCTTGCTATCACGAAACCCTTTATGGGGAATTTTGTTATGCTCTTAGTGACAAATACCCTCAATTTATATCTCCTATAAGATGTACAAGTTTCATACATATGCTAGGAGATGAAACCCTAAACATCATGTCCTAAGAACTAGAAAGGAGATGAAATCCACCCATGCAATCAACAAAGAATAAAATAGGACAATGATAATTTATGTGTTTTTGGTCACCTAGGCTTCCTCAAGGGGACAAGGGGAGAGCATACACATGATATATTATTCATAAGAAAACAAACAAAGCAAAAACATAAGCAATGAAATAAATCAAACATGTCTTTTAGAACACCAAATGTAATTGTTTAATTTTTTTTAGTTGCAACAAAAGAAAGTGTTCAAAGAGCTTGTTTTCATAGAAACCATGTCTTTGTTAAGCGGACTTGAAATAAACAAGTTGATATTTTCAATTTTGGTCTTTTGCAAGGTTAGAAAGTTGAATAGATGACAGTTTAGCTCACAATAAAATCACATAGAATGATCCCACCATTTAGTAGGATGATATCATCATTTAGCAGAACAATTCCACAATTTTGTAGACAAAGGAAATAGTAAATAAGAAACTAGAAATTCTACCAATTAGTAGGGTGATATAGCCAATTTGCAAGGCGATATCATCATTCAACATGGTGTTCCCATCAATTTTTTAAAATGATAGAAGGAAGAAAATAAAAATTGTTACCTTCATAATTTCATCATTTTATAGATCAATTTCTATGATACACAGGGTGATACCATCGATTTAGAGGGTGTTCCCAGCCCTTTATGGGGAATTTTTTTATACTCTTAGTGACAACTACCTTCAATTTATATCCCTCGTCAGATGTATGGGATTGGTATGTACGCTAGGAGATGAAATCCCAAACATCACACCCTAAGAACTAGAGAGAAGATGAAATCCACCCCGCATAATTAACAAAGAATAAAATAGGACAACAATAATTTATGTTTTTTTGGTCACCTAGGATCCCTCAAGGGGGAAAGGGGAGAGCATACACATGATAGATTATTCATAAGAAAACAAACAAAGCAAACACACAAGCAATGAAATAAAGCCAACAAGTCTTTTAGAACACCAAATACAATTGTTTATTCTCTTTAATTACAAGTAAAGAAAGTGTTCAAAGTGCTTGTTTGCATAGAAACCACGTCTTTATCAAGCGGACCTGCAATAAACAAGTTAATATTTTTAATTGTGGTCTTCAGCAAGTGTGGGAAGTTGAATCATTGATAGTTTAGCTCATGATAAAATCACACAAAGTGATCCCACCGTTTAGTAGGATGATATCGCCGTTTATTAGACAAATTCCACCGTTCTACAAATAAAAGAAATAGTAGATAGGAAACTATAAATTCTACCAATTAGTAGGGTGATATATCAGATTTTCAAGGTGATACCATTGTTAAACAAGGTGTTCCCATAAAAAAATTTAAATTATAGAAGGAAGAAAATAAATAATGTTACCTTCATGATTTCCATTTTAAAGATCAATCTCACTGATACACAGGATGATACCATCAATTTACAAACTGTTCCCAGCATCAAGGTTTGTGATATCTTTGTATATAGCTTAAATGGAGCCAATAGCATTCCCACCGATTCATAGATCATTCTTATCATTATGTAGGGCGATCTTGTCATTTTCTTGAAAAATATAGAGAAAAAATAGTATAAAAATGATATCATCATTACACAGTTGATATCACTGATTATAGGAAGTGAATTCACTGATACATAGAGCATTTTCGTCAATATGCAAAGAATGAAAAAAGGAAATTTATGAGAAAAGAAGCAAAATTAAACTAAAAAATGATATAATTTTGAAATTAGAGGATGATAGAATGTTCTCAAGAATATTTTAGGGTGTGTCATCCCATCGAGCATGCCATATGTAAACACAAAAGTACAAAGGAGGTTAGTTCTTGTTAGCCATGAAATCAAACATGAAAACAATAAGAGACATGGCATATTGGGCGTGGTTCTCAAATTGGACAAGGTCTAATAAGCAATAAATTATCAAATAGAAGACAAAAGAAAGACAATTATACCTTCTGCATGAATGTTACCTTCTAAGCTGATGTAGATGTGTTGAGCCCGAATTATAGTGGATGAGATCTTTGTCAATGTCGCAACATCATGTACATGGAATCTCCCCTTGACTAATTGTGATTTGGATGAATACTTAAAGAAATGTTGAAGCATTGTTATAAGTTTTGATAGAGTTCATTTACACAAAAACTTGTTTATCATGGAAAATGAGCCTTGTATTTATAGACTTTTGAAACTAATTTTCACTGTCAAATCATGATCAAGATGTGTGGTTGAAAATTAATCTAATTTAGAAAGGTAATTCCATTAATAATTAAGGTTGAGTTTGTATTAATTAGGCATGGGTTTGTATTTTATGATATTTAATTTCATTTATGTTAATGCTTGACAATTTTTCATGTAATGTTATGATTACAGATATTTGAATCCACTTTCCATGTGAATGGAGAAACAATTAAATTAATAAATTAATAAAATAGGTAATTCTAAAAATCTATAGAATTTATCATTAGATGAAAATTAGGTTAATTAACAAAAGGTTAATAAACTTAATGCAAAGTGATGTGACTTTTGAAAGTTGAATAAGGGTTCCACTTAATTGGTCCAAAACGTCACTTACAAAGTCATAATTTGACCTAAGAATAATTGAGTGTGGTTGATGATTATGTTGGGTGAATATTTTGTCACCAGCTAACTGATGAGAAAAATAGGTCTCTTCAACCATAGCATAGGGAGATTGGTCGGCCAGATGTGCAGGTTTACTACGTCAAAAGGGGACAAATCTCTCCTCTCATCAAGGGGAGGTTCCCTGTAAATATGCAGGAGCTATATACTATATATAAGCATAAAATAACACTTAGAGGTAGGATAAACCATCCATCTCTCTTTTTTCAGAGATGATGTTAACAAACAGAGGAGAAAATCCTGGTGAAAATGCTGAAGGCACTTCTCTTCTTTCAGAAGTGATCTTGCAAAAAACAACAAGAGTTTTTTAGGTAGTGACAACTAATTGGTAACCAAAGGCATAGTAACTAATAAACTAAGATGTAACACAAAGTTGTCCCAAGGTCCTTTATACAGAAACATAATACGAAGGATAATGAGGGCACAAAGTCCTCCCAAGATCTTTTACACAGGAATAGAAAGAAAACACACTAAAGGCAATTGTGGAGGCACAAAGTCTCTCCACAGTTGGCTTTAGGACACCTCCCTGATTACTTTCGCTAATTCTGATTATTTAATTAAATGGACAAAAAATGTATTAAGGAAACAAACATAAGAACAATTTCTCCAACAACCAAGTATTCCAGCACAAAGTTTGAAAAGTCACTTGTTTTCTTATTCAAATAACGAAATATGATCAAAAATCTAAGCTCAAAGTCTTAGTAATGCCTTTCAATTTGGGCAGAGTTTTGTTTCTGATAACCGAGAGAGATCTCCTTAAAATAATAACAGAGAGTCCAATATATAGTGCGCCAAGAAAGACTTGGGCACTTTGTTTCACAAAAATGGCCTATGATGCATTCAATGCCTTCAATGCATTTTAAATTCTATCCATGGCCTATGTTGGAATCGAGCATTAGTCTTTAATATGGGCCGCCTGATGTGTGCACAGTTGTTCATTCACTTTACTCAATGTAGAAAAATAGGCCGTGCCATTGAATGTTTGCGCTCTCTGATGTCCACCTGGTGGACTGGTTCACCTTCTAGAAACATATCCCATGCGTGGATATTTCTAAACTTTCTCCATCGTTCCTCCTTTCCTAGTAGTTCTTCCTTTTGCCCTGAAGGTCTTTGAATGCTTTTGGGTCCGCGTTTAAGTTTGCAAAGATCAATGGATAATTCATTGCTGCAAATTTGACGTCTTCGGGTTTGTCATCATTTTAAAGACAACGGCTAGTTAGTTGTCCTGAATTTTATGGCTATAGACCCGTCACCGTCCTTAGCAATTCCTTCGTGTCTTTTCCACTTGCTCTGGCTACTTTTTGCTGATCTCAACAAGTGACACGTGGTGTGTTCCGTTGTGAAACAGGCGAGGACACGTGGCAGCTTCCGCTTAACTTATAGAAGCTTTAGGTACCTTTTGAGAGTCCTGTAGAAGATGACATGTGGCAGCTTCTGCTGCAGCTTTACAAACATTGTAGAAACATTTGGGACTTCACTTGGATTCATGCAGACGTTGACACTTGGTGCGCTCTATTTATCTTACAAGGGACATGTGGCATGTTTCGCTATTTTGAGAAACAAATTATAATGTGTCTCGACAGATGACACCTGGCAACTTTCGCTTGACTTATAGCAACTCACTTGGGGCCCATCACAGTTCTTACTTAATATCAAAACAAAAGGAAGAAACTGCAGAGGTTGACACTTGGCAGCTTTCACTGAGCTTTGCAAGGGACATGTGGCACGTTTCGCTACTCTTAGAAAAATATATTGAAACCTTTCGCAGTTGCCACTGTCAGCTTTTGCAAAACTCTGAGAGAAGCTTATTGAAAGAAGCTTTGAAACTTGAATGCAGACACTTGTCGTGCTCTGCTGAGTTATAATGGGACACAAGGAAGAAACTGCAGATGTTAACACTTGTCGGCTTCCGTCGAGCTTTGCAAGGGACACGTGGCATGTTGTGCCACTTTTGCTCACTGCCCTCTGCAAGGGTATTTTGCCTTTCGGGCTTTAGGGTACTCCTTTGAACCATCCACGTTGAACCGGTCGATTGAACCAACTTTGGTTCAATGATTTAATCTTTTGTTTCACTTGTTCAATTGACCGCCTGAACCAACCACTTTGAACCAAACCGCGTTGAACCTTTGAAACATTTTGGTTCAAGGTTCAACGGTTCAATGATTCAAACCATCTTCTTTTCGCTAAGTCTTTTGAAGCCGTTGGACTTGCTGAAGCGGTTGAACTTTGAACTTTTGTCAAGGTGCTTAACTCTTTAATTTTGCCGACATCATTGAACCTTTGAACCCGTTGAACCTTTTAGAAGCAGGGTTTAGTCGTTCAATGGTTCAATCCTTTGTTTGAAGTTTGCCAATGAACCTTTTTTGTTGAACTGAACCGTTGAACCAACTTGAAAAAATGCTTAAGTGTTCTGAGAGCTTGTTTCTTTCCTGCAGAGTCCGTAGAAATTTGAAAAAGCTCGAAAAAAGAACTTGAATGCTTAAAACAATTTTTGAAAAGGGAAGAGAGGATTTTGGTCTGTTGAAGCAGAATAGTTTATATGTTGTCCCCGAAAATGAGCTGACATTTTCAGGGACAACAGCTGGCTCTAGTTGGGGAACTTCCTTCAGTTAAAACTTGGAACAGCAGAGGGGAGTAGAAACCAGAATCTCCAGTGCCTTGAAGTTGCCATTGGGCTATGGAGTCATGCTATCCAAAAAAAAAGGTGCCAAAAATGAAAATAAAAAGCACAAAATAGAACTAAAGACTATACAAATATACATATGTACAGATGATCTTATATGATACTTCAAGGATTGAAGTGCTTCAGATGCTGTCCATCGTGAGATAGTGAAAATGGCGTTTTGTCCTGATAAACCAGCAAGAAACCATTTTGTCCCCAGAATTGGTGATAGGTGAATCGAAGTCTCCACCAGGAATCACATTTTATGTGCACTTCTTTTGGCTATCTTCTTGCTCCATGACAAGATGTGGTCTCCAATCTGAAAATCATAAATCTTTGCTCTCTTAGCGAAGAGTTCATTTTCCTGACTTTGGAGCACAGCAGTATGGTCCACTACCATAGCTTGTTGTTCTGTTGGTTCAGTCTAGCACATGATTTAATTATCCCCCTTAGATACCTCAGATTCTTTTTCGTTTAGAGGGGAGGATTCTTCTGCATTTGCATTGCACTCCAATTCTTCAGTTATTCTATTCGAAACAATTTTCAAGTTGTCACCTTCAAAAGCTTCCATCATCTCCATATGAACCTCATCTATGGTCAAGAAGTAATTACCCTTGCTTGAAGACTCAAACAGAATTTGAACTTCAGGCAGTGATGTTTTAGTGACAACATATTTTGCCTCCTTCTCAAGAAGCAGTGTCTTCATGACGCCTTGGACAAGGATCTTTGCTTCATATAGGTCCATACTCAACTCGCCGCCCACATCCTTGCAGAAATTTTGTCCTAGAAAAATGTCGTACGAGGCTAGGACGTCGGCCACCAGAACTGTCATCTTGATTCTCTTATCCAAAAATGTCACAAATGCAAATTAGGCATCCTTGATTTGCCCCAGCAGTGGAACTTATTTGTTCTCCATGGAGAAACATCTCCCAAATGTCTTGGTCAGTGTGAGACCAAGAGATTCAGCCACTTTGGTAGGCATGATGGTTTCTGAAGCACTGGAATCAATGATGCAGTTGCTCAGCTTGTGACCGTTTATCAATAGGGAAACATAGAAAAGATCTATATTTCCAAGGGCAGCAGGAGGAGTAATGACAAGGTTATTCTAGATGGATGTGTTCTTGGAGGAACCAAGAGTTACTTTCGAAACTACTTGTCCTGCAGGGATGGCTTGATGCTTCACACATTGAACCAATATGTCTAACTGCTCAGGGTTGGCTTGTAGGAATTTGAATTCAGTTATTTGAATTTTAGTTTTCTTGACATGGTCAATTATGTCAAATGACTAAAATGGACTAGGAAGAGACGATGGGATTTCATCCTTTTGGTTTTTGAGAGGGGGAGGACTGGCTTGCAAATTTGAAGTTGAAGGTGCAAAAATATTGGGGTACTTACTTTTTAGCAACCACCGGGTCCTTTAGCTAGAAAGGTAGAGTGGTTCCACGCTTAGCTATGGAAATTACTGGTTGAGGTCGCTCCTCTGTCTTCTCTTTATCAGCTTATTAAATTGACTGATTTTTGGACTGGGTGAACACAGCATATGATCCCTTATCTACTTTTCTTTTACTTTTGGATTCATCCTGGTAATTTAGGAAACCAATGTTGGAGTCACCAGCTAATTTTTCTTTTTTTTCAGTGAAAATATTAGTGTCATTTTCTTGATCAAACTCAGGTTGAAAAGAGAAATCATGTTTTGTTTCCAAATATCCAACTATTGAGTTGGTTGGAGGCGCTTCAAGGGCAAGGTTCCTCTATGGGGGAGGAAGACGATTTGGCTGCCCTTGATTTCTGACAGCATTGCCTTGATATACCTGATTATGAAATGTCTTCTTTGGCATATCTCGATTAGGAGCAGACATACCCCGTGCCATTTGCTTTTTCAAGGCTAGCACTTCATTTGCCAGCTTTTGCACCATTTGATCCATGGTACCTGTAGGTGAGTATTCAGAGGATGAAGAAGATTTACCTCTGTTTGGATCTCTCCTTATTTTTCTTGCCAAGATAAGATCATCTTCCACTTTAGTGGCCAAATCTTGAGCAGTGTCAAGGTATGTGGCCAACATGTCTCAACAAAAAACTCACTTCAGGTAGCTGAGAATTGATGAAGAAACATTTGAGATTCTCAGGTGTTGGCTGGGCAATTGCAAGAATCTTGTTCTTCAGCTTGTCAAACTTAGCTATGAAATCTCTCATTGGTTCATGAGATTCCTTCTTCATCTATGTGAGCTGGGCCAGCAAGGCATGTGCATCTTCTGCAAGCTTGAACCTGGCTTCAAATTTAGCTTTGAGTGTGTCCCAGTCAGTTACTAACCTAGCCTGCAAATGGTAGAACCAATCTGCAGTAGCACCTTGTAATATTTCCATGAAAAGTATGACTGCCACGTCTTCAAATTCCACCCCTATCACACCACAGGATATGTTGAAAGCTACAATGTGTTCATTAGGATGAACTCTCCCATCACCAAAGAATTTAGGGAAATTCTTTCTTGAGCTGCGTGAAAGTTCATGTAGAGGTGGAGTCAAATTGAGTGGGCCAAATGAGTTACCCCAGGGGCCTTGAACTGCCATGATTGGATTATGAAAAAGAGGGATAAAAAATTTGGGTGGCATATGTATGGGCAAAGCTCTGCGAATAGCAGAAAAGGAAGCTTTGCCTTGTGTTGGTGACCTGGTACGGGTAGGAGGAACACCCCTGGATCGTTGAGTTTGAAGTTGGAGAGAAAAAAAATCAAAATTATCCTGCTGCACCAACTCAAAAACAAGATCAACAACACCTTGGGCTCTCAAGCTTCTAGTATAGCGTGGAGTTGACAGATTGTAGAACAAAAATGAAAAAGAATTGGCCCTGCTTTAGCTTAAAGCTTGAGGCTTCAAACTGCGCATTATATCCCAATTGGTGTGGAGGTGAAGGAAGATGGTAAGGCTATAATGATAATGGGTAAGACACAGAATGGAGTCACCAGAGTCTATAATGGATAAGGGTAGGGACTGCTTCAATCTGAAACTTGAGGCTTCAGATTGCACGTTCATCCCCAGCAGGGTCACCAAAAACTGTTGGGTGAATGTTTTGTCACAAGCTAATTGATGAGCAAAATATGTCTCTTCAACCACAACATAGGGAGATTGGTTGGCCAGATGTGCAGGATTACTACATCAAAAAGGGACAAATCTCTCCTCTCATTAAGGAGAGGTTCCCTGTAAATATGCAAGAGCCATATACTATATATATGAGTAGAAAATAACACTCAGGGGTAGGATAAACCATCCACCTCTCTTTTTTCAGAGATGATGTTAACAAATAGAGGAGAAAATCATTGTGAAAATGCTGAAGGCACTTCTCTTCTTTCAAAAGTGATCTTGCAGGAAATAACAAGAGTTATTTCAAGTAGTGACAAGTAATTGGTAACCAAAGGCGTAGTAACCAACATACTGAGATGTAGCACAAAGTCTCCACCTTGACTGTCTAAGAGTGAGATACGAAGGACAATGAGGGCACAAAGTCATCCCAAGGTCCTTTACACAAAAACATAATATGAAGGATAATGAGGGCACAAATTCGTCCCAAGATCCTTTACATAGGAATAGAAAGAAAACACACTAAAGGCAATTGTAGGGGCACAAAGTATCTCCACAGTTGGCTTCAAGACACTTTCTTGATTACTTTCGCTAATATTTAATTAAATGGACAAAAAATGTATTAAAGAAATAGACATAAGAACAATTTCTCTAACAACCAAGCTATACCAGCACAAAGTCTGAAAAGTCACTTGTTTTTTTTATTCAAATAACGAAATATGATCAACAATCTGAGCTCAAAGTCTCAGTAATGCCTTTCAATTTGGGTAGAGTTTTATTTCTGATAATCGAGAGAGATCTCCTTGAAACAATAAGAGAGTGTCCAATATATAGTGCTCCAAGAAATACTTGGGTGCTTTGTTTCACAAAAATGGCCTACGATGCATTCAATGCCTTCAATGCATTTTAAATTCTGTCCATGGGCTATGCTGGAATCGGGCGTCAATCTTTAATATGGGCCACCTGATGTGTGCATAGCGGTTCATTCACTTTACTCAATGCAAAAAAATAGGTCGTGCCATTGAATGTTCGTGTTCTTCGATGTCCACCTAGTGGACTGCTTCACCTTCTAGAAACATATCCCATACGCAGATATTTTTGATCTTTCTCCATCATTCCCCCTTTCCTGGTGGTTCTTCCTTTTGACCTGAAAGTCTTTAAATGCTTTTGGGTTCGCGTTTAAGTCTGCAAAGATCAAAGGATACTTAATTGCCATAAATTTGACGTCTTCGGGTCCGTCATTGTTTGAAAGCCAACAGCTAGTTGGTTGTCCTCAATTTGATGGCTACGGACCCGTCATCATCCTTAGTAATTCCTTTGTGTCTTTCCCGCTTACTCTGGCCGCTTTCCACTGATCTCAACAAGTGACATGTGGCGTGTTCCACTATGAAATAGGCGAGGACACGTGGCAGCTTCCACTTAACTTATAAAAGCTTTAGGTACCTTTTGAGAGTCCTGTGAAAGATGACACGTGGTGGCTTCCGCTGTAGCTTTAGAAAAATTGTAGAAATATTGGGACTTCACTTAGATTCATGCAGACGTTGACACTTGGTGCACTCCATTTATCTTACAAGGGACACATGGCATGTTCTATTGTTTTGAGAAACAAATTATAATGTGTCTCGATAGATGACACCTGGCAGCGTTCGCTTGACTTATAGCAACTCACCTGGGGCCCATCACAGTTCTTACTTAATATCGAAACAAAAGGAAGAAATTGCGGAGGTTGACACTTGGCAGCTTCCGCTGATCTTTGCAAGGGACACGTGGCACGTTCTACTGCTCTTAAAAAAATATTGAAACCTTCCGCAATTGCCACTTGTCGGCTTTCGTAGAACTCTGAGAGAAGCTTATTGAAAGAAGCTTTGAAACTCAGATGCAGACACTTGTCGCGCTTTGTTGAGTTATAATGGAACATAAAAAAGAAAATGCAAATGTTGACACTTGTCGGCTTCCGTCGAGCTTTGCAAGGGACATGTGGCACATTCTGCCGCTTTTGCTCACTGCCCTCCGTAAGGGTATTTTGTCTTTCGGGCTTTAGGGTACTCCTTTGAACCGTCCACATTGAACCAACCGATTGAACCAACTTTGGTTCAACGGTTCAATCTTTTGTTCCACTTGTTCAATTGACCGCTTGAACCAACCGCATTGAACCAAACCACGTTGAACCTTTGAAACATTTTGGTTCAAAGTTCAACGGTTCAACAGTTCAAACCTTCTTCTTTTCGCTAAGTCTTTTGAAGCTGTTGAACTTGCTGAAGCGGTTGAACTTTAAACTTTTGCCAAAGCGCTTAACTCTTTAATTTTGCTGACGTCATTGAGCCTTTGAACCCGTTGAACCTTTTGGAAGCAGGGTTCAGTGGTTCAATGGTTCAATCTTTTGTTTGAAGCTTGCCAATGAACATTTTTTTGTTGAACTGAACTGTTAAACCAACCTGGAAAAATGCTTAAGTGTTCTGAGAGCTTGTTTCTTTCCTGCAAAGTCAGTAGAAATCTGAAAAAGCTCAAAAAAAGAACTTGAATGCTCAGAACAATTTTTGAAAAGGGAAGAGAGGATTTTGGTCTATTGAACCAGAATAGTTCATATGTTGTCCCCAAAAATGAGCTGACATTTTCGGAGACAACAGATTGGATATGGTGTATTTCTCCAACCAAGGATACCCCAATACATTTCAAAATATGCATATAAAGTATGCAGGGAAATTTGAGTGTTTCAGTGATTTCTGACTTGATTTGTGTATTGTTGCATAAAGTCATTTTGATTGCAAATTTGACATGAAAACAATGAAAGTGGAGTCTCAACAAATATAATACTCAATAATTACATCTTATTATGCATGATACAATTAACTTTTCTTTTTAGATAAGCGAGTTTTAGGATGCATAGTTCCCTCACTCAAAAGGGGGGGATTTTAGTGGGCTTTTCATCACTGAGATAAGCCTCTTCAAGCAAAAATTGATTTTTTTTACATAATACAATTTCAAATGTTTTAAAATTGTTCAAAATTCAATCATTATTATATATTATGGGGTATATGCCATGTATATGCACTTACATTACAAGAACAAAATACAAATCCATACAATTTTGGGTGCATAGTATACATTCATGCACAAGCTTCAAACATAATTTACAAATTTGCATTTATTTTTAATAACAAATTTTACATTGGTCACAATCGAGGCACAATACATATTTATGCACACTTTATTATCTCTCAAATTTAGGAGGCATGATACATATTTATGCACACTTTATTATCTCTCAAATTCAGGAGGCATGATACAAATTTATGTCATATTTTCAATACTACTTGTTATTTGTAGACATGGTAGGGGCATGAATGTTCTTCATTCTCTTTTGATCATGCATTCAAAAACTAAGGAACAAAATGAAAATTGAATCTACAAGTCATATAAAATGATTGATTTAGTTAAAGTGCATAATACATAACTTATAGGTTCAATACCCTCTACAATTATTGTCTGTGAATCTATAAAAGATTCCCACATGGTCCACATCTTAAGGTTTCAAAGACCCACAACACAAATTGAAGTTTATGTGTCCCTCAATGGGTTCTATTTTATATTCATGTTCAATCTAGATTGGGGCTTGATCACCCTCAATTCGTCACTAATTCAACCAAGGAACCTATCTCTCCAAGTGCTTTATGAAAAACACCAATTCTTCAATGCTTCAAGGAAGCATCATCTCCAACCAAAATTACATGAGCAACATTGGCTTCACATATACAAGTGTACTCTTTTTTTTTATTCTTTTAAAATTCAAGTTACGTTTCAATTTTCAATTTCACACATGGACATTAACTACTTTTACATCATTACAATATTTTCTATGGAATGCCTTGTATGATTTAGATCTTTCTCCTAAATACAAAATGTGTTGTACACACTCATGTATATCTTTTCTTTTACTTTAATAATTTCATTTCTAGACTAAAAAGGTGGTAAATTTAGTCACTAATTTAATCATAAATACATGATAATGTGAGTTTTGGCCAACTTTGAATTAGGTTGACTTGAGCACATAATTTAGACCTATTTTTTCATATCACTCTATCATAAACACCTATGTGGACCTATCCCTTTCTAAATTGCTAAAACTCCCTCTAAGCATTTATATGGACATCCCAAATCCCAAAATGTACATGTTTCCTTGCATGATAAGATTGACCAGTATGGGTCAATAGTGGTAGTCAGTTTTGTCACCTATGGGTCAATCATGTCCTTCACCCTAGAAATGGTCATTTTTCAAATTTAGACCCCCTCTTACAGGTTGGTCCATATTTTTAAGATAGGTAACATGAGTATTACTCTTTTGAATTACTATAAAGGCACATCCAAGTCACATTTTCTACCACTTGGCAATTTTAATATTGAGGCACACTTATACTATTGCACATTGAGCAAAACTTCCTTACTCTTCCAAAATATAATTCCAATCATTTGAAGCAGTCCTTAGTTAAGTCAAAATCATGTTTTATCCAAGTCAAGTAAATTATTATCAAGTATTCTAGTCATCTCTAGATGTATTCATGAATCAAACAAAGCACAATTGCACAAAGTACTTTGAGTGGGATAATTATGTGGAATTGATTTCCCTCTTCAAATTATTAGATATGTAAGCATCAACTATTGATCACAAGGGTGATTGCAATCAACTCAGTGCATTACACTCTACCTTTTTCTATTTATATGTTCTCAACTATTGCAAGTCCTGTTACAATTTTAAATTTAAATAAATTATTTGCAGGTCATTTGTGCACATCTAAAGGTTAATTTTAGGCATGCATGTGTTTTAAGCAACCTCTAATGATTTTAACCTGATTTCCTTGTTTTTTGGCACAAGACACAATCAAGTAGCAACAGAAAATAGTGTCATTTGATCTTGACCCTTTTGGACAATCCTATCCCTCATCAGTTACAGTTACAATTCATATGGCACTTACAAAATCAGTGTCTATTAATCAGTTCCAATCATTATTCAGTTTTATACAATTTAATCACAGACATTAAACATCTAAATATTTTTTTATTATTCATTGTTAGTCTTCTTTCATTTGATCAAGCTTTGTCAATTTTGGTGCTTTGTTTTCATTATGTTTGTCACAAGGTGTTTTACAACATTTACTTTCTTTCAAATTAGTTTATCTTGATTAGAGTTAATGCACCTATTAATTTCAAATTCAAATAAAACATAGGGACTCAAATTGGTCCAAATAACATCTATAATTGTACCAATTGATTAAATTGTTCAATCTTTTTGATGAAATTGAGGCCAATTGAGCTATAAATCACAACCTATAGGCACAATAAGGTTCACAGAGCTTCATTTGGCCCAAATTATGTCCTTAAATGATCTAAACAACTAATTGGTTCAATTTGTGATAAAATTAGGGTCAATTGAATCCCAAATCACATATTATAAATGTAATTACGTTCAAGGGGCCCAAAATTGGCCTAAATTGCATACGTGATTGAATCAATTGACTATTTGGTTTGAGTAGTGAAAACATTAAGGTCAATTAAACCTCAAATCACAGCTTAATTTGACCTAATTTGCATCATTGCTTGCATTAATTTATTAATTCGCTCAATCTATGTTGAAATTGGGAGTCAATTAAGCTCTAAATCACATAATATAATCACAATTGGGTTCATGGGGCTCTAGTTGTCCCAATTTGTGTCTCTAATTGAACCAGTTAACTAATAGATTCAATTAGTTATGCAATTGAGGCTAATTGAGTATTAAATCATATCGTATAGTCACAACTAGGTATGTAGGGCTCAAATTGACTCATATTATATCACTTAATAAACCAATCGCCTAATTGGCTCAATTTGTGATGAAATTCAACGCAATTGAGCTTTAAATCACATCTTATTATCATAATTAGGCTCAAATAGCATTTTAAATTGAACCGATCGACTAATTGATTTAATTAGTAATGAAAATGGTGCCAATTTACTCTCAAATCACATTGTATTGATAAATAATATCTTATATGGTGCTCAAATATGTGTGAATTCCACCTATAAACTATAAGTAACACTTTATTAGTTTAATATTTGATCTTATTTACATATATAATGGCATTGAATAACATAAAAATAATGAATGATGCTCAAATATTACCAATTCACTCCATATAAACCTTCATTTATTCAATGACAATCAATTGAGGTTTAATGCCATCAAAATAGTTCAAATAACATCTCATCGCCATAAAATAACAATTAGTCAAATTCAATTTATTAATGATTTGTCAAAAAGAAACAAGGACAAATGAATGTCATTTGTGTTTGTTTCCCATCAAATCAACTATCTTTCCAATCATGCAATTAATTAGGGGCTTTATCAATAAAAAAAATCTATCTAAATGGCAACTTTTAACACAAAAATACTTCATCGCTTATTATGCATGACAAATGTCCCACTTTAAAACTTTAATCAAAACTAAATTCCATGCCCATATGAACACTAATTCAATACAAAGATATTGTGTGTACACGCTTATGCTCTATTAAATTTTAAAAATATGCCTCTAGGCTCAAAAAAGGTTTGGGTTCCCGACCTTAAGCTATGGCCCTACACACATACAATCGAATCCATGTTTTAGATTGAAAATAACAAAATCAACTTCAACCATGATAAACACTATGAATTACATTGAGATTTCATGAAAATATGACTATGACATCGAGCACACTCTCCTCTTTTTCAAATATATAATTTTTTTAATAATTTGATTACTTCAAGATTTTATCCTTATTAATTTATAAGCTTGTATTTATTTACCACAACTATATATGTCTATGCTTATTTATGTATCTTTCATTTAATTCATCTCAATTTGGGAAAACAAATAAGAAAAGCTTGCAAACTAAACCTAATTCTATATGCATAAAAATATATATTAATATTTGATTTTTTTTTAATATAGGTAAGTAGGGGCACACAATTGGCTATCCATTATTTATCATTTTATGGTTTGTTTATTTGAAAATTTTGTTAAAAATATAAAAAAATATTAAAAATATATATAATTTACAAACTAAATAATCATATCTAACTTTTCGCCAAAGGGTTTCAAAAAAGACAAAATGACAAAAAAAAATATGTGGAGGCACATAACCACTATTTACTATGTTTTTCTAAAAAACAGGGGTACTTCTTCGAAATCCAATTGTTTACCTTGCTTATACTTCACCACTTTCAACAAAATAGAAATTTAAAAACTACACTCAAAATACTACAATTCATGTTTCTATAGTTGTGAATAGATATCTCTAATAATTTGTGTAAGTCTAGATTTCTCGTCTTTTAAGAAACAAATGTCCACTTAAGATGTCCTTTTGACCTCATAGCGCCATGCACCTACCCTTTGTAATTATAGTTTATTTATACATATTTTATCATATATATTTTTATATAAGCTAAAATAAAATGAAAATTTTAATTCTTTTTGGAAAAAGAAAAGACAACGAGTATGAGAGCTAAAACCATAGTTACCATATTCCTTTGAAGATAGTCCATACGCTGTTCAGATCGAACTTTTTGACCAAAATGAATTAATTCGGTAGATTCATAATTCTTTAGGGAATATTTTTTTTTAATTTTTTTATTTAAAAATAATTTAAAATGATATTTGAATAGTGAAAAAAAATATATATATTCAGTATGTGTATTTACAACCCGTGGGTCCTACGGTGATGTGATTCACCAATAAAATAGAAAACCCTAACATATAATCCCATTGGCGGGTCATTTTTTAGGTTTACACTTTACATTTTCATATTTTCCATTACTGTCGGTGCAGCGAACATTGAACACTAGCAGGGTCGACAAATCGTGGCCAAGTCACAAGTTGAGACTGCGGTCGAACAGCGAACAAGAACGGTGAAGGTGAGCCTCAGGCCCTGAGCAGTTGTCAATGTTAAAAAACCACTGTCTCATCGGGATGTGAGGTTTATGTACGTATTTTGTAGTTTTTTCTTTCTTTCATTTTTTTTTTGTCTTTCGATATGTAGGTTGTAGGGTTGGTTTTTTTTGGGTTTGTCTTTTAAATTTTTAATATTTTGATTCTCGAACATTTAGATTTTTAGTTTTATTTTTATAATGTGTTGTTTCAAATTTTAATTTGGAAATTGTTATTTCAATTTGTATTTAAATTTTAAATTTTTTATAATTTCTTTTAATTTAATTTTTATATTAATATCAAATTTCAATATGTATTATTTTATTTTTCAATAAGTTATAAATTTATAATTAATTTTCATTAAATATTATATTATAAATTTATAATTTATTAAAAAAAATTAATATACTATTTTTATAATTAATAATTTAATAACTATTTTATTATATATAAAAAACTAAAAATGATAACATTTTGTAGGTTTAAAGCTTCTTCAAACAGTCATTATAATTCAAATCAAAGGTTGAGTAGTGCTAGTAGGTATTGGGCAACGAAGGAACGGTTTTAGAATACACGAGATTGAGTAGTGGGCATTTCAGCAAAGTGGGCAAGAAATTCTTCTTACCAATAACAAAAAAACAAATTTTCAGTTCATATAAAGACTTTAGCATGTCAAGCCACCTAGTACATCGTCTGAAGAGATGATAAAGATAAAAAATGAGATGCACCTTGTGTAATGGTAATATCATGAGAAGTATAACTAGAGTTCGCTACCATTACCTTGGAGGATCTCCAGATGTCAAGCTTTGTGGGATAGTAAATGAAAAATCAACAGAACCAGAATATGTAGAATTCATAGAGTGAAAGCTAATTTAATGTGAGTCATATTGGATCATTAGCTGCAGAATCAAAGAAGGCTAAAGTCCAACATTCAATCTCATAAATTAGATCCTTAAACAGTGTAGGTTACTCTCCATCAGCGTTTGCCCAAGGAAGTGGAAGTGACATTTAAAAGTCACAAGGTTCATTGAGGTCAGTGTGAAGACCACAACAAAAGCATGTTGTAGACAGGTTGGCAGCTACATTGTTTTATGCAAAGGCCATTCCTTTCAATGTTCTCTGTTCTCCACATTTCCAAACCTTCCTAGATGCAACGATTAATTTTGGGAAGGGTTACAAACTGCCTTGTTATGAAAGAGTACGAACTAATATTTTTGATGAGGAAGTGACAACCATATCTACTGAGCTAGATGAAATTTAAAAAAATTGGAAAAGAACAAGGTGCACAATAGTAAGTGATGGATGGTCCGATTCAAAAAGAAGACCCCTCCTAAATATTTTGGCAATATCTCATGCTAGGGTTATGTTTATAAAATCAATTGATACTAATAAAGAACAAAAAACTTCTCTTTTCATTTTCGAATGCATCGAATCAACTATTTTGGATATAGGAGACGAAAATGTTGTTCAAATCATTGTAGATGATATGGCTAATTGTAAAGGGTTAGGTGATATACTCATGGATAGACTTCCTCATCTATTTTGGACACTATGCACTACACATGTGTTGGATCTTTTATTTCAAGATCTATCAAAATTGGAGTGGACAAGTAATATTGCGATTGAAGGAAAACAAGTTTGTAAGTGTATCCTCAATCACCGCTTGACATTGAACTTGTATCATTCATTTTCAAAGCGTGAGCTTCTATCCCCTGCTGAAACAAGATTTGCCACCAACTTTATCACTTTGCAAAGGGAGGTAAAGGAGAGGACAACATTGATAAAAAATGATGGTTTCTAATGAATGGACAAAGTCAAAGCTTTCCAAGGAAGACCATTCAAAAGATATTGAAATAATTATCTTAGGGGACACATTTTGGGAGGGGGCCAAGAAATTCATATGTTTTTTGAATCTCTTGTTAGAATTTTGAGAATGGTTGATGGCAATCAACCTTGCACAAGATTTGTGTACGAAGGAAGGATAGAGCAAAGGAAGAAATTCAAAACTTACTTGCAGATAATGTTGAAGAATTCAAATGCATTTGAAAAATTGTGGACAAGCTATGGTTGATGCTAAATCATCCTCTACATATGTCATATTGCTATTTAGATCCCAAATTAGTAGAGGTAAATTATGAGGCAGATGAAGAGATAATGAAAGGTGTATTTGCAACAATAGATAGGTTGTTTATTGATGAAAAAGAGAAGGAAGTAGTGAGATGGCAACTTAGTGTTTTCAAGAGCCAACTGAAAATGTTTGGTATCAAAGAATCAAAGGCAAGCACGGTGAAGTGGAAACCATCTAAATAGTGGCAAACTTATGGGACTTCTACTCCACAATTGAAGAGGCTTTTCATCCAAATCTTTAACTAATGTTCCAATGCTTCTGCATGTGAAATAAATTGGAGTACCCATGACTTAATCCACACTAACAAGAGAAATCGATTGGAGGCTCAAAAACTCTCTGATGTTGTGTTTGTTCATAACAATTTACGATTGCTTACTCACTCTCTTGAAAATGAAGATGACAACTCTTGTTTTGGCAAACCATGCTTTGAAGATCAAGAAAATATTGTTGTTCTTGATGAGCTTACTAGTGTAGGATTAAATGATGTTGCTAGTAATGAATTTGGTGTAGATGCAGGGTTTGATGTTACGTATGTTTAATTTTCATACCCATTTTTGGTTAATGCTGAAAACTTTGATGTTAAACGAAGGATATTTCACAATTCTCATTGCTATAGTTTATATGTATGATGTTGAACAATGAACATTGAAGTTTAACACTATTGAATTTTCTTATCATATGTTATCATTGATCAACTTATTTATGTTTATGTTTTACAGATATGTATGATATAATTATTTTTTATGATTTGTAAAAGTTTCCTAACCAAACTACTGAACTTATCAAACTGAACTTTTTTCAAAATTCCAAACTTCCAAACTAGGTCCGAACTTTCCAAATGTTCCGAACATGGTAACTATGGCTAAAACTACAAAGAATTGTGTTCCTGTGAAAAGTGAACTGGTAAAACCTCAATGGTGTAATACCTTAGGATGTTCTTTGCAACTTGTTCTTTTACCTTCAAGCTATTATCTCTTAAACATTGTCGGGGCATTCTTTAAATGAGTAATGTGATTGATGTTTATGAAATTAAAGATAATGATCAACATGCAATTAGATAGCTATTTTGACAAGTTTGCATATGCTTTTTTGGGAACATGTCATATCTTTTTTCTAGAGACTTTAATTTTATGCTATAATAAAATGGAAAGAGGCACAAAGGATAGTATTTTGAACATCATTGTTTGTCATATGATTGACTCAGCATTACATTCAATTGTGCTTTTATAAGATATTTGATTTATATTCAGTACCTTAATGTGATGTATTGATTCATTATATTATATTTAGTAACCATTGCTATTTCAATAGTTTTATTATGCAGTTGGTTTTGATTCAATATTTTGGAGCAAGTATTGTTTATGTTTTATGTGGTTGTTTTGAAGGTGCATGGATTGGCCATTGTGAGCTAAGCCTAGCTACAAGTACTCAAGTCTAAGAAGCAATGTCAATGCGTCAAGAGATAAATTAGGCATTCCATGATGTTAACATCATTAGTCGCATGCACGTTTAAGTCAATGGTATACTTACATGAGTAATAACATGTTTTTTAAGTCTTTAGAGATTTAATCAAAATAGCTTTTGCTACAGTTATATAAAAAAATAAGCCCTACTAATAGGACTTAGTCAATTTCGGTTGTTGGCTAAGTTACCTCTATAGCTAAGCTTCGAAAAAATCCTCATCCACCATGTGCAAACAAAATTGCTAAAAGATAATAACCACCTTGCCTTAGTTGCATCTGGAAATCATACAATTTTTGGTTTAGTGACTAAAGTTGCAATAGCAGAGTTGTCATTAAAATAAACGAAAGAAAATCTTGACATTAAATAAGTGGCATATTGCTCAAGAAATAAGAACTAGCGTTCATGTTAATTAATAAAAAGACTAACATTGAGAAAGGCTTACAATCCATTTTCCTAAAGACTCAATGTTGTTGTTAATTGAGTTATGAGGAGAAAGTTAAAAAGAATATAAAGAAAAGGGGCCCAAGTGGGAACCTTAGCCCTATCCCAACCCAAGTCTTAATTTGTGTTATTTTGAACGCTAGTGTAGTTAAACAAGTCAACGCACTTCTAGAGTTTCAACTGGAAGTTATCGTTTTGAAAATTTGCTGACCAACTGGAAAGGAAGGTAGAGAGGTTGCAGTTGAATGTTGTTTTTTATCACGTAAAATCCATGCATAATTCCATCATTGCAGGAAGTCATGCAGAAAAATAGTAGAGGCAATTAACTACATATAAGAATAAGTTTTATCCTTTTTCAGGGGGGAATGTCAATTTCATAAGCATGCCAACATCAAAACCGATGTGTTTCGAACCATGCACCAAGAGAAATGAATAAAAGGAAAAGATGGGGGAAAGGGGAGGTGACGTTGAGAGTGCAAAAGAATGTTGAGAAAAAGAAAGGTGTTTGAGGAACACACTCAATAAGCATTGTGCAAAGAACGACAAAGAAAAAGTAAGAGAAGTTACAAGGAGAGAGATCGAGCTTGAGTCATTTTGCATGTTGATAGAATAAGAAGTAAATATACCCACCTAAAATATATAAAAGTTTGTTTGCATAAATTCTACTCTGCAAGAGTTTATTCATTTGTTCAAATAACTAAAAAGTTGTATTAATTTCAGTCTTGGCATTTTATAACATGTGCTAATAATGGATAGGGTTCTTGTGTAAAGAAAGTAAAGTTATGTGAAACTTTCATCTTAGCTTTCATCTGTAAGAACTATTAAGAGACTTCTGACTCATATGTTGGGTGTTTTCCTTAAACTCATGAGAGCTAAACACACCTTACAGATTTAGTTATTAACTCAAAATAATATTTGGGAAGACACTACTCTGCAACACTAAGAGTTTTATAAATCTCGAAGAAGGTTTTGAAAAGTGATATAGAGGGTTTATGTAAGTATCAATATGTGGTTACTAAATGGATCAAAAGCTTAAGTCAACTCTACTGTTGAGATCATTAATATGGTTTATAACAACTTGGTTGGTTTCTTAGGTCCTGAGGCAATAATATGATCATTAAGAATCAAGGTCAATATATGGCCAAAAACGCATTAAAGGTTGTAAATAATCTAAAGAATAACTTTTAGAAGTTCAAAGTAAGACATAGTTGGCAGTGAATGATAAAACCAATTAGGTTAGGAAAATAAATTTATGAGACAAATGCTGATAATGATAAATTTTAGGTTGCGACCAACCAAAAACCAATAACTGATTGGCATAGTTAATAAATCATTAGGCAGAGTTCTGAACTACAAAAAAGAGGTCCATTGTTAGCAAGGAGTTAACCTCTTTAGGTTGTGTACAACCTATCAAACATCTTAACACGTAAGACCTTGTGAAGTGAGGAATAAATACAAGTTAATAACACCTAGGTGAGATGATATAAGAACTTAACCAAGATTAAGCATGAAATTTTAGTTGTCATTGTATGTGTTTATAAGTCCTACAACTCTCTATCTCTTGACCCTGTTATCTAACCTATTTTAATTTGGTTCCCACACCCAACTCAATGGTTAGGGTAGGTAGGATCAAAAGTTTGCCCACCAATTGTTGGGCTTATTCGGCCCAATCCGGACATGGTTAGATAATATGAATCTTTACCAGGGTATCAAGGTTTTGCACGAGATCTCATTCCAGATACTAATTTCTAATTGAAACGTATTTGGTGTGCTTGTATACTTCAGAGGTTCTAAAGTAGGGCATCGTTGTTGTGATAAAATCTGAATATCTTAATGTTAATAAGTAAGTTGAAATTGTCATTGATATGTAATTAATATGCAATAATTTAGCATGTTGTTGTTGTTGACGACCCCATGAATGAGGTTTGTTCTATCATCATATTCAGTTTTTAATATGACCGTAAAGTACACTACCATAGGGCTTGCAAGGCATAATTGTCCATTTGGTAAATTCTGGAACATCCTAATTATGTATGCCGAGTTGATACCATCATGAAATATGAATATAGTCTAAGCTTTTATTAGTGAATCTGAACATTAACTATGCATTGTTGATTTATGGTTCAAAAAATATGTCTTCAATGCTTAGGGTAATAGCTAGATCAATGCAAGTCTCGACTGATGTGTTTTGATCTTTGTCAAGGTAGTTACAGCTTTAAGTATGGAATATGATTCAATTTATTCACAGAGTTTGTAATATTTAGCTGGGATAGAAACATTGGATCGTTTTAGATAGAACCATATTTATTTTTCTGAGTATTCAAGGTAGGATGTTGATGACTGTATGATCATCGTTGCAGTTTTGAATTGAATTATTTAATTAAATTTGGATGCAATATACGAGGATATGTCTATGTATATTCAAGTAATTACTTGCATGTTCTGTGTCTGTACTCAGAATAAATGACCAAGAAGGGACAGGATGGAGTGAAACGCTAATCTGCAACATTATATTTTACAGTTACTTCTGTGCTTGATATTTTTATGGTTGCATCTATATCTGAATTTGAATGTATCATGTTTAAAGTATTCAATCATTATTTCGGAATCTATTTTGAACAGATGCTTAAGTAGGGTAAGAACTGTATTACTATTTGGGGTCGTACACCTATATTACCCAAAACCTATTGATTTAGAACAATTAAAGTGGCAATACAATGAGCAAAGTAATTGTGGAATGTTATTATGATTATGGTCAGAATTTTGAGTAATGTGATTGGGTTATAAGAAAATTGGTGGCTATTATATACTTTGCCATATTACGAAAGTACAAAGTTTAAATGTTTGTTAACTAATTTGTACTGCGAAAAACATGTTAGTCTTTGATTTGTATAAAAATGTAAGTTGTTTCAATGAATGTGTAATAAGTTGTATAAGTTGAATTAAGGGATACTTAGAAGAGCGAAGTTATGTGTTTACTTCAATCTTAAGGGCATGTATTTTATCTATCTGGGCCCTATCTATCCATCTATTATATACGTGATACAATGGGAGACACTGTATATCTCACTTGCGGGAGATCAATGGTCTTTATGGGGTTGGGCTGGTTGGGGTCAATCCTCACCAAATTCGCCCTATAGATCTATTCTATATGGAGTTTGGGCCCATATCTAGATAGAGGGGATTGACTCCCGAGGTTAAACTCAATTAATAGTTGCACTTGTTTTGTGTATAAGCTTATATTTAGATTGTCATGTATAGCTTCAAAGTCAAAATGATGGTCCCCTACTAGATCTTTTTAGTTGAAGTATGAACGTTTCCAATGAAGTTTTCATTGTTAATCAGGTTGCTAAGCTACTTAAAAAAGGTTGGAAACATGGATAATCGCCGGCCCAAAATGGTTGTAGAGGAGAAACTAGATTGGAGGAAGAAGACATGGATGAAGTAGAACAATAAATGGATGGTCAAGTGTAACATTAATTTGCAAGAATATCCTAAAATTAATGAGGAAATAAAGAAGTTTGTGCTAGGAAAATTCAGGATTCCCATGTGGACAAATCAGAATGAACGGAAAAAAGTGCATTACATTAAAGAATTCAATCCCATGTGGGAGCATGGTGAGAAGGCTTATATATGGGTTGTGCTTAAAGGCAAGGCTAGGATTTTAGTGGCTCAATTGAGGACAAGGTCACACCATCTTAGGTGCGAAACTTGTAGATGGACGGGTTTCGAAGAAAAAGTGGGAAGAAAGAACTTGCATTTTCTGCAATAAAGGGGTGGTTGAAACTGAAAGGCATTTCATCATTGAATGTAGTGCATATGTGGATATTCGGAGTTAATATGAAAACAATTTGAAAGTAGGCAGCCTAAGTGAGCTTTTTGAAGAGCCTAGGCTTCACAATACAGTTGGTTTATTGATCAAGCTTCATAATAGATCTAATATCAAAAAGAACTGGAGAATGTCTTGATGTTTTGACTCTTCATCCTTAGACTACTCGGTCTCGTGGATGTCATTAAAATCTTTCATTTCATTTCAAATGAGACAAACTAAACAATCTCTGTAAAACTAGATCCTTTTGGAATTTAAGGAAATGAAGCAAAAGTAGTTATGACAAATGAATTTGTAGTGACAACTTGTTCCTCAGCTCGCACTAAGTTCAAGGGTACTGGAATTGTTAAAGCATAATAATTTAAATGATAAATTTGTACTTATAGGTATACGTCAATCAAATGATACAAGTCAATAAGACCTAATTGTCCACACCTAAACTTAAAGGGAATGCAATTCATCCATTTGATGTGGTACAGGGGCCATAATGTGAGGTATGATCTTCAAAGAAGCCTTTGTACATGAAATAACAAGTTTAAAATTTTGACCTAGTATTGGGTAAGGCATCACGTGTTGTTAATTGGATATTAATAGCTCACTTGCATAGTCAAATTATATTTGGCTATCGCAAGTAAGAAGGCAATTAATGCTCCCGTTGTTGGATTGTAAAGCTATTCTTTTTTATAGTATGTCGATTTATTGACTTAAGAAAAGTAAAAAATTTGTGGTTTTTAAGAGATTGTTTTACTTGGTATCAGAGCTCTAGATTTAAACACTAGGGAACTCTAAGTTAAAAAGCCAATTTTTCATTTTGTGATTACTACGTATTGTGAGGACACGAAGTGAAAATGTAGGCAATGCCGACAATGCTGGTAATGTTGCATCCCATAGAAGATAACATGTTGGGGGTAGGGCAGGAACTTGAGGTAGGAAAAAGGGCCAAAATTTGAATTAGGGCCAAAACTTAGATCTAAATTAAGATCAAGGATAGCTGCAAAACCTTCCTCAACCCCCTCTTGCAGATAATGCAGAAGCCCTGAGAAAACATTTTGGGAATCTCAGGTGCTCTCAACGCTAGGATGGAAGAGCAAGAAAACCGTTTGGCTAGTATTTTGGTCCATCAAAACCAAAACCCTTAGGACAAATAACAATTTGGATAGGTGCAACAAGAAGAAAGACCCCCTGTTGTTCAACAAGCAAACCCATTTTTAAGATACCTTAAGATAGTACCTCTTACAAGGTACAAAGAGAAGGAAAATGAAATTGGTGATTCTATTGAAACATCGTTGTTTAGCCTACAACAATATATCAGACAATAAGATATCAGTTCAAATATGTAGGGCCACATTGTAATTTATCAACTGGAAGGTGACACATTGTTGTGGTGGGCTCAATTCGTTAAAATAAAAAACCATGCTAAGGCCACCATCACATGGAATTTTTTCGAGAAAAACTTTAAGCAGAAGTAACGACCAATTTTAGAGAGAAAACGTTGAATTTCAGCTATTTAAGCAAAAAAACATGTCCATCCAGGAGTACAAGACTAAAATTTTGAACTTTCTTCATTACGTAAATTACATGAAGGATAAAGAGACTAAGGTTACGAAATTTAAATTGGGGTTGAAAAATGTATTAATGCATGATTTAAACCTCACAAATCCCAACCCTTGGTTGCTGCCATAGAATTAGCTTACGTGGCTAGAAAAAGAAAGAAATCCAAAATTAAATATCAATAGGAATTGAAGAACAACGTTACCCAAAACAACAAATTTGTATCAAATAAGGGGTTTAAGATCGAATAATTTAAAAAGAGTAGAAACAATAAAGTCAAAAACAACTCCAAAAGGTTCCAAGGAAATGCCAAGGGAGGTTCAAAATCTCAAGGATATCAAAAGAATGCACCTCCTCAAAGCAATTTTAATCCAACAATTGGAGCCAACCGAGTACCACTACTATAACATGGCCAAACCAAGGTTGTTGGATATTTGTCAAGGCCCACTATAAGAAAGATTGTTTGGAATATAATGTAAACAAAGAAACGAACCATAGGGTTTATGCAATAGTGGATAACCACCTAGTGCAATTACAGGGCAGTCCAATTGAAACATGAGATAAATTGTCTAGTTTTACTTGATCTGTATTAATTGACTCTGGGTCTATTAATAGTCTCATTTCACCTAAAGTTGTCTTAGAATGTAAAAACTCAAACACACAAAGATGAGAGAAGTGTGGCAAGTTGAATTTGGTATAAGGAAGAAATATTTAGTCACTGAATGGTTTGAGCAAGTAGAACTAGACCTATAAGTCTTTAAAACTCGGTGGAATTTGCACCTAGCCCCTCAAGTTCATACAAAAATTATTTGAATGTGGACCTCTATCCCTCTCTAAATTGCTAAAACCCCCTCTAAGCATCTGTGAGGACATCCCAAATCCCAAAATTTACATGTTTCCTTGCATGACAAGATCAACTAGTATGGGTCAATAGTGGTAGTCAACTTTGTCACCTATGGGTCAATCATGTCCTTCACCCTAGCAATGGTCGGATTTCAAATTTAAACCCTCTTATAGGTTGGTCCTTATTTTTAAGATAAGTAACATGAGGATTCCCCTTTTGGATTACTATAAAGGCACATCTAAGTCACATATTCCGCTGCTTGGCAATTTTAATATTGAGGCACACTTATACCATTGCACATTGAGAAAAATTTCCTTATTTTTCTAAAATCTAATTCTGATCATTTGAAGCAATCCTTAGCTAAGTCAAGATCATGTTTTATCCAAGTCAAGTCAAGTATTATCAAGTATTCCAGTCATCTCTAGATGTATTCATGAATCAAACAAAGCACAATTGCACAAAGCACTTTAAATGGGATAATTACGTGGACTTGATTTCCCTCTTTGGAGTATTAAATACGTAAGCATCAATCAATGATCACAAGGGTGATTGCAATCAACTCAACACATTACACTCCACCTTTTTCTATTTACATGTTCTCAACTATTGCAAGTCCTATTACGGTTTCAACTTAAAATAAGTCATTCGCAAGTCATTTGTGCACATCTAAAGCTCAAATTTACGCACACATATGTTTTTAAAGCAACCTCAAATGATTGTGACCTAATTTCTTTATTTTTGGCATAGGGCACAATCGACTAGTTGAGGACAATAGTGTTAGTCGATCTTGTCCCTTTGGACGATCTCATCCCTTCTTCAGTTACAATTATATTTCATGTGAAACTTGTAGAATCAATCTCTATTGATCAGTTCTAGCCAATATTCAATTTCACATAGTCTAATCATAGACATTAAACATCTAAGTCTTTTTTATTATTCATAGTTAATCTTCTTTCAATTAATTGTCCTTTGTCAATTTTGGTACTTTGGTTTTCTTTATGTTTGTCATAAGTCGTTTTACAACATTTACTTTCTTTCAAATTAGTTTATCTTGATTAGAGTTAATGCACCAATTAATTTTAAATTTTAATAAAACACAGGGACTCAAATTGGTCCAAATAACATCTCTAATTTTACCATTTAACTAAATTGTTCAATCTTTTTGATGAAATTGGGGCCAATTAAGCTATAAATCTTGGTCTATAGTCACAATAAGGTTCACAACGCTTCATTTGGCCCAAATTATGGCCTTAAATGATCTAAACAACTAATTGGTTCAATTTGTGATAAAATTAGGGTCAATCGATTCCCAAATCGCATCTCATTACTATAATTACGTTCAAGGGACCAAAATTTGGCCTAAATTGCGTGTGATTGAATCAATCAACTATTTAGTTCAATTAATGAAAACATTAAGGCCAATTAAACCTCAAATCACATCTTATATAGTTGCAAGTTCACGAAGCTTAATTTGACATAGTTTGCATCAATTGATTAATTCGCTCAATCTATGATGAAATTGGGAGTCAATTGAGCCCAAAATCACATAATATAATCACAATTGAGCTCATGGGGCTCTAGTTGTCTCAATTTGTGTCTCTAATTGAACCAATCAACTAATTGATTCAATTAGTGATGCAATTGAAGCCAATTGAGTCCTAAATCACATCGTATAGCCGCAACTAGGTATTTAGGGCTCAAATTGACTCATGTTATATCACTTAATTAACCAATCATTTAATTGGCTCAATTTGTGATGCAATTCAGCTCAATTGAGCTTGAAATCGCATCTTATTATCGTAATTAGGCTCAAATAACATCTCAAATTGAACCAATCGACTAATTGGTTCAATCAGTAATGAAAATGGTGCCAATTTACTCTCAAACCACATTGTATTGATAAATAATGCCTTATATGGCGCTCAAATATATGTGAATTCCATCTATAAACTATTAACACTTTATTAGTCTAATATTTGATCTTATTTACATATATAATGGCATTGAATAACATGAAAATAATGAATGGTGCTCAAATATTACCAATTCACTCCATATAAACCTTCATTTATTCAATGACAATCAATTGAGGTTTAATGCCATCAAAATAGTTCAAACAACATCTCATCACCATAAAAGGACAATTAGTCAAATTCAATTTATTAATGATTTATTTAAAAGAAACAAGGACAAATGAATGTCATTTGTATATGTTTCCCTTCAAATCAACTATCTTTCCAATCATGCAATTAATTAAGGGCTTTATCAATAAAATTCTAAGTGGAAACTTCTAACGCAAAAATAATTCATCAATTGTTATGCACGACAAATGTCCCACTTCAAAACTTTAAGCAAAACTAAATTCCATGCCCATATGAACACTAATTCAATACAAAGATATTGTGTGCACGCTTATGATATGTTAAATTTTAAAAACATGCCTCTAGGCTCAAAAAAGGTTTAGATTCCCAACCTTAAGCCATGGACCTGCACACATACAATCGAATCCATGTTTTAGATTGAAAATGAGAAAATTGACTTCAACCATGATAAACATTGTGAATTACATTGAGATTTCATAAAAATATGAGTACAACATCGAGCACACTCCTCTTTTCAAATATATATATATATATTTTTAAATTTTAATTACTTCAAGATTTTTATCCTTATTGATTTCTAAGCATGTCTTTATTTACCACAACTGTATATGTCTATGTTTATTTATACCCTCTTTCATTTAGTTCATTTAAATTTGAAAAAAAAAAAAAAAAAAAGGGGGCTTGCAAACTAAGCCTAATTCTATATGCATAAAAATATATATCAATTTTTGAATTTTTTTAAAATATAAGTACGTTGGGGCACACAATTGGCTATCCATTATTTATTGTTTTATGGTTTATTTATTGAAAAAATTATTAAAAATGTATAAAATCATTAAAAATATATATATAGTTTACAAACTAAATAATCTTATCTAACTTTTCACCAAAAGGTTTCAAAAAAGACAAAATAACAAAACAAAAAAATGTGGAGGCACATAACCACTATTTATTATGTTTTTCTAAAAAATAGGAGTACTTCTTCAAAATCCAATTGTTTAACTTGCTTATACTTCACCACTCTTTAAAAAAATAGAAATTTAAAAAATTTACTCCAAATGCTACAATTCATGTTTCTATAGTTGTGAATAGATATCTCTAATAATCTATGTGAGTTTAGATTTATCATCTTTTAATAAACAAATGTCCACTGAAGACCCCTTTTTGGCTCCACAAGTTCATGCACCTACTCTTTATAATTTATTTATACATATTTTATCATATATATTTTCCTTTGAGCTAAAGTAAAATGAAAAATTTAATTCTTTTTGGGAAAAGAAAAGATAACCAATATGAGAACTAAAACCATAGTTACCATATTCATCCGAATACGGTCCATATACTGTTTCGATCAAAAATTTTGACCAAAATGAATTAGCTCGATACATTCATCATCCTTTGGAAAATATTCGTTTTTTTTCAAAATTAAAAAATAAATAAAACGATATTTGAACAATGAAAAATGGAAAAAAAAAAAAAAGTCAAAATGTGTATTTACAACCCATGGGTCCTACGACGACGCGATTCACCAATAAAATAGAAAACCCTAACATCTAATACCATTGGCGCGTCATTTTTTAGGTTTACAGTTTACATTTTTGGATTTTCCATTACTGTCGCTAGCAGGGTTGACAAATCGCGATCAAGTTAAAGGTTGAAACTACAGTCAAACAACGAACAGGGACAATGAAGGTGAGCCTCAGGTCCTTAGCAACTACCAACGCTAAAAGACCGTCGTCTCGTCGAAACTGTGAGGTTTAGGTAGCCCTTTTGTAGTTTCTTTCTTTCTTTCTTTTTTAGGTCTTTCGATATGTAAGTTGTAGGGTTAGTTTTTTTTTTTGGTGTCTTTTAAATTTTTAATATTTCGATTCTTGAACATTTAGACTTTTAGTTTTATTTTTAAAGTGTTGTTTCAAATTTCAATTTACAATTCGAATGTTTAATATTTTTAATTTTAATTTTAATTTAGTTTAGTAAATATTATATAATTATTAATTTATTATTATAGTATTTAGAATTTTTAATTTAGAAATTATTATTTCAATTTCTATTTAAATTTTAAAATTTAAATAATTTCTTTCAATTTTATTTTTCAATAAGTTATAAATTTATAATTAATTTATATTAAATATTATATTATAAACTTGTAATTTATAAAATATTTTGATATACTATTTTTATAATTAATAATTTAATAACTATTTTATTGTATATAAAAATTAAAAATAATAACATTTTGTAGGTTTAAAGCTTTTTCAAAGAGTCGTTATATTAATATCAGAGATTGAGCAATGTCAGTGGGTATTGGACAATGAATGAATAGTTATAGAATACACAAGATTGAGCAGTGAGTATTTGAACAGAGTGGCCCAGAAAATTTTCTTGCCAAAAGTAAAAAACAAATTTTCAGTCCAAACCGCCCATTAGAGATGAAATACATCGTACAGAGAGATGATAAAGATTAAGAAAAATGAGATCTACCTTGTGCAATGGTAATATCATGGAAAGTATAACAAGAGTTTGCTACCATTACCTTGGAGGATCCCCAGATGTGAAATTATGTGGGCAGCGAATGAAAAATCAATGGACCCAGAACATGTAGATTTCATAAATAGAGTGAAAGCTAAATTTAATGTGAGTCATGTTGGATCATTAGTTTCAAAATTAAAGACAGCTAAAATCCAACATTCAATCTCACAAATTGGCTCCTTGAAAAGTTCAAGTTTCTCTCTATCAACGTTTGCCCAAGGAAGTGGAAGTGGCATTCAAAAGTCACAAGGTTTATTGAGGTCAATGTGCAAGCCAAAACAAAAGCATGTTATAGAAAAGTTGGTGGCTAGATTGTTTTATGCAAAGGCCATTCCTTTCAATGTCATATGTTGTCCACATTTTCAAACATTTCTAGATGCGGCTATTGATTTTGGGAAGGGTTACAAACTATCTTGCTATGAAAGAGGATGAACTAGACTTTTTGATGAAATATCTACTAAGCTAGATGGAATTAAAAAAATTGGAAAAGAATAGGATGCACAAAAGTGATGGATGCTCTGATTCAAGTGATGGATGGTCTGATTCAAGAAGAAGACCCCTCCTAAATATTTTGGCAAGTTCCCCTAATGATGATATGTTTATAAAATCAATTGATATAAGAACAAAAAATTTCTCCTTTCATTTTCCAATGCATCAAATCAGCGATTTTGGACATAGGAGAAGAAAATGTTGTCCAAATCATTACAGATAATGCGGCTAATTGTAAAGGGGCAGGTGACATACTCATGGATAAATTTCCTCATCAATTTTGGACACCATGCACTGTGCATGTGTTGGATCTTTTGTTTGAAGATCTATTAAAATTGGAGTGGGTAAGTAATATTGAGATTGAAAAAAAACAAGTTTCTAAGTGTATCATCAATCACCGCTTGACATTGAACTTATATCGTTCATTTTCAAAGCACGAGCTTCTATCCCTTGCTGAAACAAGATTTGCCACCAACTTTATCACTTTGCAAAGGGAGGTAAAGGAGAGGACGTCATTGATAAAAGTGATGGTTTCTAATGAATGGACAAAGTCAAAGCTTTCCAAGAAAAGCCCATTCAGAAGATATTGAAAGAATTATCTTAGAGGACACATTTTGGGAGGGGTCCAAGAAAATCATAATGGTGTTTGGGCCTCTTGTTAGAATTTTGAGAATAGTTGATGGCAATCAACCTTGCATGGGCTTAGTGTATGAGGGAATGGATAAAGCAAAAGAAGAAATTCAAAAGTTACTTCCAAATAATGTTGAAAAAGTCAAACACATTTGGAAAATTGTGGACAAACAATAGTTGATTCTACATCATCCTCTACATGCGATAGCTTGCTATTTAGATCCCAGATTAGTAAAAGTGAATCATGAGATATATGAAAAGAGCTAATGAAAGGTGTATTTGCAACAATAGCTAGGTTGTTTATTGATGAAGAAGAGAAGAAAGCAACGAGACAAGGCCATGTTGTAGGTGCTTTAGATATTGACTTTGTTGTCCAGACCTGCAAGAGCATGGGTCGCTTCTCCTAGCAACCGACAAGGCCGTCCCTCCTCATGTTCTAGGCCATGCTCTCTTGAATGCTCGCACAGCTGGCTACTCAATGTCAAAACAAGGAAACACGGGCCGCTCCCTTGAATGTTTGCAACCAACTGTCTTAATGGCTATTCAGTGGAGACTATTCCACCTAAAAGCATTTACTTCTCCTGCTAACGACTCTTGTGCCACCTTCCTTGGTCTGGTTCATCTCTGCACTTGACTTGTTACGCCACCTGGAGCATTTTGAGCGTTTGTCTTATATGTGCGTGGCTATGTTCTGGGTTATCCACTTTGCTTTTCTTTTTTCTTGCTATTTCTTATCTTTTTCGTGGTAATTCGGGCTCTTCGGGCTTACAAAAATTCTCTCGAGCTCCTTTAACGAGTCGCTGAGTCTTCTTTTGAGCTCTTAGGGTTTTGAATTCCTTCAAAAAGAATGTCCGAAGGAATTCTTCCTTTGTGCTTGCCACTTTTGAAAAAAAAAAATTCCTTTGACGACCCTTTAGACCTCCGCTCATGAGTTCCTTTGGACAAAATGTCTGAAGGAATTCTTTTAGACATTCTGTTCGAAAGAATTGCTCTTTGACTTCTCTCCAATGGCTAGCCTATCACCTTAAATTTGACGTTTGCAGGTTTATCACCTCATTTGAAATCCAACAGCTATTTCACTACCCTGAATTTGACATTCGTGAGCTTGTCACCAAACATTTGAATTCCAACGACTAGCTTATTACCTTAAAATTGACATCCGCAGACCTGTCAACCCCTTTTAGCAATTCTTTTGACTTTTTTGCAAACGGACTTTTTCGAATTTCTTCAACTTTCTTCACTTGTCGAATTTCTTCGAACAAAATGTCCGAAGGAATTCCCTCAGACATTTTGTTCAAAGAAATTTGCTCTTTAGGTGTTCTTTGGATTTCCTTCGGACATTTTGTCCGAAGGAAATCTCTCTTTGCCCTGTCAAGTTTCCCAAAGAGCAAGTCCCTTTCGGGTTTCTCTGTCTTGACCTTTTGCTTCGACCATCTGCCCTCCACAAGGATACCTTGAGCCCAAGGTTGCCCTTCGAGCTTTTTGAAAAGGTCTGTTTTGTTCATTCCTTACCTCCCGCAAGGGCTTCTTGGCCTCTAAGTCGTCTTTCGAAAGAATTGCAAAGGCCTTGTTTGGCACCTAAGTGCCTTCCGCAAGGGTACCTATCCTTCGGACTTTTTGTAAACGAACCCTAACCCTTTGAACTTGGTCTATTTTGTTAATAAAAAGCCCTCTGAAGTACCCTATTGCCCTGCTAAGCATCCAAGATCAAAATGAGTTCCAAATCGACTCATGCTTGTCGAACCCAAATCACTTGGCAACCAAAAGAAGGAAACACTTGGTTTTTCATGGAAAAAGACATGTTAAAGAAAGGCCCAAAAGGCAGCTGTGGGATATACTTGTCAGAACCTGGGCTAAAAGACCCTGCAAAGAAAAGGAAAGAAGGGTGCCCAATTTTGGCCTGCAGGACCAAAATTGGTCAACACATTTGGCGATTCACAGGGAAAGCATACCTGTTATACTTGAGAAGATTAGTGGCTTAAAGGTCCATTGAGCATGGAGTCAGGGTGCAGCTTGAAACGCTGGCAATAATCTTGAAAGAAAACTAAGAACCAATAAATTTTTTACCCCAAATGGTAAAAAAAAACACACACAAGGCTAAAAAACTACAGACATGCATAAAAGCACTTAGAGAAAACGAAGAAAAGAGAGAGAAACTATGTACATAACAAAAGAAAGATAGTGACAATGTTTAAGATATATCCCATTGACTGGGATATGTAGTTCTTCACCATCCAACTTGGAGAGTTGGAATGCATTATGTTATTTGCATTGGGTGATGACATATGGGCCACTCCACAGGGCATCAAATTTCATGTGCCTTTCAGATTTGGCTCGGTCCTCATCCCACTTCAAGACAATGTCACTTTCTGAGAAGCCTTTTGATGAAGATCTCTTGTCAAAATGCTTCTTTGTTTGAAATTAGTGGTTGGTCATTGCATCCATGGCTTGGTCTCTTGCCTCTTGAAGCTCTATTAGCTCACAATCCCTGACCTCCAAGCTATCACTCTCCACCAATTGCAGCTGATGGGCAAGATCCAAAGCTGGTAACTCAAGTGAAATAAGAAGTCTAGCTTCCCTTCCATACATAAGTGTGTATGGTGAATTGTCAACCACCCTTTTTGGAGTGATCATGTATGTCCACAGAGTTGTCTTCAACTTGGCATGCCAAGTCCTTTGATTTCTCTTTTCCTTGCCCACTCTAGACCATGAACAAGAGATTCATACTCCGCTACGTTGCAAGTGCAGAGGAACTGGAACCTGAAAGCTAAGAAGTATTTTTCCTTTGAAAGTGAAACCAGCGTTGCTCCACCCCCAGTGCCCAACTTGCTTCTAGATCTGTCAAAGAAACACTGCCACAAATCACAACTCTCTTGGTTTGTCTTCATCAAATTTGGCATGAAAGTATCTTTCTCATGCATGTAGTAAACTCCAAGCCCTGCCTCTTCGATGAACTTATAAGGATCATGCTCAAAATTGTCATTTCCCCATTCATCTAGGAGCAGGTCAGTAGTTATCATTGATCAACTTATTTATGTTTATGTTTTACAAATATGTATGATATATTTATTTTTTATGATTTTTAAAAGTTTCCTAACCGAACTACCGATCTTACCAAACCAAACTTTTTTCAAAATACTGAACTTCTGAATTTTTTTCCACTTCCGAACTTTATGAACGTTCCAAACATGGTAACTATGGCAAAAACTACAAAGAATTGTGTTCCTATAAAACTATAAAGAATTATGTCCCTGTGAAAAGTGAACCGGTAAAACCTCAATGGTGTAACACCTTAGGATGTTCTTTGCAACTTGTTCTTTTACCTTTAAGCTATTATCTCTTAGACATTGTCTTGGGGACATTCATTAAATGAGTAATGTGATTGATGTTTATGAAATTAAAGATAATGATCAACATGCAATTAGATAGCTATTTTGACAAGATTGCACATGTTGTTTTTTGGAACATGTCAAGATTGCACATGTTTTTTGGAACATGTCATATCCCTTTTCTTGAGACTTTAATTTTATGCTATAATAAGTGCAAAGAGGCACAAAGGATAGTATTGTGAACATTTTTTGTCATATGGTTGACTCGGTATTACATTCAATTATGCTTTCATAAGATATTTGATTTATATTTAGTACTTTAATGTGATGTATTGATTTATTATATTATATTTAACGACCATTACTATTTCAATAGTTTTATTATGCAATTGGTTTTGATTCAATATTTTTGAGTAGGATTGTTTATGTTTTATGTGGTTGTTTTGAAGGTGCATGGATTGGCCACTGTGAGGTAGCCCTGGCTACAAGTGCTCCAGTGTAAGAAGCAATGTCAATGGGTCAAGAGATAAATTAGGCATTCCATGATGTTAACATCAATAGTCTCATGCATGTTTAAGTCAGTGGTATACTTATGTGAGTAATAACATGTTTTCATGTCTTTAGAGATTTAATCAAAACATTGCTAATAGGACTTAGTCAATTTTGGTTGATGGCTAAGTTGCCTCTATAACTAAGCTTCGCAAAAATCCTAATCCACTGTGTGCAAACAAACTTGCTAAAAGATAACAACCACCATGCCTTAGTTGCATCTGGAAATCGTACAAATTCTGGTTTAGTGACTAAAGTCACAATAGCAAAGTTGTCGTTATAATAAAGGAAAGGAACTCTAACGTTGAATAAGTGGCATATTGCTCAAGAAATAAAACTAGAGTTCATGTTATTTAATTAAAAGACTAACATTGAGAAAGGTGTACAATCCATTTTCCTAAAGAGTTAATGTTGTTGTTTTTAATTGAGTTATGAATAGAAAGTTATAAAGAATATAAAGAAAAGGGACTTGGTTGGGAACCTTAGCCCTATCTCAACCCAAGTCTTAACTTGTGTTATTTTGAACCCTGGGGTAGTTAAACAAGTCAACGCACTTTTAGAGTTTCAATTGGAAATTGTCATTTTGAAAAGTCGGTGACCAACTGGAAAGGAAGGTATAGAGGTTGTAGTCAAATGTTGTTTTTTATCACATAAAATCCATGCATAATTCCATCATTGCAAGAAGTCATGTAGAAAAATAATAGAGGTAGTTAACTACACATAAGAATTAAGTTTTATCCAGTTTTAGGGGAGAATGTCAATTTCATAGGCATGCCAACATCAAAACCCATGTGTTTCGAGCCATGCACCAAGAGAAAAGAATAAAGGGAAAAGATGGGGGGAGGAGGCAGTGACGTTGAGAGCGCAAAGGAATATTGAGAAAAATAAAGGTGTTTGAGGAAACACAATGAGCATTGTGCAAAGAACGACAAAGAAAAAGGAAGAGAAGTCACAAGGAGAGAAAGATCGAGCTTGAGTCATTTTGCACATTGATAGACTAAGAAGTAAATATACACACCTGCAATATATTAAAGTTTGTTTGCATAAATTCTACTCTACAAGAGGTTATTCATTTGTTCGAATAACTAAAAGGTTGTATTAATTTCAGTCTTGGCATTTTATAACATGTGCTAAAAATGGATAGGGTTCTTGTGTAAAGAAAGTAAAGTTGTGTGAAACCTTCGTCTTAGCTTTCATCTGTAAGAACCACTAAGAGACTTTTGACTAATACGTTGGGCGTTGTCCTTAATCTCATGAGGGCTAAACACACCTTACGGATTTAGTTATTAACTCAAAATAATATTTGGGAAGACACTACTGCAACACTAAAGAGTTCTATAAATCTCGAAGAAGGTTTTGAAAAGTGATATAGAGGGTTTATGTAAGGATCAATATGTGGTTACTAAATGGATCAAATGCTTAAGTCAACTCTACTTTTGAGATCCTTAGGTTACCCAGGGATGTAATGCATGCCTACAGGGTACTAAAGAAATATAATTTTATTCTTTGCAAATAACTTGATAGCTCATTAATATGGTTGATAACATCTTGGTTGGTTTCTTAGGACCTGAGGCAGTAATATGATCATTAAGAATCAAGGTCAATATATGCCCAATGATGCATTAAAGGTTGTAAATAATCTAAGAAATAACTTTTAGAAGTTCAAAGTAAGACATAGTTGGCAGTGAATTTATAAGACCAATTAGGCTAGTAAAATAAATTTATTAGATAAATGCTGATAATGATAAAGTTTAGGTGTCGAACAACCAAAAATCAATACCTGATTGGCAAAGTTAATAAGTCATTACGAAGAGCCCTGAACTCCAAAAAAGAGGTCCACTGCTAGCAAGGAGTTAACCTCTTTAGGTTGCATACAACCTATAATGCATCTTAACACGTAAGACTTTAAGAGGCAAGGAATAAATACAAGTTATTAACACCTAAGTGATATTGGTATAAGAACTTAACCAAGATTAAGCATGAAGTTTTAGTTGTCACTATATGTGTTTATAAGTCCTACAACTCTCTATATCTTGACCCTGTTATCTTACCTATCATAAGTTGGTTCCCACACCCAAGTCAATGGTTGGGGTGGGTAGGGTCAAAAGTTTGCCCACCAATTGTTGGGCTTATTCCGCCCAATTTGGACATGGTTAGATGATATGAATCTTTACCAAGGTATCAAGGTTTTGCACGAGATCTCATTCCAGATACTAATTTCTAATTGAAATGTATTTTATGTGCTTTTATACTTTAGAGCATAGTTACCATGTTCGACCGAACATGGCTCATGTTTGGTTCGAACCGAACAAATAACGTTGACCGGATTTGTTCAGTCAAATTCAACCGAATAACTTTTTTATATTTTTGATTAAAAAATAAATTTAAAAAACTGAAACTCCCAAAGAAAATAAAAAATAAAATGAGTCATCAGTCAACGGTGAATGCAACGCAAAGCGGAAAGCTGGAAACCCTATTCTGCAAAAAGGCAAATGTAAAGTATTCAATTGTTCATTGACGAATGGCGGAAGTTATTGAGAAGTCGAGAACGGCGGAACGAAGCAGTCACAGTGGTATTCATTCATCACGCGACAACATCACCATCACCATCGCATCACCATCCACCGGATTCGCAGTCGCCAGTCAGGGTTTGTATCACCAACTGTGAAGGCCCGAAGGGTTTACAAATTTTCTCAAGCCTCGAGAGTCGCATATGTCTATCTTCAAGTTGAAGTTGAACGGAGCAGCGGTGTGCGGACTACGGATGTCGGATAATATTGTATTAATTTTTAATAGGTATGGACTGTCTTCACCTATGGATTCAATTCTATATTAGGCTAGACTTTAGTTTTTATTATTTAACCCAATTTAAAGATTTACACTTTACTATTTTGTTATTTACTATTTACTAGATTTACTATTTAGTAATTTTGTTAATAATAAATATTAAATATACATGCATAAGTCCACTATCCTACTGTAGTTTATTATTTTATTTTATTTATTCATTACTATTATTTTATGATTAATATTAATCTTTTAAACTTTAAAATGATAAAATATTGATAAGTATAAATTATACTATATCGTATTGTATATTGTTAAATTATTAGAATGTTACATTTACAGGTCAATATGTTTTATTAAATTTCAGGGCAGAAATCAAAGGTTCATAATAGTGTATGCAAGGGTGATTCACTGGGCAGTGCAGGGCCAAGGTACAGTGAGAAAATTTAAAACAGTGTATGCAAGCCTCAAGGTTGAGCAGTAGGCATTGGGAAATGAGGAATCAGGGTTCAAGTTACAGGGGGCAACATGTCTAGCCATCCATTAGAAATGAAATATATCAACCAGAAAGATGATAAAAAAATAAATATGAGATGCACCTTATGCAATGGTAATATCACAGGTAGTGTCACTAGAGTTTGATACCATTACCTTGGAAGATCTGCAGATGTGAAACGTTGTACTGTAGCAAATGAAAATTCAAAGGAAGTGGAGTATGCAGATTTCATAAAACAGGTGAAAGCTAAATATGATGTGAGTCGTGCTAGATCATTTGCTTCAAAAGCAAAGAAGGTTAAAATCTAACACTCTATCTCACAAATTGGCTCATTAAATAGTTCAAGTGGTGCTCCATCATCATTTACCAGTGGAAGTGCAAGTGAAGCTAAAAAGTCACAGGTTTCATTAAAGTCCATGTGGAGACCACAACAAAAGCATGACAAATAAGTTGGCAACGAGATTGTTTTACGTTGAGGCCATTCCTTTCAATGTCATTCGTTCCCCACATTTCAAAACCTTTGTAGATGCAGCGATTGAATTTGGGAAAGGTTACACATTGCCTTGCTATGAAAAAGTAAGAATTAGTCTTCTTGAAAAGGAAGTGGCAGTGATATCCACTGAACTAGCTGAAATTAAAAAAATTTGGAAAAAAACAAGTTGCATAATAGTAAGTGATGGCTGGTCCGATTCAAGAAGAAGGCCCCTCCTAAATATTTTGGCAATATCCTCTGATGGTGCTATGTTTATAAAATCAATTGATACAAGTAATGAACAAAAAACTTCTCTTTTCATTTCCCAATGCATCGAATCATCGATTTTAGAGATAGGAGAAGAGAATGTTGTTCAAATCATTACAGATAATGCAGCAAATTGTAAAGGAGCAAGGGATATATTCATTGGTAGATTTCCTCATCTCTTTTGGACACCATGTGTTGCACATGTGTTGGATTTTTTGTTTGAAGACTTATCAAAACTGGAGTGGGTAAAGTAATATTGTGATTGAAGGCAAACAAATATTTAACTTTATCCTCAATCATCGCTTGACATTGAACTTGTATCGTTCATTTTCAAAGCGTGAGCTTCTATCCCCTGCTGAAACAAGATTTGTCACCAATTTCATTACTTTGCAAAGGGAGGTAGAGGAAAAAACATCATTGAGAAAAGTAATGGTTATTGATGAATGGACAAAGTCAAAGCTTTCTAAGGAAGCCCATTCAAAAGATATTGAAAGAATAATCTTCGAGGACACATTTTGGGAGGGGGCCAAGAAAATCATAATGGTGTTTGAGCCTCTTGTTAAAATTTTGAGAATGGTTGATGGCAATCAACCTTGCATGGGCTTTGTGTATGAGGGAATGGACAGAGCAAAGGAAGAAATTCAAAAGTTACTTGCAGGTAATGTTGAAGAAGTCAAGCGATGATTCATGATACATCATCCTCTACATGCAATAACTTGCTATCTAGATCTTAAATTAGTAGAGGTAAATCATGATGCAGATGAAAAGATAATGAGATATGTATTTGCAACAAAAGATAGGTTGTTTATTGATGAAAAAGAGAAGGAAGCAACAAGGCAACAACTTACTATTTTCAAAAACCAACTGAAAATGTTTGGCATCAAGAAAGCAAAGGCAAGCAGGGCGAAGTGGGAACTATCTAAATGGTGGCAGACTTATGGAGCTTCTATTCCACAATTGCAGAGGCTTGCCATGTGAATCTTCAACCAGTGTTCCAGTGCTTCTGCATGTGAAAGAAATTGAAGTACACATGACTTAATCCACACCAACAAAAGGAATCAACTAGGGGCTCAAAAACTCTCTAATCTTGTGTTTGTTCATAGCAATCTACGATTGCTTACTCACTCTCTTGCAAATGAAGATGACAACTCTCACCTTGACGAACCATGCTTTAAAGATGAAGAAAATATTGATGTTGATGAGCCTACTAGTGTAAGATTAGATGATGATGCCACTGCTAGTAGTGATTTTGGTGTAGATGAAGGGTTGATGTTGCAGATGTTTAAATTTCATTCTTATTTTTAATTAATGTTGAAAACTTTTATGTTAAACTTTAAGTATTTTTATGATGTTGAACAATGAACATTGATGATTGAACATTGAAGTTTAAGTTTAACACTTTATTGGATTTTGCTATCTGTTATATAGATGTCAGATACTTATCAACTTATTTATGTTTATATTTTTCTGTTTATAAATATGTTACATGCATGATATATTTATTTTTTATAATTTATTAAAAAATCTTAACCGAACTACCGAACATACCAAACCAAACTTTCTTCAAAATTCCGAACTTCCGAACTTTTTCCCCTTTCCGAACAAACCGAAATTTTCGAACATGGTAACTATGCTTTAGAGGTTCTAAAGTAGGGCACCGTTGTTGTGATAAAATTTGAATGTCTTAATGTTAATATGTAAGTTGAAATTGTCATTGATATGTAATTAATATGCAATATTTGGCATTATGTTTTTGTTGTCGATGACCCCATGAATGAGGTCTGTTCTATCATCATATTCAGTCTTTAATATGACTGTAAAGTACACTACCCTAGGGCTTGCAAGGCATAATTGTCTATTTGGTAAATTCTGGAACATTCTTATTATGTATGCCGAGTTGATACCATTATGAAATATGAATATAGTCTAAGCTCTTATTAGTGAATCTGAACATTAACTATGCATTGTTGATTTATAGTTCAAAAAATATGTCTTCAGTGCTCAGGGTAATGGCTAGATCAATGCAAGTCTTGACTGATGTGTTTTGATATTTGTCAAGGTAGTTACAGCTTTAAGTATGGAATATGATTCAATTTATCCACACAGTTTGTAATATTTAGCTAGGATAGAAACATTGGATCGTTTTAGATAAGAACCATATTTGTTTTTCCGAGTACTCAAGGTAGAATGTTGATGACTGTATGATCATCATTGTAGTTTTGAATTGAATTATTTAGTTAAATTTGGATGTTCTCTGTCTGTACTCAGAATAAATGACCGAGAAGGGATACGAAGTAGTGAAACGCTAATCTGCAACATTATATTTCACAGTTAATTCGGTGCTTGATATTTTTATGGTTGTATCTATATCTGAATTTGAATGTATCATGTTTGAAATATTCAGTCATTCTTTCGGAATCTGTTTTGAACAGATACTTAAGTAGGGTAAGAACTGTATTACTATTTGGGCTCGTACACCTATAGTACCCACAACCTATTGATTTAGAACAATTAAAGTGGCAATGCAATGTGCAAAGTAATTGTGGAATGACTATTATATATAGTAAGCAAAACCTATTGATTGCGTTATAAGAAAATTGGTGACTATTATATACATTGCCATATGACGAAAGTACAAAGTTTAAACGTGTGTTATCTACTTTGTACTGTGAAAAGCATGTTAGTCTTTGATTTGTATAAAAATATGAGTTGTTTCAATGAATGCGTAATAAGTTGTATAAGATGAATTAAGGGATACTTAGAAAAGCGAAGTTATGTGTTTGCTTCAAACTTAAGATTAGTAAAGGTTAAACTCAATTAATAGTTGCACTTGCTTTGTGTAGAAGCTTTTATTTAGATTGTCATGTACAACTTCAAAGTCAAAATGATGGTACCCTACGAGATCCTTTTAGATGAAGCAGGAACGTTTCTAATGAAGGCTTCAGCGTTAATCAGGTTGCTAAGCTACTTAAAAAAGGTTGGAAACATGAATAATCATTGCTGGCCCAAAATGGTCGTAGAGGAGAAACTAGATCGGAGGAAGAAGACATGGATGAAGCAGAACAACAAATGGATGGCCAAGTGGGACATTAATTTGCAAAAATGTCCTAACATTAACGAGAAAATAAAGAAGTTTGTGTTAGAAAAATTCAGGATTGCCATGTGGACAAATCAGAATGGATGGAAAAAAGTGCATTACATCAAAGAATTCAATTCCACGTGGGAGCATGGTGAGAAGGCTTATATACGGGCTACGCTTAAAGGCAAGGCTAGGGCTTTAGTGGCTCAATCGAGCACTGGGTCACATCATCTTAGGTGCGAAACTGGTAGATGAACGAGTTCTGAAAGAAAAATGGGAAGAAAGAACTTGCATTTTCTGCAACAAAGGGGTGGTTGAAACTGAAAGGCATTTCATCATTGAATGCGCTGCGTATGCGGATATTCGGAGTCATATCAAAACAATTTGAAATTAAGCAGCCTAAATGAGTTTTTTGAGGACCCTAGGCTTCACAATACAATTGGTTTATTGATCAAGCTTCATAGTAGAAGATCTGATATCGAAAAGAATCAAAGAATGTCTTGATGTTCTGACTCTTGGTCCCTTAGATTGCTCGGTCTCGTGGATGCCATTAAAATATTTCATTTCATTTCAAATGAGACAAACTAAACAATCTGCACAAAACTAGATCCTTGTGGAATTTAAGTAAATGAAGCAAACATAGTTATGACAAATGAATGTGTAGTGACAACTTGTTCCTTAGTTGGCACTAATTTCAAGGGGTACTTGAATTGTTAAAGCATAATAATTTAAATGATAAATTTGTACTTATTGGTATACGTCAATCAAATTATACAAGTCAATAAGACCTAATAGTCCATACCTAACCTAAAGAGAGTGCAATTCGTCCATTTGATGTGGTACAAGAGCCATAATGCGAGGTATGATCTTCAAAGAAGCCTATGTACATGAAATAACAAGTTTAAAATTTTGCCCTGGTATTGGGTTAGGCATCATGTGTTGTTACTCAGATACTAATAACTCACTAGCATAGTCAAATTATATTTGGCTATTGCAAGCAAGAAGGCAATTAATGCTCTTGTTGTTGGATTGTAGAGCTTTTTTTTTATAGTATGCCGACTTATTGACATAGGAAAAGAAAAAGAATTGTGGTTTTTAAGAGATTGTTTTACTTAGTATCAGAGCTCTAGATTTAAACACTAGGGAACTCTAAGTTAGAAAGCCGATTTTTCATTTTGTGATCACCAAGTATTGTGAGGACACAAAGCAGAAATGTAGGCAATGCCGACAATGTTGGTAAAGTTGTGTACCAAAGAAGAAGACATGTTGGGGGTATGGAAAGAGCCAAAGGTAGGAAAAGAGACCAAATTTTGAATTCGGGCCAAAACTTAGATTTAAATTAAGAACAAGGATAGCTGCAAAACCTTCCTTGACCCAATCCTGCAAATAGTGCAGAAGCCTGAGAAAACATTTTGGGAGTCTCAGGGGCTCTCCAAGCTAGGATGGAAGAGTGTAATGTCCCCCTTTTTGGCATAGCTTTCTTGTAAACCCTTAGCCTAGTTTTGTTCCTACAAGGCTAAGGGAAAGAAAGGGGAATGTTGGGGGGCCATTCAAAGAGTGAAAATATGAAAATGTATTTTAAGTGTTCTAATTTTCAATTCAGTTGTGCAAAAAGTGCTTTTCTTTTATTTTCTCTTAAATGGGAGACCTTTAAGGGTCATGGGAGCCCAACACCCTTAAAGAGGTAATTCAAAAGTAATTTTCCTTATAATTTGAAAAGCAATCTACCTCCAATTTGGGCGCCACTTTGGGGGATGGATATTTAAGAGAATTGAAGGTTCATTTGAAGGGGGTTATGCATTTTTATGATATTGAATTGATGATCAAGTATGTCAAGTTTGTTCAAAGTAATTTGAGGACAAAAATATTCAAGTGCACCAAAAGTTTGGGAACGAAAACCTCCATTCCTTCATTGAGGGTAGTTCTATTCAAGCGCTGTAATTGTGCTTCAGATTTGCATGGTTGCATGCAATTGGTCTTATAACAGTGTTTTGAAACACCATCTTGATTCAGAAGATTGGCAAGCACCTTGGAAAGCTTGGTGATTGCATTTTGCAGGTTAAAGAGGTGAGCGACTTGCATTGTGGAGGTTGTTTGTTGGTTTGGGAGCCATTCCTAGGGTGGCGAATTAGTTAGAAGGTTGAAGACCCCTCATTAGAGGGTTGTCTTGCTTTGACACCCTCTTCTAGGGTTTGGAGGTATTTTTACTAATTTATTTCATCGTGGTGATTTGTATTTGGGGTTAATTTGCAAGGTTTTATGGCCATTTTTTACCCTATATTATTCTAAAATTTATTATAATAGTTTCCTAATATTGGCGACTTGCATGGGAGTATGTTGGAAGCCTTTTGAAGGGCAAAATTGGGGGTTTAGTGTTTAGATTTACTTTTGTAATTTTTCCCAAATGTGGCGACTTTTTTGGAGGGCTAATTAGCCATTTTGATGCCATAAATGTGTTTACTGGAGGCTCTAATATTTTATATAATTTTGGCATAATTAATTGAGACTATTTATAAGGGTTACAAGGCAGAATTGGAGAAGGAAACGCAGTTGTACCATCAAGCAAAAATCAAAATTATAGTAAGAGTGATATTCAATCGTATCGTCATTTTTACCTTGCCAAAAGAAGTATTTTGTTTCAGCTTCATATTCAATAATTTTGGGTTGCATTGGAGTGTGTTTGATTGGGATTTGGATTATTCTTTCCAGCTATGGTTCGCTGATTTTAAATCTCAAAATACAGAATTAAATTGCAAAATTGTTAAGATTTGTGGAAAACCTTTGTTTTGGCCATTTGTCCCAATTTGGGGACATTACAGTGGTATCAAAGCCATATCTTGGCTATAATGTGGGTGTGAGGGTTGTTTATACATGAGTGGTAGTAAAGAGGGCAAGTATTACCTAAGGAGTAATAGGAGGGGAGTAGGACTTCCACCAATTGAGCCATTTGAGCAAGAATAAGTAATGGGTGACATGGATCACCATAGAGAGGGAGAAGAGGGATAAGATAGCTGAGAAGAGGTTTGAGAGATATTCTCAATCTCAAGAACAGATGACAGTGGTGATGGAGGGGTTTCTTTTTACCCTCAGTGATATGAGTGGCTTAAAGCCACCCAATGGAGATAGTGGTGCTTCAGGGAGCAAGCCAGATACACATATACCCCCTTGGGGAATGGAACATCCACATGTAGGCCTACCCAACCTATATTTTTTCAGAGGGAGGAGCCCATGCCAGTGAAGGAGGGGTTACCTAACTCATGTGAGGAGTTAGATAAGGAGATGGACGAGTATGTTGCTTTATCTGTTACAGTGAGAGGGGCTATGAGTTTTTTCGAGTATTCAGCTTTGAAACGAGGTCATAGTGGGCCTAGGATCGGTCAAATGCACAGGTGTGGCCAAAGAGATCTTCAACATGCATTGGGGAAAGTATCCCTTCCACTTTCGATGGGTCACCGAGGAGCTCGATGAGGGCTTTGATTCAGAAAGTGGACACCTTTTCACTGTGACCTATGGCAGAGGAGGCCATTTAGTTTGCCACATTGCATTTAGAGGGAGCAACCCATGATTGGTCGTATCATGGTTTGATTACACAGGGACATCAACACATACACTTACATAAGGAGTTCAATAGGAGATTGATAGATAAATTTGATTGTAGAGATCCAGAACTTCATTTCCTTGATTTAGCTCAATTGAGCCAAAAGGCCTCAGTGAATCATTATGTTTCATAGTTTCAGAGACTTTCAGTCATGGTGATTGACATATCGGATAGGAGATTGGTGGTGTTGTTCATTGAGGACTTGATTGATTCTTTGTGGGGATTGGTCAAGGCATTTAACCCACCTTCTTTGAGAGAGGCCATCCAAAAGGCTTATGATTTGGAATCTTTTACTCCAAGGAGCAAATTCACACCTTTGGGGCAGCTAAAGGGTACCTTTTTCCCACTTACAGGGCAGCATAGAGGTGGTGGATTGGGACAGCCAAGGGGCAACTACACAGAGCCTGCAAAAGCCACTCATGAACCATTTATTAGACCGAACCAACCGAGGTTGGGCCAGCATAAGGAGCTACCACGTAGTAGCTATGAGGTGAGCAATGAATTGAGGAAGAAGGGTCTTTGCTTCAAATGTAAGGATCCTTGGGAGAAGGGCCATAATGGTTGTGGTAAAGGGCAAGTACACTACATTGAGATACTTTCCAAAGAGGAGAATGAGGGGAAAATTTTGAGATAGCCACTTGTTATCAATTAGACTCGCACCCTTGTGAAGGTAGTTTCCATCCTTCACAGTATGCTGAAACATGGAAACAATCCTAGGTTGTGGGTGCCCTACTAAGTGGATTGAATCTCTAGATTCTAAGGGCTAGCTCCCTCTGGTGTATTGATTAGGGTCTTACTCTATGTTACAAACTGCCTAGGAAAAAGAAAAAAGAAACTTGAAAGAAAATCCTATCTAATGATGGTGATACCCCTGACTTTTGAGTTGATCCACTCAATCTGAGCTCTTAAAAACACTGATCTAAACAAGAAAAAGGCTAAACTTTCAAATCCAATTGACCAATATGCATAAATATTTCATGAAAAAGATTTATCTGGTGATTAAAGCTTGAGGAAAATGATGGAATATCCCTGATTTAAGGCACTAACAACCCACTTGCATCCACTGTAACTTCAACCAAAAGACATCAAACACAGAACATGACCTGCATAATCTAATCAGCTAGTAACTAGATAAGAATCAAGACTTGACAAAGAAGAAAAAATCTATCACATGTGAAAATCACTGACATAAATACACTATACCAGCAACTGAAAATTGAAAACAATCATATTAATCTGAAAAAGATTACAACTCAATTTTTGGAAGAATTTTGGTCTTGCCAAAAAAGGGATACAATTCAAGGCTAAAAAGCCAACCTATATATAAAAAGATACAACCAAGAGGTTGGCGCTAAAAATAGAAGAGGAGGTCAACTCAGTCCAACTTGTGCTATCACAGTGTTCATATAAAATCTAATTTTGACCTATTGCCTTGCATGAAAAGCTCTTTGACGTTGAAAATAGAAAAGAAGAGACCAAGTTGAATCAAAACCTTCATCATGCATGAGGCTATGCCAATCTTCTAATATAGACTCCTCTTGAACTGCCCGAAACAAGAGAATAATTTCCTTTGCATGAAATCAATGCCAAAACTGAAATTAGAACTCCGCTTGAACTGTTGGAACATTGAAAGCCCTCAACAAGAGCATATGCATGAAATTCCATGTTGGCGTAGAAAAGATGAAGTGGACCCAAGTTTGACAAATCAAACTCTTGCATGGAAAGCCACGCCACGTCTTCAAAGAAATCTACCTCTTCATTGATCTTGAAGCTGAGTTGGATCATTGAATGCATGTGTTGACTAGGAGATAAGTGTGACTTCAACAAACAGTCAAGGAAGCTTCGACCAACCAACTATAAATAGCCTTTGCTTGCATGGAAGAGGACCTTGATGAGTGAGAGGTGCATTCAGATAAAACTCCTTGTTAGCTCTCTGCCTTCCGTTCTCAGCTCTTCGTATTTTATGCATGTATTTCTCTGACATTTATTTGTCTGCGGCTATTTCCTTTGTCTACTTCATTTTTTCCTATTTCCTTCAGACGAATTGTCTTGTTCTTCTTTCATTTCCATTGGAGTTGTTTCTGTCGATTTCCTTCAGACAAAAAGTCCAAAGGAATTCTGTCTTGTTTTCCTTTCGAGCCCTTGTCTTCATTCACGTATTTGTTCGAACTTTGGCTTTGGTCCTTCTTGTGAAATATTTGTAATGGACAATCCCTATTCATTTCCTTCGGACAAAAAGTCCAAAGAAATTCTTTCGGCTTTTCTTTGAACCATTCCTTTGAACAAAAAATTCGAAGGAATTCTTCTTTGGGCTTTTGTCAACGTTTTTGAGATTCTCCTCTCCTTTCATTTCCTTTGGACAAAAAGTCCGAAGGAATTGTTCCCTGTCTTTTGGCCTTAGGACTTTTCTAAAGTCCTCTTCGTTCATTTCCTTCGCAAATTGCCCCTTGGGTCTTCCAAATTTGTCCTTTGGCTTTTCAAGTGACACTTTTCCTTCCCTTCGGACAAAATGTCCAAAGGATTTGAACCCTTCGAAACTTTTTAAGTTACCCTGTGGATTTTTTGGCACAAACTTTCCCGCAAGGAAAGAGCCCTTCGGGATTTCTGAAGTGTCCCCTTGCTTCGTTCATTTCCTTCAAACAAAAACTCTGAAGGAATTCTTTCTTCTCGGGTTTCTTGATAATGATTTTCCCGAAGGGAAAGTGCCCTTCGGCTTGTTGGAATTGATCTCTCGGGAAAATGTAAAGGTCCTTCGGAATTGTGAAGTGAACTTTCTTGAAGAAATTCTACCATTCGAAAAAGTTGTTGAGGTTCCCTTAGTGTTTTAAAAATGCCTTTTTCCGAAGGGCAAATGCCCTTCGGTCTTTTTGTAAGTGCCCCCTTCGGAAACCTTGAAGAGCCTTTCAAAATTCTTGAAGTGAACTTCCCTGAAGGGCAGATACCCTTCATGACTCTTGCCAAGTGTCCTTCAGATTTCTAACAAGTGACTTTCAGCATTTTCCAAGTGACCCTTCAAGTTTTTTGTAATGGACTATTCCTTCGGAAAAAAAGTCTAAAGGAATTCTTGGAAATAAACTTTCTTTCGGCTTTTTTTTTCGACACATTCCTTTGAACAATTTGTTCGAAGAAATGTCCCTTCGAACTTTATACAAATGTCCCTTCGGGTTTGTGAAAAAGAACCTTTCCTCTTTGCAAAGAAATTTCCTGAAGGGAACATACCCTTCGGAAGAAATGAAAGCTACCCTTCGGAATTGATCCCTCGGGAAAATGTAAAGGTCCTTCGGAACTTGGAAATGGTCTTTCGAGAAAATGAAATAGAACCCTTCCTCTTAGAAAAAGAAGTCTCGTAACAAAGCTTCAGACACAAAGTCCGAAAAAATTAGGCAAAGGACAAAACCCAAAAGAATTCCTTCCGAAAGAAATAGGCGTTGTTCTTTTGCCACGGGCTCTTTGTGGAAAACTTTTGTCGAAGGAAAACTTGAATGCCAACACTTGGCCCGAAGGTTGAAGATGTATACACGTTGGCCTCTTTTGGACCTATCCCTGCAATTGCTCTGAACACCTCAAAAATCTACTTAGATCCTTCCACTACAATGACATAAAAAGTTTCGAATGATAAAGGTGGCAATTTGACTTGTGGGGTAAAAATTGTCAACATTTTGACGACTCAGCTGGAAAGCATGCCTATTATGATTGAGAGCCTGGCCATATACATGAGTTTTGAATTCACAAAGAAATGACAAATCTGATCCATGACTGCAAACTATCTTTTGGCATAAAATAACCTTCATCCTCCAAAAAAGGAAGGGAAACTCACAAAGCAGGGAAACCTAACTAAGCAAAGCAAATGTGTAAACAAGCACTTAGTTGGAACAAAACAAAATGAAGCTACTGTGCGTGAACAACACTTGGAGGAAAGCAAAACAAACTATTTACAAGGAGCTTCGCTCTTAAGTAGCAATGTTTCAAATGTATCCCATTGACTGGGATTGGAAGCTCGTCACCATCCATCTTTGCAAGTTGGAAGGCATTGGGGGATTTGCAGTTAGAGGTTGTGTATGGGTCACTCCAAAGGGAATCAAACTTTGTATGCCTTCCTGATTTAACTCTATCCTCATCCCACTTGAGAACCAAATCTCCTTTGAAACTTTGAAAAGAAGCTCCTTTGTCAAAATCTATTTTCACTTGTGCTTGATAAATCTCCATGGCTAGCATGGACTAATTTTTTATCTCTTCCAACTCCATAAGCTCAGCATACCTAATCTCCATAGGCTCATTCTCCAACAACTCAAGTTGATGCATTAGTTCCAAAGCAGGAAATTCAAGAGAAATGGGTAACCTTGCTTCCTTACCATATACCAGCTTATAAGAAAAGTTAGTTATCGACCTTTTGTAGGTGATCATGTCATCCCACAGAGTTGATTTCAACTTGAGATGCCATGACCTCTGATTGTCTTCAATAGTCCTTCTAATCCTCAATAGGTTCTTATTCATAGATTTAGCAAGACCATTGCCTTGTGGATAATAGTTCGATGAAGTGCTGAGATAAATTCCATGTTGGACAGCCCATTAACTTATCCTAGATCCCACAAAAGTCATTGCATTATCAGAAATAATAGTTGAAGTAACTCCGAATCTAGTAAGTAAACCTTCATAGAAATCTAGAACATTGGTTTCGTTTGTTTCTTTCAATGCCACTTCTTTTGTCCATGTGAAGTAATCTGTAACAGTTAGAATCCATTTATGTCCTGAACTTGAAGGATATTTATGAGACCAATAAAGTCTAATCCCCATTGGACAACAGACTGATCCACCACAATTGGTTGAAGAGATAACGCTGCAAGTTTCACTTTTTCTACAAACATAGCACACTGTTTACACTTCCTAACCCATGCATGGCAATCACCAAATATAGTAAGCCAATAGTACCCACCTCTCATGATCTTAAAGGTTGTAGTTCTTGCGCAAAAATTTCCTCCACCATGTCCATCATGAAATTCTTCAAGCAATCTCTGAGTTTGGCTTGGCTCTATACATCTTAGCAACATGTCATTAATATCTTTCTTGAACAAAACACCATCAACAAGCAAAAAAAGAATTGATTGCAACCTAAAATATCTTCTTTTTGAAGCACTCAGATGAGGGATAAATACCATCTTGGAGATAGCTTACCAAGTCATGAAACCAGCTAGAAAATGAGATATGACCAACTGCAACCTCTTCATCATTTGACACCAAAACAACGTCATTAGCCTCTTGCAAGTCTTGAGCTATATGCTCACAAAGTCCTTTGCCTCTACTCAACTTTGTGACCTTAATTTTCACATCATATTCCATTAATTTGGTTATCAACTAGCTCTCTTCTCATTTATACCTCTGTTCAAAAGGAACTCTTTGTTGCTTGGATGAGAAACCATTAGGTGTATCTTATTGTTACACAACAAATATCTAACTTTTTAAGAGACCTTATAACTGAAAGTACATGTTTCTCAACAAAAGAGTACCTTGTTTCATATTCTTTCAAGCCTTGACTAAAGAAAACTATTGGCTGCTCCAAAGCCTCGTGATTTTGTTGCATAAGAATCCCTGAAATGGTGTCCACGTTAGCATAAGTATACAGAATGAAATCTTCTATGAAATTTAGATTTATAAGTGTAGGAGCACTAGCTATGGCCTTCTTGATATCTTCAAAACTTTTTACTCATTTGGCCCAGTTGAAGCTCTGATTCTTCTTTAGAATGGCTGTAAACGACTTATAGGTAGAATGGCAAAATCTGAAATATACCTCCTTATGAAGTTGATCTTCCCAAAGAAACTTTGCATAGATTTTTTGTGTTTAGGCAAGGAGAGTGCAAGAATGGAGTCTACCTTTTCAGAATCTATGCTGAAACCAGACTTTGAAACCACATGTCCAAGAAACTTACCTTCATGAACTGAGAAGACACTTTTTGGGATTTAGAGACTCCAAATTGCCTACACCTTTCGAACACTTGCTTGAGATGAACCGTGTGATCCCCTGCACTTTTTGAAAACACTGTTATATCATCCAAATAAACAAGTACAAACTTGTTAAAAAGGCCTTGGAATGCCATGTCCATGGCTCTCTAAAAGGTTGCTCCAGTATTAAATAAACCGAATGGCATCTTTCTGTATGCAAATGTCCCCCACTTGGTTGTGAAGACTGTCTTAAATTGGTCCTCTTCTTTGACTAAAATTTGATTGTAGCCACTATATCCATCCAACAAAGAAAACCTCTCTGAACCTGCAACCAACTATAAAATTTGTTCCATTGATGACAATGAATAGTGATCTTTAAGTGAAGCCCTGTTCAAATCATGGAAGTCAATGCACAATCAAATCTCACCATTCTTCTTTCGTACCGGAACAAGGTTCGCCACCCAAGTTGAGTGCTTGATTGGAAATATAAGAGCTGACTCTATGAACTTGTGAAGCTTAGCTCTCATCAAAGGCTCAAGCTTAGGATTGATGGGCCTTTGTCTTTGTCTCACTGATTTAGTTTCACCCTCTAACTCAATGGTGTGTTGAGCCAAACTTAGATCAAATCCCTTGAGATCATTATACTGCCTATTGAACACACTACTGAGAGGGGGAGTGAATCAGTAGATGAGCCAAACCCTGGTTTTTAAATATTTTAAACAAAATACTTTAAAGTACATGCAAAGTAAAGAACAAAAACAGAGATCATCCACACACATAAGAATGCTCAACACCAGATTTTTACATGGAAACCCAAAGAGAAAAATCACGGTGAAAAAAGCTACTAGAATCTACTGTTCTAATCTAGTCTTGCAGAAAAGAAGTCTCACAGACAAACCTCACTGGTTACATTCAAGATCACCCACTCTAAAGAAGCGTCAACTTTCTAACTGAACACCAACTCAATTTTTTTTATGGCACCAACCTATCAGAAAAATGAAACTGTACTTTCAAAATACAAAAGAAATTCATAATGAATCTTGTTTAGTTTTCTATTACAGGGCTTCTCTGTAACTACACCTACACGCTGTGTGCCTTCTCGAATTATCTGCCTCTATCTTTTTGTGTCTGGATATCTATTATATCGACACGCCTTATTTTCTTTGCCTTTTTACGCTATCTGCATATGTCCTTACTCGACAATTTTGAGTTAACATTAATTATTATCGTAGCAACAACAAAAGACATTTACAAATGTTTTGTTCATAGCATATATAGACAAATGCATCTTAGGGTTTTCTATTTGTAAAGAGTTCACATTTCAACTGCTCTTAATCGGTTCACGCTTTTGATCTGCATTCAATGTGACTCTGACTTCGTGTCTCGATTCATGCTTCTAACAACATTCAAATGTTTTTTACTATCTTTGGCATCGTACTTCTGCTGCGTCGCTTCCTCGATCAATTTTGATCTGCATTCAATGTGACTCTGACTTCGTGTCTCGATTCATGCTTCAAACGGCAATGTTCAAATGCCTTTATTATCTTTGGCATCTGCACTTATATTGTTTTTAACTGCGTCGCTTCCTCGATCACTTCCGATCTGAATAATCTCGAGCTCGGTGAAGATATATCGAGTTCATCACCAGTTCCAATTGTTCCTTTACAAACAGTTAGAAGACAATGAATGCGGATTTTTTATTTCTTTCGTCACGCCAAGTTCATGTTCTTTTCTTTGTTGGATCTTTCCTTATGACCTTTTGACACTTGTCAAATGCGCGTGCACTCGGAGGATCATCTGAGTTTGCTTTGAACCATTGGATTTAATACACCGATTAGACATGAGCTGTTGATCTTTTAGAGCAGCATGAGTTTTAATTCTTGCTTTATCATTAACCATTGAGCTTTTTTTCTTCCCTTTTCGCATCTCGCTGCTTTCTATATCATGGATTCGCTTCCGCTCCTTTTGATTGTCCTCGATATGCTCGATCTTTACCCTTTGTATTAAGCGTTAAACTTCGCCATGTTGCCGTGATCTTATTTTCTTCGGCATTCTTGTAACGTAGCTTGCAACGTCAATCCTTCAGGACATGCTCGTCTTTTAACCTTGCTTTAATTCCTTCGGAAGGTTCCTTTATACAAATTGTTGTTGGGCTTTGTCTTCGCAACAATTTCCACGGATTTTGTGTCCAGGTCCATTTCATCCTGAAGTGTCCTCCAATTTCTCCGAAAGAACTCGTCACTAGCTTCTAAGAGGAGATGTCCTTCGGAAATCTTTTCTTCGGACTTTTTGTCTGAGACATTTCTTCGAACTTTTTGTCCGCGTCATTTCTTCAGACTTTCTGCAATCTACCCTTCGGCTTTTCTACAAATATCCACATACCCTTTGCAACGTTTAAAAGATACCCTTTGGACTTTCTGCAATCTACCCTTCGGATTTTTTGCAAGTGTCCACACACCCTTTGCAACGTTCAAAAGACACCCTTTGGACTTTTTGAAAAGGTCCACTTGCCCTTCGGAATGTTCAAAAGATACCCTTTGAACTTTTTGAAAATGCCCACTTGCCCTTCAGAACATTCAAAAGATACCCTTTGGACTTTTTGAAAGGGTCCACTTGTCAGAGGACTTGACAATTTTTCCAAAAGAATTGTCCTTGCCATTTTTTTCGAAAGAATTCTTCAAGACTATTCCAGGTTTTCCATTCTTCTTGACTTATCCCGATTGCCTCTTCTAAGTAAGAGCATTTCACAACCGTGATTTACTCCACAAGTCTGCTCAACTCAACCTTTGACATTAATGCATGATCAGATTCAATCTCAATGACATCAAGGACATCAACCTTTGACATCAATGACAATTCCATGTTGCCCTAAATGGGAATGATAACTCTTCAGTCCTCAAACTGTTTTTTGTATCATGATATGAAAACTGTCAATTGTCTCCTTGCTCAAATTTCCAACACTACCATGCAAATATATCAACAAAACTTGTGCATAACTCAATGAAAAAATTTTTTTGTGAAGGAGTACATACCTTACCCAACTTCAAAATCTTACCAGCTGCAATCTCTACATTGGAATAGTGATCTTCCTTTGTTGACAAAGATGACTTCTCCTTCCTTAACTCATCATCACCACTGAAAATGTTCTCAAGTGTGACCAATCCCTCGGGCAACTTATTTGTTTTTAGTTGCACAATTTGATCACCATACTGCTGGAAGTGTTTTAATTGGTTTCTTGAAGTAAAATCAACCTCCTCTTGCAAGAATCTCACAATTTGATTGTCATCTTCGAAAACTTGTTAATTCTCATAATCATATGGAACAAAAGACCTTACAACCACCTTTATGTGTGACTTAATTTTTTCATTTTTTACATCAACTGGGATACTAAATTATGCCCCAACAACAATCAACCTATTAGCATGTTTATTCTCACCTCTTGGTATTGCCTGAATGTTAAAAGCTTGAAAATCTTTAAGTCCCATATTCTATGCTTGTAAGATTTTAAGCAACAAGTTTTTACATACATTCAAACTTCTTACTTGGTAGACTACAAGCTCACTATCACCAAACATTTGCAAAGAATTGACTTTCATCTTCCTAGCCCACTGCAAACCGTGAACTAGTGCTTCATACACAGCAACATTGTTTGAACAACCAAACTAAAATTTAATAGAAGAGAAATACCTTTGTTTCATTGGAGAAACCAATATCATTCTAACTCCGATTCCATGCTTATTCTTTGATCCATCAAAGTACAATTGCCATAGACCTTCACTAAACTCATCATCATTAACCATGGCTAGAATTGGTGCATCATTCTCATGAAGGCAATACACACCAAGTCCTTTTTCAATCAGCTTATAAGGATCATGCTCATGCAAAATGGAAGCCCACTCATCAATTAACAAATTTGGAACTCCATCCAAAGATGATCCATTTTCTATTTCACTATTTTCTAGCACATCATCCGAGAAAATACAATTAGTGTTCACAACACTTGGCATATATGGCTCCATATGAAAACGTGCAATAGGTTCAGAATGAATTGTTATCTTGGTACCATACATGATTCTAAACATCAAATAAGTCCAATCAGCTGATAAATATCCTCCAATATTTGAGGTGAAGTCCTTGAAAGGCACATAGCAAAGTAAGGAGGCAAATCTACCACAACATCCTGCTGAATAGTAACATTGAGACAATCATGTAATGTCAACTTCAGATCTTTGATGATGCCTACTATCTTTGTTGGTGACCCGTCCAACTGCAATATCCCTTTAGTATTTTGCTCATAAACATGACCGAGCTTGTCTGCAATCTATTTAGGCATGATTGTACTACTAGCTCCACTATCCACCATACAATTATGAACCAAAGTTCACCAACTATCAAATAAAGGTAAAAAAAGAGGAGTTTTCTTTGATTTTATCTTAGTTTTGTCCACCTTTGCCATCTTATTTACTTGTTGTACATGTTGCTTAGTTGGTTGATCTGAATTAGTCAAGATAACTTCATTCTCAACTGATTTTGAAGACAATTTGAGAGCTGAAAGCTCTTGGATGAGCATATATTTTTGTCCTGGAATGGAAAGAGAATCCCACATGCTAATGTTGATATTAGACTTCTTCATTTAATCTATTATACTGAAATGAGATCCACTAACCTTTGGTTGCACTTTTTGAAGTACTGGCTGCTCATGAACTAGAAGTATTTGATGAACTTTACTAACCTCTATATTCTAATTTTTCTGAGTTGTAAGGGCAACGAATTGTTCTTTTGTACTCTTAGGCACAATGTTAGGAGTACTTTAAGCATTTGTCACCTCCTGCAGCGCATCAATGGCTCTTCTTTTAGCTTTAGTTACAGTTGCAACTTGACCACTTGTACTATTAGTTTCAACACTTTGAAAAAAAGTAACATGATCATCCAATTGCCAATTTACATTAATAGCATAAGGCTGCCCTTGAACTTGTTGAGTCTCTCCTTGTGATGCCAAACTTGTATCTTGGTACTGACCTCCTTGAAAATAAAACTCTTCTTATGTCATTTGTGGCATAGTGATGTTTTGTGATACCGAGGCTTGGTTTTGAGCATCACCGAGATTTGAGGACTGCCAACTTAAATTCTGCATGATGTTGTTTTGAGGTGGGGTGGGAACAATGGCCTTTGTAGTGGAAAAAGCATTAGGATCAAGGGCAGCATATGGCTTAACTAGAGTTATGGCTCCTTGTGTTTAATAACACGGTCTATTCTCTCTGAAACCTTGATAAGGAGGCCTTTGATCTTTGAAGCACTAATAGGTGGTCTGATTTTGTTGTTGATAGGGCCTTTTACCCTGAAATTGTTTTCTTTTGAACTGCACTATTTCATTCCCAAAACACTGTAGCAAGCTTTTCAATTCTCCTATCTCACTAGCTTGACTAGTAGGGGCTACAATTTGAGCTTGAGGTGCTGGAATATAAGCTAAGGATGGGATTTGAGGAACTTGAGGGGATGGTATAGAACTTATTTCTAAAAATTTAGGCATTAGAGACCTTGCAGAAAGCTTACCAGCTTGTATCAAACTATTTGCTGCGCTTATTGCAACCTCATAAACATTTGGCAAGGTAGTACCACACATTGACTGTATCATCACACTAATGTCAAAATTAAAGACTTTCAAATAATACAGAAACGCATATTCAAGGGATGGCCTTATCAGCACAGGTATTTTGGTCCATGTCTTTTGAAATCTGAGGTTAAAATCAGACATGAACTCATAAGGAGCTCTGTGTATGACGGTTAATTGCTCAACTAAAGATATGTGATCAAATTTATCCTCAAATTGCTTGACTAAAGCTGCACCCAATTCATCTCAGGGAGAAATTGAGTTTAGTGGGAGATTTATATGCCATTGCAATGCTTTTCCTTTGAAGAAAGCAGCAAATAATCTGATAGCAACATTATTTTTAACAACATTATGGACTGAACAGAGATTAGCTACATCTTGGATATGCTCAATAGGGGTTGTTTGATTTTCCCCTTATAAGAATGGGATGCTCTTAAAGGCAAACACTAGAATGTCATTAAATTGGGCTAAATTCAATGGGCTACCTCTATTGAATGGAACAAACACCTGGTTTCTTATGGCCATTTGGGTAGTGGAGGTTGTAGTGATTAAAATAATAGGATAACCAGGGGACAAATATTGCTTTTGAGGATATAGTTTTGCCCTCCTGAACCTTGATCTCTTATAAGATATAAATTCAAAAAGAATACCTTTACTTGCTGACCTTGTGATAACCTTTGGCATGAAAGAGCTACCTGAATGATGCTATGAGCTATGCAACTAGATGTTGATAATATCTTCTTCTGCTACAAAACTTCTTCAGATATGCAAAGAATTTCTTCTAGGTTCCATCGGGCATGTCAAAAACTGTTATCAATCAAACTCGCACCCTTGTGAAGCTAGTTTCAAGCCTTCACAGTTTGTGGGTGACCTACTAAGTGGATTGAATCTCTAGATTCTAAGGGCTAGCTCTCTTTGGTGTATCGATTAGGATCTTACTCTACGCTACAAATTGCCTGGGAAAAGGGAAAAAAACTTGAAAGAAAATCCTATCTAATAATGGTGATACACCTGAATTTTGAGTTGATCCACTCAATCTGAACTCCTAAAAACACTGATCTAGACAAAAAAACGCTGAACTTTCAAATCCAATTGACCAATATGCATAAGTATTTCATGAAAAAGATTTATCTGGTAATTAAACTTTGAGGAAAAAGATGGAATAGGCCGGATTTAAGGCACTAACAACTCACTTGCATCCACTATAACTATAGAGAAAAGACATCAAACACAGAACATGACCTACATAATCTAATCAACTAGTAACTAGGTAAGAATCAAGACTTAACAAGAAATAAAAATTCTATCACATGTGCAAATCACTAACATAAATACACTATACCAACAGCTGGAAACTGAAAACAATCATATTAATCTAAAAAGGTTACAACTCAATCTTTGGCAGAATTTTGGTCTTACCAAAAGAGGGATACAATTCAAAGCTGAAAAGCCAACTTATATTAAAAAAAAATACAACCAAGAGGTTGGCGCTGAAAATAAAAGAGGTCAACTCAATCAAACTTGTGCTATCACAGCATTCAAATAAAATCTATTTTTGTCCTATTGCCTTGTATGAAAAGCTCTTTGGCGTTGAAAATAGAAAATGAGATACCAAATTGAATCAAAACCTTCATCATGCATGAGGCTACGCCAAAACTGAAATTATAACTCTGTTTGAACTACTGGAACGTTGAAATCCCTCAACAAGAGCATATGCATGAAATCCCATGTTGGCGTAAGAGATGAGGTGGACCCAAGTTTGACAAGTCAAACTCTTGCATGGAAAGCCATGCCATGTCTTCAAAGGAATCTGTCTTTTGATTGCTCTTGATGCTGAGTTGGATCATTGAATGTATGAGATGACTAGGAGATAAGTGTGACTTCAACAAACAATCAAAGGAAGCTTCGACCAACCAACTAAAAATAGCCTTTGCTTGCATGGAAGAGGAACCTGATGAGTGAGGTGCATTCAGATAAAACTCCTTGTTAGCTCTTTGCCTTCCGTTCTCAGCTCTTCGTATTTCGTGCATGTATTTCTCCGACATTTATTTGTTTGTGGCTATTTCCTTTGTCTACTACATTTTTGTCTATTTCCTTAGGACAAAAAATTCAAAGGAATTTTGTCTTGTTCTTCTTTCATTTCCATCGGAGTTGTTTTTGTCGATTTCCTTCGGACAAAAGGTCCAAAGGAATTTTGTCTTGTTTTCCTTTCGAGCCCTTGTCTTCATTCACGTATTCTTTTGTACTTTGGCTCTAATCCTTCTTATGGAATCTTTGTAATGGACAATCCCTGTTTATTTCCTTCGAACAAAAAGTCCAAAGGAATTCTTTCGGGTTTTCTTTAAACCATACCTTTGAACAAAAAGTTTGAAGGAATTCTTCGGGCTTTTGTCAATGTTTTTGGGATTCTCCTCTCCTTTCATTTCCTTCGGACAAAAAGTCTGAAGGAATAGTTCCCTGTCTTTTGGCCTTAGGACTTTTGTAAAGTCCTCTTCGTTCATTTCCTTCGCAAATTGCCCCTTGGGCCTTCCGAAACTGTCCTTCGGCTTCTCAAGTGACCCTTTTCCTTCCCTTCGGACAAAATGTCCTAAGGATTTGAACCCTTTGGAACTTTTCAAGTTACCCTTTGAATTTTTTGGCACAAAATTTCTCGAAGGGAAAGAGCCCTTCGGTCTTTCTAAAGTGCCCCCTTGCTTCGTTCATTTTCTTCGGACAAAAAGTCCGAAGGAATTCTTTCTTCTCAAGTTTCTTGATAATGACTTTCCCCAAGAGAAAGTGCCCTTCGGCTTCTTGGAATTGATCCCTCGAAAAAATGTAAAGGTCCTTCGGAATTGTGAAGTGAATTTTCCCGAAGGAATTCTACCCTTCGAAAAAGTTGTTGAGGTTCCCTTTGTGTGTTGAAAATGTCTTTTTTCGAAGGGCAGATGCCCTTCGGCCTTTTTGTAAGTGACCCTTTCGGAAACCTTGACGAGCCTTTTGAAATTCTTGAAGTGAACTTTCTCGAAGGGCAGATACCCTTTGGCACTCTTGCCAAGTGTCATTCGGATTTCTAACAAGTGACTTTCGGCATTTTCCAAGTGACCCTTCGGAATTTTTGTAATGGACTATTCCTTTGGACAAAAAGACCGAAGGAATTATTGGAAGTAAATTTTCTTTCGGATTTTTTGTCCAACACATTCCTTCGGATAATTTGTCTGACGGAATGTCCCTTCAGACTCTACACAAATGTCCCTTCGAGTTTGTGATAAAGAACACTTCCTCTTTGCAAAGAGCCTTCCCGAAGGTAACATAGCCTTCAGAAGAAATGAAAGCGACCCTTCAAAATTGATCCCTTGGGAAAATGTAAAGGTCCTTCAGAACTTGGAAATGGTCTTTCGAGAAAATGAAATAGAATCCTTCCTCTTAAAAAAAGAACCCTTTGGAAAAGTTGTCTCAGAAAAAAGCTTCGGACAACAAGTTCAAAAAAATTAGGCAAAGTACAAAACCCGAAAGAATTCCTTCCAAAATAAATAAGCGTTCTTTTGCCACAGGGTCTTTGTGGCAAACTTCTGCCGAAGGAAAACTTGAATGCCAACACTTGGCTTGAAGGTTGAAGATGTATACATGTTGCCCTCTTCTGGCGCTGTCCCTGCAATTTCTCTGAACACCTCAAAAATCTATTTGAATCCTTCCACTGCAATGACATAAAAAGCTTCGAATGATAAGGGTGGCAATTTGACCTGTGGGGTCAAAATTGTCAACACCACCTGTGAGGAAGGGACTTTGGAGATAAGAGAGGAGTTGAGTAGCACTTTGGCATCACTTTCAGGAACTCCTAAGTACTATCCCTTTAGAGTGAAGGGATCATTGAAGGGTAGACCGGTCACTATACTCATTGATAGTGGGGTAACCCACAACTTCATTGATAGAGGAGTTATGGCATCATGTGGCCTACAAACTATAGAATTCAAAGGGTTTAGAGTCACGGTAGTGGATAGGTTCACCATCCTTGTACTACCAAGGTTTCAAAGCTTAGTCTCACTTTGAAAAGGCTTATGATAGAGGATGATTTTTATGTGGTTGGCATTGGTGAGATCAATGTGGCCCTTGGCATTCAATGGTTGCACTATCTTGGTGAGTAGACCCAAAACTACCAAACCATGGAGTTGAAGTTCAAAATGGCTGGTAATGAGATCATTTTGCATGGTTTGAATGATAAAGAGCCCCCTTCATCTTCATCAAATAGCATGATAGGAGGATGTTTCATAAGCATGAGAAAAGAGAAAGGGAGAATTGAAGATAATGATGCCATAAGACATCATGTATAGCCCTTTGTTTCCAAGATAGAACACTCTACAAGGCAATTGGTAACCTTCATAATTTTTTATTTTTGTCATACATGTTTTGAAGGGTAGACAAGGAATTTGATTTCCAAGAGTTGTTCCAATATTACCTTGGGCAGCACCCTATTCCACGTTGCAAGGGTAATAATGAGGGTGTCATGAAGAGCATGAGACACCTCTTGATTTTGGAAAGGGCTCAAGTTGCGAGCAGCTGTTTACAAGATCTAATGTTCAAAAAAGGTTGGTCCTCTTTCTTGCCGGAGAATTATGAAATCAACTTGGCACATTCATGGTCTTTTTTCAGCACAAAAGACAACTCATTTTACATATGGCAGCCAAGAAGAGGAGCTGGAAAATTTGGTATGAAATCTGAATTTTATTGCTCATAATTTTCTGAGACAAGGAGGCAATTTCAGCCACCAAACACGATCACAAATTTGCACTTTTGGGGCATGCTACAGCTCATGATAGGAAGGATATATGCTTGGATGAATTCTGAATTTGATCACTCAGAAAATTCTGAGTTAAGAATGGCAGGGACAGCAACATCGTGAAGGTAAGAAGTCTGATTTTTTTAATGAATTCCAACCCATAGTATGTTCTGAAAACACTCATGATGGGGCACACTCTTTGCCTGACAAAGAATGGAAAGGCATGAGGAAGGTACAGCACTATCTTGTGTTTGGATCAAGGCTTTTATTTGATTCGTATGATGTTCCTCATATGCACGAAGGTTTTGATATAGGGAGGCCAATGAGAGGTTGCATGGCACATATGATGAGACACATCCAAGGGAGATTGCATCTCTATGATTCTTTCTTTCAAGGTATGTTTCAAAGAGAGTTTGTTGTTCTTTTTCAAGCTTGGAAAGGTCTCCCATGGCATGTAGAAACCACTCAAGGTTTGTTGGGTGGTGACCACCATAATATGCAAGCTAGAAATGGAGTACAAGGGAATTTTTCCATCCGGGGTAGAAAGGAAATAATTTTTTAATATAATTTTTTGTATCACCCTTGGCTATACATTGTACTTCACTAAGTCACAAGGTTCGAGTTCGACGAGGATAAAAATCAGTTCGAGTTCGAGTTTGGATAAAAATTTAAAAAAATCACCATTAAATTCGAAACATAAAAAAAATTAACATAAACAAATAAAAATAATTAAAAAAATAATCAACAAAGAAAATAACAAAAATTATTAAAAAAATTTAAATATACATTTAAAAAAATTAATGTATAATTTATAAATTTATAAAACATTAAATTAAAAAATTAATAATACATAATTGAAAAAATTAAATAAACAAATCATTAAAAAAATTAAAAATATTTAAAAAATAAAAAATAAACTTTAAATTTAAATATTTTGAAAAAAAATAAAATTATTTTCAAAATATAAGTTTTAAGAAATATTCAATATAAAAATAAAATTATTAAACATATTTTTTAAAAATATATATATAATATAAAATAAACAAATTACAAACATTAAAAAAATAAATTAAGATAAAAACTTAAAAACAAATAAAAAACTATTTATAATATACTTAAAAAATAAATAAATAAATTTTAAAAACAAATAAACCCTATTATAAAAAAATAATAATGATAAAAATAAAAAATAAAGAAATACATTACAAAACATAAAATAAATAATAAAATCACTAAATATTATAAACTATATGAACTTAAAAAACCAATCAAAATAAAAATAAAATATTAAATATAAATCTATATATAAAAACACTAAATATAAAATAATATAAATTAAAACAAAAACCAAAAAAAATCGTTGGAACTAAAAGTTAAAACAAAACCTTAAAATAAAAACTTACGAACTAAAATTTAAAACAAAACCTTAAAAAGAAAGAAAACGTATGAACTAAAATTTAAAACAAAACCCCTACCTCTTTACGGCCACGCAGGTTTGATGCAACAGCAACAAGATCGACGCTCATCAGCAGGGTCCACGCAACAACAATTCCACGTAGTCCTTCAAGCTCCACGTAGCAGTAAACAAGGAGATCTACACAGTAGTAAACAACAACTCCAGGGAGCACATAACTCCTCGAAGCTTCGGTAGCTCTTCCAAGCTCAACGCACATAACAAATGCAGCCACAACTCATCCACACAAGCCGCTACACGTTCCCACAACCCACACTGAATGCACAGTCCAAACAACTCACACACAAGCTCATAGCAGAATTCACAGCTCGTATAATGCGTTCTAAAACTAGTCGTGATTTGTCTTAACAATTTCGCAGTCTTAAGACCTAGGGTTTTTTCCACCCGTTTTTTGCCGGTCTTTTTTTCTATGAATTTTTCCCCTCAAACTTCACGATTTTTTGACGAATTTCATGACATGGCCAGAAAATCGACGAATCTCAAATTTGAAGCCAAAAAATCGGTGAATCTTGTGACTTAGGTACTTCATAAAGGCATAATAAGGAGCTTCGTCATCTACCGCTCAATATTGCAAGGGTTGGTGGATTGGGGTTATAAGAGGCATGTGGGAGGTTGTGATGACACCTATAACCATTTGGGGCATCCAAGGGATGAGCAATTTGCATACATGGGGAGACTCCTCCAAGGGCAATTGCAACTTGATATCATCTCTTCACAAGGTATGTTGCTTCATGAATTCAACTTTACTACTTGGTTGCAAGCTTGGGAAAGCATGCCATGGCATGTAGGGGCTTTCTGAGAACCATGGATTGTTGACCACCCTAGTATGCACTTGATAAGCAAAATTAAAAAGGATATATTCATAAGGGGCAGCAAGAGATCATTTTGTGGAAAAATTTCTTTTTGCAGCCCTTGGTTATAGAGTGCACTTTTTAAGGGCACATTGATGCCCATTGGAGGCACAAGTATGAGGGGCTTCAACAAAGGCAAACCGGTATTGCATGGGTTATCTTTTTGGGGACATGAGGAGCCTTTGAAAAGTTGTGTCACCTTTAGCTCTTGGGGGTAACCTCCAAAGTACAAGTACAACAAGGTGAGAATTCAATTTAGAGCTTCTTTTCCGTGGGAAGCAGTTTCAGGGGGTGTTTGAATTAAGAATAACGTGGGGACAGCCCCATGGCTTTTGCAATTGATTGAGGACAAGCAATTTTGGGTGGAGAGGACTATAATGTTCCCCTTTTTGGCATAGCTCGCTTGTAGACTCTTAACCTGGTTTTGTTCCCACAAGGCTAAGGGAAAGAAAGAAATGAGAACATTGGGTGGCCATTCAAAGAGTAAAAAAGTGAAAAGGTGCTTTAAGTGTTTTAATTTCCAGTTGAGTTGTACAAAAAGTGTTTTTAGTCTATTTTCACTTAAATGGGAGACCTTTAAGTTTCATGGGAGCCCAAGCCCCTTAAAGAGGTGTAATTCCAAAAGTAATTTTCCTTATAATCTGAAAAGTAATCTCCCTTCAATTTGGGTGCCACTTTAGGGGATGGATATTAAAGAGAATTGAAGGTTAATTTAAAGGAGGTTTTGCATTTTTGTGATATTGAATTGATGATTATGTCAACTTTACTCAAAGTAACTTAAGAATGAAAACCTTCAAGTGCACCAAAAGTTTGGGGATGAAAACCTTCGTTCCTTCATTGAAGACAACTCCATTCAAGGGTTGTAACTATGCTTCAGATTTGCATGGTTGCATACAATTGGTCATATTAAGGTGTTCTGAAACACCACCTTGATTCGGAAGATTGAAGAGCACCTTGAAGAGTTTGGTGATTGTGTTTTGCAAATTAAAGAGGTGAGCAACTTGCATTGTGGAGATTGTTTGCTAGTTTGGGAGCCATTCCTAGGGTTGCAAATTGGTTAGAGGGTTGGTTTACTTTGAAACCCTCTTCTAGAGTTTGGAGGTATTTTTAATAATTTATTTCAGCTTGGAAATTTGTATTTGGAATTAATTTGCAAGGTTTAAGGGCCATTCTATGCCCTAAATTATTCAAAAATTTATTATAATATTTTCTTAATATTAACGACTTGCATGGGAGGCTATTGGAAACCTTTTTGAAGGGCAAAATTGAGGGTTTAGTGTTCAGATTTACTTCTGTAATTTTTTCCAAGTGTGGCGACTTTTTTGGAGGGCTAATTAGCCATTTTGATGCCATAAATGTGTTTATTGCAGGCTCTAATATTTTATATAATTTTGGCATAATTAATTGTGACTATTTGTAAGGGTTACAAGGCAGAATTGAAGAAAGAAACACAATCGTACCAATAAGCAAAAATCAGAATTATTGCAAGGGTGATATTCAGTCATATCACCATTTTTATCTTGCCAAAAGAAGGATTTTGTTTTAGCTTCATATTCAGCAATTTTGGGTTGCATTGGAGTGTGGTTGATTGGGATTTGGATTATTTTTCCCAACTAAGGTTTGCTGATTTTAAATCTCAGAATCTAGAAATAAATTGCAGAATTGTTAGGATTTGTGGAAAACCCTTGTTTTGGTCATTTGTCCTAATTTGGGGACATTACAAGGAACAAGAAAACTGTTTGGTTGGTATTTTAGGCCATCAAAATCAAAACCCTTGGGACATATAACAAGTTGGATAGGTGCAACAAAAAGAAAGATCCCCTATTGTTCAACAGGGAAACCCATTTTTTAAATAATTTAAGATAGTACCTCTTACAAGGTACAAAGGTTGGGAAAATGAAATTGGTGATTCTGTTGAAGTATCATTGTTTAGCTTACAACAATATTTCGGACAGCAAGATATCAATTCAAATATGCTGGGCCACATTGCAATTTATCAATTGGAAGGTGGCACGTTGTTGTGGTGGGTCCAGTTCGTTGAAATGAAAAACTATGCTAAGGCCACCATCACATGGAATTTTTTTGAGAAAAACTTTAAGCATACGTAATGACCAATTTTAGAGAAAGAAAACACGCTAAATTTCAGCTGCTTAAGCAAAAAACATGCCATCCAGGAGTACAAGACTAAAATTTTGAACTTTCTTCGTTATGTAAATTACATGAAGAATAAAAAGACTAAGGTTACCAAATTTAAATTGGGGTTGAAAAATGTATTAATGCATGATGTAAACCTCGCAAAGCCCAACCCTTGGATGCTGCCATAGAATTAGCATATGTGGCTAGAAAAAAAAAGAAATCCAAAATTAAATATCGATAGGAATTGAAGAACAACGTTGCCTAAAACAACAAATTTGTATTAAATAAAAGGCTTAAGATGGAAGAATTTAAAAAGAGTGGCAAAAATAAATTCAAAAACAACTCCAAAAGGTTCCAAGTAAATGCCAAGGGAGGTTCAAAACCTCAAGGATATCAAAAGAATGCACCTCCTCCTCAGAGCAATTCTAATCCAGCAATCGAAGCCAACTGAGTACCACTATTGTAGCATGGGCAAACCAAGGTTGTTGGATATTTGTCAAGGCCCACCATAAGAAAGATTGTTTGGATTATTATGTAAACAAAGAAGCGAACCACAACGTTTCTGCAACAGTAGATAACCACCTAGCGCAATTGCAGGGCAGTCCAATTGAAATAAGAAATAAATTGTCTGGGTTTACTTTATTTGGATTACTTTCTTCTAGATCTTATGACAGTCTCATTTCACCTAAAGTTGTCTTAGAATGTAAAAACTCAAACCCACCAAGATGAGAGAAGTGTGGCAAGTCGAATTTGGTATAAGGAAGAAATATTCAGTCATTGAACGGTTTGAGCAAGTAGAACTAGACCTATGAGTCTTTACAACTCTGTCGAATTTGCACCTAGCCCCTCAAGTTCATATGATGTTATCTTGGGAATGGATTGGCTTCATAAGCATCAAGCTAGTCTAGATTGCTTTGAAAAAGAAAGTTCAATGTCTATATGACAAGCAATCTAATGACCCCTCAAGGTATTAAAAATGGCAGGTCTCCAAGAATTTTGTCAACCTTACAATTTAAGAAGGCTATAAAAAAGAGGTTTTTGCTCTACACATTGCAGGCAAAAGAAAAGACGAAAGAGGTGGAACCTACTTGTGGAGATTATACCATCTTACAAGATTTCAAGAATATTTTCCCTAAGGAGCTACAAGGAAAGCCTCCATCAAGAGAGTTTGACTTTACTATCGATATAGTACCAGTATCTACACCAGCCTCCAAGGTTGCTTACAAAATGAATACAACAGATTACAGATGCTTAAATTTTAATTGCAACGGCTCTTGGACAAAGGACTTATCAAACCAAGTGTATCCCCATGGGGAGCACCAGTTGTGTTCTTCAAAAAAGACAATACTTGTGGTTATGATTTGATTCCTGCATGTTGAATAAAGTCGTTATTAAAAACCGGTACCCTTTGTCTCGAATAAACAATTTGTTTGACTAGATTAAGGGAGCAATAGTTTTCTCTAAGATTGATCTTAGGTCAAGGTATCATCAATTGTGCATCAAAGAAGAGGATGTGCATAAAATGACATTTTGAACCCAATATGGCCATTATGAATTTACAGTGATACCATTTGGTCTTACCAATGCACCCGCAACTTTTGTGAATCTCATGAATGGCATATTTTAGGGCTATTTGGATCAATTTGTGTTGGTATTCCTTGACAATATTCTTGTGTAATCAAAGAACGAGCAAGAACATGAACAACATTTAAAGTTGGTTTTGCAAACATTGAAGAAATATGTGTTGTATGGAAAGCTATCAAAGTGTTCCTTCTTCAAAAGCGAAATTAACTATTTAGGCCATATTATCTCTAAAGACGGCATTGCAATGGGTCCCACAAAAACCAAGGCTATTAAAGAATGGCCAGCCCTTAGAAACGTACATGAAATACGTAGTTTCATAGGCCTACTTGGTAACTATCGGCGGTTTGTGAAAGAGTTTTCTAGAATTGCACATATAATTATCTTTTTGCAACAAAAAAGTAAAAATTTTGAATCGTCTCCCAAATACGAAGAGGCTTTTCAAAAGCTCAAAGAATTGCTTACTTCAACTCCAATATTGATGGTCCCCAATCCCAGTGGATGTTTTGAGATATGGATGGATGTGTCACTAGATGGACTTGGGTGAGTTCTTGACCCAAGATGGAAGAGTTGTAGTCTTTGAATCGTGCAAGATAAAGCCAAGTGAGGTCAACTATCCATTGCATGATCTAGAGTTGACTACGGTTGTTCATGAACTTTACATGTGGAGACATTTTCTTCTTGGTAAGCCTTTCAAATTACTAACTAATCACACAAGTCTTGAACATCTATATACTCGAGATAACTTGAATACCCGAAAGCGTAGATGGCTGGAATTCGTAAGTGGCTATGATAGGGGCATAAAATATGTCAAGGGGAAAGCAAACATAGTGGTTGATGCTCTTAGTGGGAGAGCATACTTTGTTGTCATCTCTCACATCTCAAGTCTACACTGAAAAAACAACTGTTGGAACAGCAAAGAAAAGATGATATTTACAAAAAAAAAAAACAGTTTTGCTATTGCATGACTACCTATAGATAAGAAATATTTGAGATATTCTGCTGATTCTAATGGTCTTTTAAGGTTTCAAAGGTGGATTTTTGTATCAAATCAGGGTGGATTCAGGGAATTACTCGTAAGAAATTAAATTTGGCCCCACATTTCACTCATCTTGGTGTCACTAAAATGACACAAGTTGAAATCATATTATTTTTGGCCTAAAATGAAGATAGACGTGGCATATTTTGTTGACAAACCTCTGGAATGTCAATAAGTTAAAGCATAAGTCATCTTGGAGGACAACTTCATCCTCACCATACGCCAAAAGATAAATGCTTTGTGATTAGCATGGATTTTGATTACAGTCTACCCAAATCAAAGAAAAAACATGATATTATTCTAGTATTAGTGGGCAAACTCACCAAAGTTGACCACTTCATTCTGGGGAGTCTCAAAGATGATGCCCCTGTACTTGTTGAGAGGTTTGTATGTGTTGTGATTAACATGGATTTTGATTAAGTTATGCCCAAACCAAAGAAAAAAATGATGTTATTCTAGTATTAGTGGAAATACTCACCAAAGTTGACCACTTTATTCGGAGAAATCTCAAATATGATGCACTCGTACTTGCTAAAAGGTTTGTTAGAGAAGTTGTTTCCTTTCATGAAGAACCCAAGAAAATTATTTGTGATGAAGACAAGCTGTTAACTTCTCAATTTTGGGAAACTTTGAACAAAAGCATTTGGCACAAGGCTCAATTTTAATTCTACTTATCATCTGAAAATAGATGGTCCAATCGATCGAGTGAATCAAAAGTTGGAGGACATGCTCAGAAAGTATGTAATGGACCAGCAATACAAATGGGAAGATTATCTTCATCTGGTAGAATTTGCATACAATAATACTTATCACTCTTCAATGGAAATGGCACGTTTCGAAGCTCTTTATAGAAGAAAGTGCAGGACACCTCTTAGGTGAGAAGGCTTAGAGAATATAGTGAATATGGAACCAGAAATACTACAAGAATATGACACACAAATGACTATCATTAGACAAAAACTCAAGGCTACATCTGATAGATAGAAAAATTATGCAAATTTGAAAATGTCTCCAAGAAAATTTCAAGTTGGAGACAAGGTATTTCTAAAGGTACACCCTCAAAAGAGTTCTACAAAGTTTGGAAAAGTTTTCAAACTTGCTCCACTGTTTGTTGGACCCTTTGATATCCTTCAAAAGATTAGTCTTGTTGCATACACGTTGGCACTTCCACCTTCTCTCTCCAAAATATATAATGTGTTTCATATATCTATAATTAAAAAATATGTGGCTGATCCTTCGCATATTCTGAATTAACAAAACTTACAGGGGGAAGATGGGACGAATATATAATTGGAACTGGTTCATATCCTAGCTCATTGCAGCATCCAAGTACAAAATAAGGAGTGACAATAAGTGTTGGTCCAATGGAACCAGTTAAGTGAATAGAATGCCATATGAGAAAATGAAAATCTCTTCTACAGCAATTATCCTCACTTGTTTTAAATAATGGGCACCAGCTCATTGCCAAAATAAGAGGGGAAGGATGTCATATCCATGTCCATGAGACTTTAATTTTATGTTGTAATAAGTGCAAGGAGGCACAAAGGATTGTATTGTGAACATCATTGTTTGTCAAATGATTGACTCAATATTACATTCAACAGTTCTTTTATGAGATATTTGATTTATATTCAGTATTTTAATGTTATGCACCAATTCATTATCGTATATTTAACAACCATTGTTGTTTCAACAGTTTTGTTAAGCAGTTGATTTTGATTCATTATTTTGGATCAGGTACTGCAGATGTTGTGTGTGGTTGTTTTGTAAGTGCTTGGATTGGTCACCGTAAGCTAGGCTCGACGGCAAGAACGCACAATGTAAGAGGCAAGGCAAAGCAATCAAGAGAGAAACTAGGCATTCAATGATGTTAACGTCATTAGTTGCATGCATGTGTAATTCAGTAGTATTATTACTTGAGTAATAACATATTTTCAAGTCTTTAGAGATTTAGTCGAAACAGTACTTGCTACAACTAGCTGAAAACAAACCCTGCAGGCAGGGCTTTGTCAATTTTGGTTGTTGGCTGAGTTGTCTCTATCGATGAGTTTCGCAAGAATATTGATCCACCATGTGCAACCAAACTTGCCAAAGAATTACATCTATCTTGCATTAGTTGTAGCTAGAATTCGTACAAATCTTGGTTTAGTGACTGAAGTCACAAGAGCAAAGAAGTTGTTAAATTAAAGAAAAGGAACTCTTAACATTGAATAAGTGCATGGCTCAAGAAATAAGAACTAAACTTCAAGTTAATTAATAATATGACTAACATTGAAAAAGGCTTATAAGCCATTTCCAAAAAGGCTTAATGTTGTTGTTGATAATCGAGTTATGAGGTGAAAGTTAAAAAGAATATAAAGAAAACAAAATCCTGTGAGAACCTTGGCTCTAACCAGACCCTAGTCTTAAATTGTGTTGTTTCGAACCCTTTGGCATTTTAAAAAATCAACGCACTTTTAGGGTTTTAGTTGGAAGTTATCATTTTGAAGACTAATCGACCAGTTGAGTTGCATGGCAAGAGAGGTAGAGAGGTTGCACTTGGCTGTAGTTTTTTATCATGTAAAATCCAAGCGTAATTACATCATGCAGAAAGTCATGCAAAAAAATAGAAGAGGCAGTTAAATACATATAAGAACAAGTCTTATCCATTTTTAGAGGAAGAATGTTAGTTTTCCAGGCATGCCAACATAGACACCCACAGTTTCGAACAACCATGCACTAAGAGAAAAGAATAAAAGGAAAAGATACAGGGAGGTAGGAGGCTGGGAGTTGAGAGGACGCACAGAGGTACATTGAGAAAAAGAAAGGGGTTTGAGAAACACACCCAGTGAGCATTGTGCAAAGAATTACGAGGAAAAAGAAAGAGAAGTTACAAGGAGACAAAGCCCAAGTTTGACTCATTTCGCAGGTTGATAGACTAAGAAGTAAGTATACACCCCTGCAATGTATTGGAGTTTGTTTGCATAAATTCTACTCTACAATAAGTTATTCCTTTGTTCGAATAACTAAGAAGTATTAATTTCAGTGTCGCCATTTTATAAACTGTATCAGCTGAAACTAGATGTGGTTATTTTGTGTAAAGAAAGTGAAGTTGTGTGAAACTTTTGTCACCCTGGGTGCAGTCCTTAAACCCGTGAGGATTAAATATACTTTATGGAGTTAGTTATTAGTTTAAAATAATATTTGGGTAAGCACTACTCTGCAACACAGAGTTTTATAAATCTTGAAGAAGGTTTTGAAAAGTGATATAGTAGGTTTACGTACATATCAATATGTGGTTACTAAAGGGATCAAAGGCTTAAGTCAACTCTATTGTTGAGATCCTTAGGTTATCCAGGTATGTAATGCAAGCCTAACAGGATACTAAAGAAATATAATTTACCTTTTGGCAAATAACTTGATAGCTCATTAAAATGGTTGATAGCAACTTGGTTGATTTCTTATGTTGTGAGGTGGTAATATGATCATTAATACTCAAGATCAATATATGGCAAAAGAAGCATTAAAGGTTGTAAACAACCTAAGAAATATCTCTTAAGAGCTCAAAGTAAGACCTAGTTGTCAGTGAGTGATAAGACAAATTAGGTTAGGAAAACAAATTTATGAGACATGGATTGATAAGGATAAAGTTTAGGTTGAGAACAACCAAAAATCAATACCTAATTGGCACAGTTAATAAGTCATTAGGCAGAGCCTTGAACTCCGAAAAAGAGGTCCATTGTTGGCAAGGAGTTAACATCTATGGGTTGCATACAACATATAATGCATCTTAATATGTAAGACCTTATAAGGCGAGGATTAAATATAGGTTTTTAACAACTAGGTCATATGGATATAAGAACTTAGTCAAGATTAAACATTTCAGTTGTCATTGTATGTATTTATAAGTCCTAGAACCCACTTTCTCCTCATCCTGTTATCTTCCTTGTTGTAAGGTAGTTCCCCCACCCACAACGATGGTTGGGCTTATTCGGCCACCGTGGGCATGGTTAGTTAATATGAATTTTTACCATGCTATCAAGGTTGTGTACGAGATCTGATCCCAAATACCAATTGCTAATTGAAATGCGTTTGTTGTACCTGTATACTTCAGTGGTTGTAAAGTAGGGCAAAAAAGTCGTGATAAATTTTGAATGTCTTAATGTTAATATGTAAGTTGAAATTCTCGTTGATATGTGATTAATATGCAAGAATTCAGCTTTATGTTGTTGATTACCATATGGATGAGGTTTGTTCTATCATCATATTCAGTCTTTAATATGATTGTAAGTACATTACTGCAGGCCTTACAAGGTGTTATTGTCTATTTGGTAAATTCTGGAACATTCTTATTATGTATGTTTAGCTGATACCATCAGGGAATATGAATATAGCCTAAGCTTTTATTAGTGAATCTGAACATTAACTATTCATTGTTGATTAATAGTTCAAAAGATATGTCTTCAATGCTCAGGCTAATAGATAGATCAATTCAAGTCTTAACTGATGTGTTTTGATATTTGCCAAGGTAGTTACAGCTTTAAATATGGAATATTATTCAATTTATTCACAGAGGTTTGTAATATTTCATTGGGATAGAAACAATGAATTCTTCGAGATAGAATTAGATTTGTTTTTCTGAGTATTCAAGTTAGAATGTTGATGAATATATGATCATAGCTGTAGTCTTGAATTGAATTATTTAGTTAAGCTTGTATACAATATACAAGGATATGTCTATGTATATATAAGCAATTATTTACATGTTCTCTGTCTGTACTCAGAATGGATGACCGGGAAGGGACAAGATGTGGTGAAATGCTAATCTGTAGCACCATATTTCACAGTTAATTCGGTGCTGGATATTTTTATGGTTATGTCTATATCTGAATTTGAATGTATCATGTTTGAAGAAATCATTCTTTCTTTCGGAATATCTTTTGAACAGATGCTTAAAAAAGGTAAGAACTATGTAAGTGTTTGGACTCATACAACTGTAGTACCCAAACCTATTGATTTAGAACAATTAAAGTGGCAATACACTCTGCAAAGTAATTGTGGGATGCTATTATGATTATGATCAGAATTCTGAGTAATGTGATTATGTTATAAAAAAGAACTGTGACTATTATATACATTGCCATCTGACGCAAGTACAAAGTTTAAACATTTGTTATCTAATTTGTACCACAAAAAAGATGTTAGTCTCTGATTTGTATAGAAAGCTTTGAGTTGTTTCAATAATGCGTAATAGATTGTATAGGATGAATTATGGGATCCTTAAAAGAAGAGTCAAGCTATGTGTTTATTTCAAAATTAAGATTAATGAAGGTTAAACCCGATTAATAGTTGCACTTGCTTTGTGTATAAGATTTTATCCGGACTGTCGTACAAAATTAGGCAAACTAACATTTTGTGCAAAACTAGGATACTTGTTTATTTATAGAGGTATCCTTGTGAAATTTCAGTAAATGAGTCAAAAGTAGTTATGACAAATGAATACAGTGACAACTTGTTCCTTAGCTGCGACTAATTTGAGGGGGTACTTAACTTGTTAAAGCATAAGACTTTAAATGATAAATTCATACTTATTGGTATATGTCAATCAGATGATACAAGTCAATATGATCTAATTGTCCACACCTAAACTTAAAGAGACCGCAATTAGTCCTTTTGATGCGTTACAGGAGGCATAATGCGAGGCATGAGCTCCGAAAAAACATCTGTACGTTAAATAACAAGTTTAAAAATTTGACCCGGTATTGGGTAAGGCATCATGTGCTGTTACTCAGATAATAATAACTCACTCGCATATTCAAAGTATATTTGGCTATCACAAGCAAAAAGGCAATTAATGCTCTCGTTGTTGGACTGTAAAGAGATTATTTTTAATAGTGTGCTGACTTACTGGCTTAAAAAAAAAATTAGGTGGTTTTTGAGAGGTTGCATAAGAACATTTTTTCTATTTTTGTACTTTTCTTGGGTAGCTTATTAGAGAGGATTTGGGGGGCCTGTTTGCCTATTCCAAGCTAATAACTTCAATAAGTGTCAATTTATTATGATTGATACTAATCTATCCATATCCTATCGACAGCCATAAAAAAACAATCTTTCTGTTTTTAGCTTTATCCTTTTGTGTTGACCATACAATGTCTCTCGGTCGCTGATTTCCTCAGCTTTCACTGTGCAGGTTACGTCAGTGACTGTTTTTTTCTTTCTCCATTGGATAAACACACCACGTCGTGTGTGATTGTCATTGTTTTAAAGCCACTTAGTCATTGCTCTTACAACAAAATTCTGCTTGTGCCATCCCTCTTAAAACTTGCATTTGGATTTGTACAGCCCACTTGCCTGATGGTAGCCACTACAAGTTATTGGTTAATACAGCGGTCCCCCTCACATTTCATTGCAATTTCATCTTTACTGCTCAGCTTGTTCTCTTTTGAGGCCATTGATTTTCAGTTTAGTGTGTCATTCTTTGGTGTATCCACATGTTAACATAGCAACCCTGAGCACTACTCTCTTCAACAAAGGATGTTATTATTCCCTGTATTTCGTGTACCCTTGATTTCTTTTAGAAATAATATATTTTCTGATTTCAACTTGCCAGAACATTCATGGGTGCCATGTCTGTAACTGGAAGGCTTAAAATGAAAATAGGGTTTGGTTTTTGTTTTTTAGTTTTTGTTACAATTTATTTAGATTTTGAACTTATTTTATTGATAGTGCATAAAGGGGAGTAGATGCAGTCCAGAGGACATGACTCTTTGTCATGGCGTTATAAGAAACCTATAGGGGCCTACAAGGAGCTAGGGTCGTCAATGGCAGAGCAAAGGACGAAGCACATCAGGTCAAGGCATAGTCAGTGGAGGCATGGTAGACGACTGGTGTCAGAGCATCTTCAGCAAGGAGAAGTTGTGGATCATGCATCTGCAGGAATCAATAAATCAAAAATAAAGAACACTAAGAGAAGAAAGGAGGGGAATTCAACACCGTACATGATTCAACAGCCATATTTCAACTTTAATTGATCACAGATCGATTCAATGGCAATTCAGACAATACCCATTTCAAAATTCATCCAAAATGAGGGTTTTTTTTAATTTTTTTTCTTCGTTTTGTTAAGGTCTTTAGGGTTGTCACAATGACTTTGAACTATTTGCAGTATGCTCTAACAGGGGATGCTCTGCCGGTAATCAAGGGTCCTGGTGTCGGAGTTTATTTTGGATCTACTTGCAAGCAAGGTAAACTTGAAGTTGTCGTCATTGCCACAGGTTTTCATACCTTTTTCTTAAGGGCAGCGATTCTTGGGGATTCTACAAACCAAGTTCCTCATTTCCAAAAAATGATATTTAGAACAGTGTTAATTTTATTTGTTTACTAATAAGTTATAGATGCCTCTATTTTATGTCGTTTTCCAAAACTTATGTTCCTAGCGCTGTTGCGAATGTAGCACTTTGTGCATTTGGACCTATGGATGTTTCTTGGTATTTAGCTTTGGTTCTATTATCTGTGTAAACTAGAACTCATTTTTGTAAGAATTCTATCAAAGTTACTAAGTAGAAGAGTTTCATTATTGATATTTCATGTTCTTTGCCGGATGAACTACGGGACAGCATGTTGCTTGTGTTCGCAGATAAGTAGGGCCTTCCTAATGCAATGAATGTTGCAGAGATCACTGGGAAACATGGGCTGCATTCTCTTAGGCAGCGACACTGGTATGTCCTGCATTCTTCATTTGATTTTCTCTTATTTATCATTGTAAAGACAAGTCAGCCATCACATGGCCCTGTTCCTGCTCTTGTTATGTTTTTCTGAATAGTTCTAAGTTAACCAATTGAGATTTTTGGAATTTGATGTAAATTTTGTGGTATAGAATTGTCTACCATCGTCAGTCCTAAACAAATATGCCCCTGGAGTATAACTGTTTCTTATAAAACCTGTATTATGCTTTCAGGTATATTCAAAGCACCTGTACAACTTTTGGTGAGGGATTTTTTGGATGTTATAGCTTTTGTTTTATTTTGCAAGGTTTAAGGATGACAGTGGGCTGGATTCCCAGAATATTGTAGTCCAAAATTGTCTTGTACCTTTATTGATAGAGACAGTTTGAGGAGATAAGAATTTAACCCATGCAGTCAAACTAACTCAAGAGTGAATGTCACTATTCTCGCCTGTAATTTGTCGACTTAGATTAGTGTGATTTCATAGATTTTATCGTGCCAGCTGCACCAATTTAAATAGCTTGTTAAGCTTAAGTGACAATTATTTCATATTGAAAATTAATTTTGAAGGTTCCTTTTTAAGGCATAATATAGCTTTACTGTCACAGATAGCTAGGCAGGAAGAATTCTACAAGACAAGGGAGCCTGATTCTTTTACAAAACTTATGCAACTGTAGCTTTTTTGTTTTACTGAAGCATAATTTTGTACCTGTACTGTCTTGTAAGTCCTTGTAACAATGGAATGTTTTGGAAAAAATTCAATGAGTAATGGTCCTGCTCCATGACCTTCATCCCCTGAAACATTTGACAAAATGTCTCTTAGAGATGTCTCATGGAGTGTTATGCCTATAAGGTTTCCATGAAAAATACTGAGGTGGAATGAAATTATTAATAGCAGTTTTGTTTTATAAATTATTTCAAAGTTTTTCCTAGTAAGTTCCATTTTACGAAATAACACAATTGAAGAGGTATTTTGCAAAAAAATCAGATGTATAGTTATATTTCATGTTGGTATTTGATGGGTATTGGGCTTGCCAACTGGAAAGGAGGTTGTGTTTGGATTTACACTACAATTTGCATTCTCTTTAAAATTACTAAGGCTTTATCAGAAAATCCATTTTGTGCATACCCAACCATAATTACAGTAAATGAGATCGAACTTCATTGAAATGTTTTGTCAATTAACTGTTGCGCCTTCATTACACTTCCAGACTTTGCATACATCTCTAGGAGGGTAGTCAGAAATACACAATATGACCAAAAAACTCTGTTTTCAATTATATTTTTATGGACATCCATACCCTGTTCCAAAGCTCCCATTCTAGCACACAACTGAGGAATGCAGTCAAACGTTGTTGAGTTTTGCTTTGTATCTACAAGTTGCATTTGCATTAAAAAAAAATCAAAGACTAATTGTAACAATATATTCGTTATGTTCCCACAAACTTGCTATGGGCTTGGAAAAATACTAAAAAATAACCCGCTGCCTAAAAGGTTTAATTATTGTTTACCCGTGTCTTGGTCTCATGCTCACCTACTACAATAGAGGTGTGTATAATAATGTGTGTCTTCTATGTTTGATTGTTTTGGGAGTTTTACACAATAGAATGAAAATCCATTTCAATGGAAAGCTAAGTGTAGCAGACCAAAACACAAAACCATTGTTTGTAGATGTTGAAATGGGTATTGGATAATATACAAACCAAATTTACATTAAACAAACAATCCAATTTCAAAAGTTTGCTTTCCTGAAATTGTTGTCCAGTGTTTTCCTCTGTTTCCCAATCAGCATGTCCATTCCAAGTTGTGTTGTTCAGCTATTTCTGGTTCATTACTTGTCTTAACATTTCACAGGTAATCTTGATTAATAGTTAACGGAATGGAAACTTTGGAACATGATGTAGAGATCCATCAAAAAATAATAAAAAACTGTTTTTGATTAGATGTAGTTGTGACTGCCATGATAGACATACATGCAAAATGTGGAAGCATACAGAAGGCACACTAATTGTTTGACAAAAAAAATCTCATCGGGATGTGATCTCATGGATTGCAATCATGATTGAATATGTGCAAAGAATGGGCTTCTCAATAATTCTTCGGTAAAAATTTAGCAAATGCAACGTGCAGGCAGTGTCACCGCATTCGGCGCATTTGAAGGTTAAAATTCAAAATTTGCCGAACCTAAAAAAAATGATAAAAATCATTGAAATTCGTTTAGAAATTCGTCGTGAATTTCTAGACAAATTTAATAAAGAAAAAAAATTGAAAATCGTTAAAATTCACCAGAAATTGTTCAAATTCTTTTTTTTTTTGGGTTCATTAAAATTTTTGCTTGTTTTGTCAGTCGAGCCTTTATTCCATTCGCCACAGCTTCACCTCACGATTTGTGTTTTGCCTGCATAGCGATTTGTGTTCTTCCACCATCCAATGCCAAACCTGCAGTCTTTTATATTCAATGGCAATGGCGAACTTCGAAGTGACTGCCAATGCCTTCAACGCCAACTGCAAACTTCCTGAGTGAGTCGTGACTGCAGTTTTTGAGTTTCAGACAAGCTTTTATCAAAACAAATCCAACTGCGAAGTGAATCGTGACTACATAGTTGCAAACGGCAAGGGTCTGGGTACCTATAACCTGGGTATGTAACGTTTAAAATTCAATGTGTTGTTCAAAACTTCAATGTGAGGGTATGTAATGTGAGGGCAAAGCAAAGAAGTAATCGTGATGTTCAATGTGAGGATATGTAACGTTTTAAAATTCCAACAACACACTATTTCTAATTCTGCCTAGCATCAATGTAATTGTAGACTGTAGTGGAAGACAGGAAGTTTAATAGATTTGTTTTCATTCTCTGTGATGTTTTTTCAATGGTGGATTGGTATATTTTAAAAAATAAGTAATCACGGCTTTTATCTCAAAAAATTTGGTTCTGAATTTGTTCCGATTTTATTCCTGGGCGAATTTGAACACGAATTCAAATGCGGTCACTATGCGCATAGGTGAAAAGCCCAACTCAACAACCTTTGCTCGAATCCTCCCGATACTTGCCAAAATAATAAAATTGGATGATTGGAACCAGGTATGGGTTTGACGATGTGTTTGGATTTAAAACTTACAGATTGCATTTGCTTCAAAATTATCGAGGCTTTATCAAAAAATGCATTTTTTGCATACCTATCCGTGATTGCAATTCAAGAGATCACACCCCATTGATTAGAGAAATTCTACTCAACAATATATGGTTTAATCCTAGCCTTGTTTACATAGATCCATCCAATCTTGGGATTATTGATTAGAAGTTTGGAAACATTGACTATGTCAAATACAATGCTGCATTGTCCTTCAAATGTAGGATCGTTCTAGGCTTCCCTATCAATGTTACCATTGCATCTTCTAGTGCAATTGCTAGTTGTAGCTGTAGAGTCCCATTGACCAATTTGGTTATTTGAGAACATTAATATCCTTTCTGTCTTCATGTACTAGAATCAAATAACAGCATGTGGCTCTTTGGTTTGATCATATATGTATGTGGTCCTCTTGTCTATGTGGTTTGTCTAATCAGCTAACTCAATTCTATATAGCCCATTGCATAATTAGCATCTAATTTTAACATGTCCAACGAGGGTTAGAAGTTGATTGTACTTTGCTTTGTATCTTCCGATATGTATTTGCAGATGATATGAACATCAGCTCTGAGTTTTTTACTGCGCTCTTTCTATATCAATATGTATATTTCCGATATTTATTAGCATGCCCAAGTTATTCTAAACCTACCATGTACGTGCTTTAAAACTCAAATTGGAAACCTTTAAAGCACATGGATCTTGCTAAGGTTATGGTAATCCATTTGTTCTACTTCTAGAAATATTCAGAAGACAATATTCATTCAGCCCTGATTTTTTTTTAATCCTCTCCATCTGTAATATGGAATACTTTTATGAATGAACATAACTGGAAACTTCTTCAGATCTAACTAGACTGAAAACAATGCTTTAGAACTCAAATTTGGAAATCTCAAAGGACAGTGCGGTATAATCATCAAAGAACATGGATCTTGGTTGTGTTTTCTTTGACATACATAAAAGTGTGACTGACAAAATGGATGACAATCTGCTTGACGCCATAGTGATGTACCCAGTTCCATGTGACTATTCTAATCATGGCAAGTTTGGAGGAATATATGATCTGCACCACAGAGATCTAAACGTCAAATCAGTCTCATGTTTGAATCAGATAAACCCAGATATCTGAAGTTGAAACTGAAAGCACTGTCAACATGAGAAACTCTAAATTTTATAGGAGTCCACAACACCCTGAAAGGAACATAGTATTTAACCATGTTGAAATCAATCATATTTCTATTACTACAGGAACCACTAGTAAACGTGTTACTAAGGCTACAATCTGGCTGTCCTTTTCGGTCAATTACCTTACATTGAGAGAGTAAGCTATCTAATTCTTAGAAGGGCGCTGTTTCATTAAAAGATAGCATTCTTAACATATTTCTAATAAAAAAAACAACTTGAACTGCAAACGAAACAGAAATCGATAAACCTAGCAGGGCCATAAAAGCATATTAAAGATTGCCTAAGATATTTCTCAGCTTGGATAAGTAATTGAGTTAGGTTTTAACTCTTAAGGGAAAATGTTAAGAATTGAGAATAAAGCAAATTTTGCACCTTACAGCTTTTTTGCCTCTTTTGTCATAAGATCATACAATTCAAACCCGCCTTCATGACAACCTGGCATCTTTGACGCTGTGGTTCCTAGATCATACTGAATGGTTAAAGGAAATTATTGTCAAACAACATCCAGTTTAATTTCGTAAATTTTAAGGCAATTCAGTAGGAAATATTCATATGCAACAATGTTACGCATGATCTATCTTAGTAGAAAATATAATACCTTAGGCACCATACATAGCTGTGTTGATTCATAACCATCCTTTGCTTTTGTATATAAGCTCTGGATATCTGATGAATTTAGACTGCATTTGATGTAGAAGAAAGCAGTTGGTCGGACATTAGTCACTCTCCGAGAAATGCCAATAAAGATTGGATCACTCTACAAGATGATGATGATACCTTTATATGTTAGATATATATACTACATATCTTGAAACTCTAATATGCATATTACCAGAGAACCCAAATCATTGACGTAAAAATTGAAAGGAAAGCAGGAGATATGTTAAAGATTCAGAAAGGATTTAGTCTTACAAAGAAGATAAAGGATAACCGCTAAATAATTACAAGCAATTACAGACTGGAGCAGGCCACACCAATATTATTGTAACAGATACAGTGAAGATCGTGACAATAAAATACAACAGTGTATGATATCACTAGATATACGGATTATAATTTAAGGTTGCTGTTAAATGGTATCATCCTAAAAAGTTAACTGGATGGAAAATAATGGGATGATGTTGCTCACAATCACGAACTACTGCCACCATAATCTTAGTCTACGGTGAAGAGTTCCCAAGGTTCATTCACGTGCATTTGGAAGATTAGAGAATGTTCCATTCTCACAGGAAACATAGACTTCTGTAAAACCCTTTGATTGAGAAAGCCTTCAGCTACCTTATGTAAAATAATTAGGCTATCAATGTAATATTTATATTGCATAGTCACCAGGAGGCGGGTACCAGTAAGGTTACAAAAGATGAGGATAGGGATGCCATCTTTTCCAAAATAGGGTACAGGGTACTTGGAGACTGAAATATACCAAAATAATTATATAAAAATAAAAATTTCAAAGTAGTTAAAAATTAAAAATACATTAACTATGAATGCAAAATGTATAAAATTTTACGAACTTTAAATTAATTAAAAATTAAACATACATTAAATATAATTTCAATTATTATATTATTATATTACATTAGTGCTAGTGGGTTATACATGTTTAATAGTTTTATATGATTTTGTTATAAACCCTATTACAAAAGAGACTTAGCAAATCAAAGATTACAACTAGGCCAAAAAAAAGCAACATGGGTAAAGAGTGGGAGGATGGGGTAAAGATCACCCTACAACATAGATACGAGGGTAATGGAATGATAGAATAAAGTTTACCAAATCACCCTATAATACCTCTCACGTTGACCATCTGACCCTTGGTCGTTTTCGGATTAGTCGCCGCATCTGTCACATGCGACTAACCCTCATTGCCTTTTAATATTCAAATTTTGCTCCCTCCAATATTGGAAGCCCCTTGTATGGTGAAAAACACTTGAAACCTTTTATTAAATATATGATTTATAAATCAATAAATCTAAAATTAAAATCAAAGAACATTTTATTTAATATATAATTTCTAAATCAATAAATTAAATTATGTGGAATTATATAATTCTAAATAATTAAGCAACTTGTACATAGCCACTCTAGGAAGGCTAGGGAGACTAATAAGTCCTACCCTAAGGTGGGCAGTTGTGCAATTTGTGGAGTGTGGAAGGAGACTTGTAAGATAATTTAATAAGAAGTGTAAGAAAGGTATGGGCTTGTAAGAAGACCTTTGACCTTGTAAGAAAAGTATAAGGGTGGGTTACTTGTGCAAGTAAACCCACATAGACTTGTAAGGTCTTATAAGGAAAGTTATGGGCCTTGTATGACAAGAAATGATCCATGTAAGAGGAGGTAACCTCTCCATTAATGAGTTTGGGGAGAATTTTGAGGAAATGAAAATGAATCCCTTATTATTTATGACTCTTAACCATTTTGGTGGAGAGCTTCTAAGAAGCTTGGAAAAGAGGAGCTGAAAAAAAAAATAGGAGGTTGGAGTTAGCTTGCAAACAGGAAAGGTTGGATCCTTCTTTTAAAATAAAAAAATCTCTTTTTTATTTTTTGCAAAATGTTAAACAAATTAATTAATAAATTTATCTCTCTCAAACCCTTCTCTTAAGAAATCAAAGTAATTTTCTTTCTAATGAGACCTTACACCCTCTCTAAGAGGATCCTTGTGCTTTGTTCTTAGAAATTATTGTTTGGAGCAAATAAAAATTTGAAATTTTATTTAAAATCCTAATATGCCTTATTACCTTATTTTTTGTTGAAAATAAATAAATAAAATAAGTTTGGATTAAAGTTTTTATTGAGTCTTCTTTTTGGAATATATTATGAATGTGTATACATAAGAGTATACACATAAACACATATATGTGTGAAATTTAATTTAATTGAAATAATATATATATATATATATATACAAAAAATAAATTAAGCTTTAAAAATATATATAAGAATGTATGTTATAAAATATATATATATATAGAGTGTTTATATATATAAAAATAAAACAATATATATGGAATATATTATGAATGTATATACATAAACATATATGTATGTGAAATTTAATTTATATGAAATAATTTATCAAAATGTGTGTGTGTGTGTGTGTGTGTGTGTGTGTGTGTATAGAGAGAGAGAGAGAGAGTTTATATATATAAAAATAGAACTGTGTGTGTGTATTTGGAGAAGGGAGGAGGTTGGCAGAAGGGCAAACGACACCGTTGCCTTCCCCCCGCCTATAAGTGGGGAGGGGACAGCAGAGCTGACCCTCCCGACCCTTGATCTACCATCCCCCAGATGATTGGTGGGGACTGCATAGTCTTGCTACCAAAGTGTGTGGAGGCGATGGCAAAGCTAACCCTCCCAACACTTGATGAGGGTGGGACGTTGGCAACCATCCCTTGACCGATTGGTGGAGACTAAGTGGTTCCACCGCCAGCGACGATGACAAGACTGCACAGTCCTCATCAATCAGCCATGGCGACGAGACTGCACAGTCTTGTCGCCAGCGAAGCCAACAGAACCTTGGCGTAGAGTCGAGCTCTCTTACTATCAAATTGTTTTTTTATTGTTATTTTCTTTAATAATATATGTACATATGGCTAAAACTGGTTACAGGACTAGAAATGTGTATTGCTTATTGATTGAAAGTACAAAATAATAAATGAATTATATATATATATATATATATATTATATATATATAATGATTAATATATATGCAAGTTTCTATAAATATGTATAAATAATTAATTTTGAACAAAAGATGTTAAGGTTTAATATAAACAAAAATAAATAAAATGATAAATTTTATGTTTTTACGCAATTGAATATACACAATGTGTATATACACTTGCAATGAGATGAGTATATATTTGCACCTTCATAATAAAATAATGAAATGTGCAAGCGTAATTTGTAATAGAAATTATTCTTAATGACAATTTAAAGCAATAAAGTACTTTTGTATTTGCAACATGTATTGAATTCTTCTAATTTGGAACATGTATTGAATGGAGGTCAAGTAGTACCTAGCAAATCACTCAACCAAGGAGACTTCAATCATTCAATCAAGTTGTCACTCTCATTGCAATATCATTAAATAAGTAGTTTGACCTTGGCTAAAACCCTAGAGAACAGAGCTATCTAGTCACCTCGCGAGTTAGTAAAAAGTGTGATTTTGCTTGTAATTCGATCCTTCGAATGCATTTTGGTTGTCAATTTAAACAGTTACCTAATGTCAAGACTTGTTAAATCTGAAATTTTAAATGCTTTTCAAATGGCCAAGAATTATAAGTCTAATGGTCAAAAAAAATTATTGCCTTTGACTGCGAACAAAATTGGTTAGTTTTCAAAATCATTTTTTTGCAAGTGGTTTTCTAGTACATTTATAGCTCTAAATTTGATTAGGAACTGACGTAAAAGTAATACCTAAATTTCAAATTTGTCAAATCTGAGACTTGTACTAGTTTGTATTAGGTTGCGAAATATTAATGCAATAATCAAATAAATTATATTTCCAACAGTAGCTGTCATTTTTGACCGATTCTTAATGACAATTTAAAGAAATAAAGTACTTTTGCATTTACAAAGCTTAGAGTGTTAGGGATTCTTCCCATTCGGAGCATGTATTGAATGGAGGTGTAGTACGTAGCAAATCATTCAACCTAGGAGACTTCAGTCAATCAAGTTGCCACTCTCATTGCAAATTCATTAAATAAGTAGTTTGACCTCAGCTAAAACCTTAGAGAACAGAGCTATCTAGTTGCCTTGTGAGTTAGTAAATAGTGTTATTTTGCTTGTAAGTCGGCCTTCCAAATGCATTTTGGTTGTCAATTTAAACAATTACCCAACGTCAAAACTTATTAAATCTGAAGTTTTAAATGCTTTTCAAATGGCCAAGAATTATCAGTCTAATGGTCATAAAATTTTAATTCCTTTCACTACAAACATAATTGGTAAGTTTTCAAAACCATTTTTTTTGCAAGTAGTTTTCTAGTACATTTCTATCTCTTAAAATTTGATTAGGAACTAACGTAAAAATAGTACCTAAATTTGATATTTTTCATATTTGAGACTTAGACCTATTTGTTTTAAGTTGCAAAATATGAATGCAATAATTAGATAAATTATATTTCCAACAATCACTTTTATTTTTGACCGATTTTGGAGGACATTTGCGGAAGCAAATTTTCATTACCTTTCCTTGTCTGTAAAGTCAGTTTGTAATCGACGAAAATTAGTTAACTGAAATTTAAATTTTTCAAGCCTAAGAGTTGTAATATATATTTTTTAATAGCTTAAAATTATTATTTGTATAATAAAATAAATTTATTACCGGTTTCTACTCTTTAAACAAGACAGATTTTAAAACCAATTTTACGAATAAATTGTAATGCACTTTCCAGCCTATTAAATTTTTTTCAGAATGCTAACAAAAGTTGTTGAATTCTTTTACGTAAAAACCTTCCAATAACCAAACCACATTGCCTCTTATCTTAAAAAATATGTTCTAATACTCAGAAAATTTATCAACTTATTCGTGAATTAATACAAAGGGGCTATTGTACCCGATTTATTAACTTGGAATTTTGTAAGTTTATCATCGATTGGGAGTATCAATTGTTGTTGTGATTTGTTTAAATCCGTAATTGCCATAAATAAATTGGTTTGTTTGAGTTTTAACATCTTGCACTCTTCTAACCTAAGATATATATTTAACATCTTTGTTCGAGTTTTGGACCTTAAACGCATTTTATTTATATAAGGCTTTTGAGGCTCTTTGATTAGATCTAAGGTAGGTATTATGTTAACAGTAGAGTTAGAATAAACCCTTGGAACAAAATTTGTTTAACCCTACTCGGACTTTGGAAGTTTAAACGAGCTATTTTTGTATGTTTTGGTGCCTCTTTAAACTTTTGGTAGTATCTAGCTATGTTTGGGTCAATTAGTGCCCGCGATGTCACCCGCAAGGGTTACTGCATTGAGCTTAGTCGTAAGAGTGAATGATGAAGGTCAAATGCCTTGGCATCTAAACTAACACTCGTTTTGATAATAGGTGAACTAAAACCAGCCTTGATTCCGCTTGTGCCGGTGAGCATAAGCTGATATGTAGGCAACCCGGGGAATGGGCATGGACATAAATAACTAACTCATAAAGTGTTTATCCTTAGCATGAATTTTAGGGTGTTCTTCCTTGTTCGTTTGTATCCTTTCTAGTTCCTAACTTTGTAGTATGCTTGGTTGTTTAGTGGGTGTGACTCTAATAGTTGTTAGGTGGTGACCTACGTTGTTCTTTAATAAGTAATTTGTATTTATCCGTCTTGACCTGAGATGTCCATCGAAACATTCTCGAGAGACGGAGCTTCTCTGAGTAGTGTAAGATAAGGATTGTTGAGACTTCTAATCTAGTTAGGTCAAAGGCACATGGGTTTCTTTATCATAAATTTTGCTCCTTGTTTGTGCTCTTGCACAACAATGCATTTCGGTAAGCTTGTGCACCTTAGGATGTCAAGATGTTTTTCAATAGATGATTGTTTGAGTGTGTGAGTTGCATTAGTTTCTTCTCTTGTTGGCTTAGATCGTCAACCCCCTTTTGGTGATGACATCTCGTGGAGGAGACTCTTTACAAGTTGAAGGAGAACTACATTTGACCATGATTTTGAAGAGTGGATATGTAGATTGCCAAAGATGTGGTGGAATCAGGTCGTAAGTTATGGTATAGGTTAGGGTTGCTTCATCGTCATCTCTCGCATTAGTTTAAGACACTTTTGTTGAACTACTTACTTTTTGCATATCGATTTATGTTTGAGTCATGTTAAACTTTTATTAGATTAGATGCATAGATGAATTTTTTATTGCAAACTTTCCTTGTTGGTGTGCCCCTGTGGAGTGATGTTTGCATTCCGCTTTTATGGGAAGTCTTATTGTGGGTCTACAAAATAAATTAATTAATTAAACCATTCAAATAGTTTTATGTGTTACACTTTTGTTTTAATGTTGAATGATTAAAATCAACAATTAAATATTTAAGCATTATTTAATTTAAGTAACAAAAAAAATTACCATGTTTTTCTTGGCTTTTAGTTGGGGTTTTCTGATGAAAATTTTGGGCATGACATTTTGGTATCAAAGCCAATTTTAACACTGGGAGTTCTAGGATGATTTGCACTAGTTCACCACTTCCCTAATCTCTTTTACTCTCGTATATACTAGCAGTATGTTGCATGACAAGAACATGGGTAGTTCCCGCAATGTAACTCGTCAAGATCCACCATCCGAGCAGCTTGTAGAGATAAACTTGCAAATCCTCCAAACCCTGCAGCATATGATGGACATCTTAGAGGAAAGGTTGCCCAAAGTTTTAGATGTACCAAGGAGAGCCTCTTCACATCAGCATCAACATATAGTGAAGTCCACGCAGCAACATCAGCAGAGGACATATAGATCATATTGTCGAGGGACCTGTTAGACAGCATGTGCAAGTGTATGGCAAACACCCTCATCCTCATGAAATAATTCTCTCTTGTCCTAGAAGGTGTGCAGCTTTGAGGCAACAAGCCAAACATGCTTGAGCTCAATATCATGCACAGATTAGACCTGTAGAGGCTACAATTGTGGGGCCGAGTAGAGCATTTGCAGCCCAACCCAAGAGAGGACCTTCTTCAAGCACGTGTTTTATTTGTAGGGTTGTTGGTTATTTCACTCAAGAATGCCCGCAGATGGCACATCTGATTTCTGGTCTAGTTAAGAATGGATGGAGTGGTTGAATTGAAGATGACTTGATTTCCAAAGAATGTCATGTATCAAGAGGTAGGGCACCGGGGGCAAAACCTTCGAGGTCTTGAGATGGCCCAAATTTTGTAATACCTCCTCTATCATATCTATACCACTCTTTTCGACTCAATGGACTCATGTTTTGTTTTTTAAGGGCACGAAGTGTCATTTTTGTACAATTTGACTACTATGATGGATATAGAACTATCTCTTGTATAGCTCACTTTATGTATGTAAGGTTGTCTATTTTGGCTTATAAATAGTATCACAAGTACCCACTTTTTGTCTCGAGATAACTTGTATTAGTATGTTGAGACATTTAAATTTTATGAGTAATTAAATTAAGATGAAAACATTTATAATAACTCTTGAGAAAAAATTTAAAACGTTAACATAATAAAACACTACATGCAAGGAAGTCGCTTGATATTGTCCTTTCACAGTAGTTATGATTCATGGTTGATCAGCTATCTATGGGATTCAAACAAGTAATTATACTATTCATGTGATACTTTTGGTGTTGAGATACTATGCGCAGTGTTGCGTGCTCGATATTCTTCTTCATTTTGACATCAGTAGTGATGCATGATTAGTCAGTGATTTGATGTTACATAGTAGTACTTGCATTATTTGTGATATACCTTAGAGCACAGAGAAACCTTACATTAGGATACCTATTTGACATTATATCTTTAGAGACTGCTGAGATTCTATACTGAATTGCAACTACAAAGGAGACATGTACTACAGTTGTGACTGATGAGATGACATTGATTCTTGTTTATTAGCAGTGTATCTATTTTATCATATTGTGATGTGCTCGTATTTCCTTAAACACATTGTTGTGAACTAATGCGAACAAATGTAACTAGAAGTAATTATATGTTTCTTTAATCTGAGTAGCAATCCATGTATATGTAAGTGTGAAACCTCTTGTTTTAACCCTCATATTGCCTTGTAATTGTGCAAACACCCCTGGTACAAACTCATTCTTTGTAAAATAACAATAGGGTTACATGATTGTATTGTAAATGTTAAAGTGAAAATTTTCAAATGTTCTATGTAGTTAATTTGTACCTATGTAACTGTGAACATACTTGTGAAGAACTTTGTGTGTATGCCCCATATGTGGAACTGTCGTGTATAGTAACACTCATTTATGTAAATGTCTAACACATTTGTGAACCTATCGTGTAGTGTGATTCTCAATTGGGTTGTGTGGTGTTGTGTTGTGATTACCACTTTATGTTGAGCCATGTGGAACAAATGAGACTACAGATCTCTCTCTTTATCTCAGGGAAGTAATAGAGGCTTATATATATCCTTCTCCCCTGGGGTGGCTTTCCAAGCCACATAGTGCAAGTAATGTGGACTTTTTGCAATGTTATGCTGGAAATTTTATTTTAAATTGATTGATAATTTATATTGATTTCGAAGCCAGAACCTTTTTATTTTGAATGTAATTTTTTAAGAAGTTATTTAACCAATTATTGAATTGATATTTCAATACTTCTATGTATAACACTCTTGTGGCTACTTGCCCTTAATTTATTTTATTATTTTGATTGATTCCCTGAATTATTAGTTGATTAAAAATGTTGGTTTACTGAATATTCGTAATGCAAATATATGTTCGCCTTGTGCGAGTATATGGGAGAAGATGATAGATTGAAAAACAGCTATAGGATGAGATGGACAAGCTTGTGGAACAAGTCTTGAGTCCATCCTCCCACCCATCAGACATGGTGGTTTCATACCAGATTTATCTGAAGTACTTGTTTTCTTATCTTACTTCCACCATGGAATGATGATCAATATTGCTCAATATTGCTCAGCATGGTGTTACCAGAGAATGACACTTAACTCAGCACAATGTACTTCCGTCATGGAATGGCATTCAGCATTGTTCAGTATGGTTGTACATCAAATTGACATTTGTACTCACATGCTTCATATTAGAGGTTATTAGGCTATTAGTTGTTCTATGATGGAACTATGGGTATCAATTTGCTCCTAATGGAATCTACATGAGGAAATTGGCACAGATATTTGTCTAAAATATTTAAAATACTTTTAAAATAAGATATATAATAATGAATATAGTTAAAAAATTGTGCATTATACTACAAAAGCCACACTCTACACTTTAATAACAGATTTTGTATCGATAAACATCATATGTTGATCCTTGTAAGAGTTTCAAGACATATATATATATATAACGTAAATTTTCTTATAGTTCTTAAGGTCGTAAGGTTAGTTATAGTGTCCAGTTCTGTTCTTAGCCGTAAGGTTAGTTATAGTGTCCAGTTCTGTTCTTTTGATTAAGCTAAGAACAAAACTGGACACTATAACTAACCTTATGACCTTAAGAACTATAATAAAATTTACATTTGATGCATTTTCTCTGGATTTTTGTTGTTGTGTCAAGTTGCTAGTTTTGTCTCGAGTTGCCCAGGGACACATGTTTGCCTTTTGCTCTTAATTGTAGTTTATGCATCGATGACAATGTTTTTTCTAAAAGGGGAAGACGTAATATGTCTCGCATTGACTAGTCGGCTCTTGGTCATTTTAGGATTAGTCGTTGTATCTGTGTCACATGCAACTAACCATCGTTGCCTTTTAATATTTGAATTTTGTTCCTTCCAACATTAGAAGCCCCTTGTATGGTGAAAAACACTTGGAACATTTTATTAAATATATAATTTCTAAATCAAAAATTAAAATCAAACTAAATTACGTGGAATTATATAATTCTAAATAATTAAGCAACTTGTGCATAGCCACTTTGGGAAGGCTAGGGATGCTAATAGATAGGTCTTATCCTAGGGTAGGTGGTTGAGCAAATTGTGGAGTGTGGAAAGAGACTTTTAAGAGAATTTAATAAGTGTAAAAAAGGTATGGGCTTGTAAGAAAACCTTTGACCTTGTAACAAAAGTACAAGGGTGGGTTATTTGTGTCAGTAAACCCAAATGGTCTTGTAAGGTCTTGTAAGGAAAGTTATGGACCTTGTATAACAAGAAAGGACCCATGTAATAGAAGGTACCCTCTCCATTAATGAATTTGGTGAGAATTTTGGAGAAAATAAAATGAAATTCTTTTTATTGCCAACTCTTGGCCATTTTAGGAGTTGATCATTTTGGGGAAAATCTTGTGGAGGTAAAGAAGCTTGGCGAACATGAGCTCAAAAAAAAGCTTAGAAATGAGGTTGGAGTTAACTTGCAAGAAGGAAAGGTAAGATCCTCCTCAAAAAGCAAATCTCTATTTAATTGTTTGCAAAATGTTGGACAAATTGGTTTTATGTATAATTAAATAAATCTCTCTCTCGCAAACCCTTCTCTTAAGAAATCGAAATAATTTTCTTTCCAATAAGATTCTCTCCTTGCACCCTCTCTATTTGAAAATCATAAAGAACAATATGTGCCTCCTTGTGCTTTGTTCTTTGTAATTATTGCTTGTAGCAAAAGAAAACTAGTAATTTCTTTTAAAATCAAAATATGCATTATTATCTTATTTTGCCCTATTTTTGTTGAAAATAAATGAATAAAATAAGTTTGGATTAATTTTTTTACACTAAGTCTTCTTGCTGGAAAATATTATGAACGTATATACATAGGAGTATATACACAAACATATACGTGCGTGTAAAATTTAATTTAATTAAAATAATTTATTTATCTATATATAAATATATGTGTGTTTGGGCAAGGGATGGGGCCGGCCAAAGAGCCGACGGCACTGTTGCTCTCCCCCCTCCTCCCCAATTGTAAGTGAGGAGGGGATGGCAAAGCCGACCCTCCCAACCCTTGATGAGGGTGGGATGGCGACAATCATCCCCTAGCCTAGGGGTCCGAAGGCATTTATGCGACCTTTAGGCTAGGCACTCAACTGACTCGACCCACCCTATAGATATAGATATATAGGGTCCCCCTCCATTCCCTTTGGGTTCGAAGGCATTTATGCGACCTTTAGGCTAGGCACTCGACTGACTTGACCCACCCAATCGAATATAGATATAGATATAGATATATAGGGTCCCTCTCCATTCCAAGATAAGGCGAAGTTAGTCAACTATAGAGAGGGGGGGTGCGTATGGACGAGTTTGGCTAGCAGAAGTTCATGGTGGTCTTGCATGCATTCATGGCGGTTTATGTCATGGCTAAGATCTCTCCTCTTATTATATGGATGGCCCCAGCCAAAGACAGACTCTGTCAACCCATCCCTTCCTCTACCAACGGCATACAAATGCGGTCGAGGGGGTTGTTCAATTCAGTATATAGGTCGAAATCCCCCCAGTCATGTTGGTTGGACATCACCATCATGCAACACATGATACATATATAGAGAGATGTGCACTTGATCGCCTATAGAAACTATGGGGCAGTTGAGTGATAGCCAAATGAAGGATTGCTTCATAGCATGAATGAGTATTATGGATGGTAGGTCACGTCCATCATGTTATAGACGTAACATGATGTCCATCCATGCCATTCCCCCCAAAGAAAAGCTATTGTGGGTAGTCCCACCCCTAGGCATGTTAAAGGGACTGCACAGTCCTACTGCCCGCCAAACCAACAGAACCGTAGCACAACATTGAGCCCTCTTATTATTAAATTGTTTTTTTATTATTATTATTTTCTTTAATAATATATGTACATATGGCTAAAACTGTTTGTAGGGCTGGAAATGTGTACTGCTTATTGTTTGAAAGTACAAAAAAAAAATGAATAATAATATTGTATATATATAATGATTTAATACATATGTCGGTTTATACACATGTATAAATAATTAATTTTGGACAGAAGATATTAAGGTTTAAAATAAACAAAAATAAATAAAATAATGAAGTTTATGTTTTACACAACTGAATATACATAATGTGTTTATGCACTTACAATGAGACGAGTATATATTTGCCCCTGGGTAATAAATTAATCAAATATGCAAGTGTAATTTGTAATGGAAAATATTCATAATGACAATTTACAGAAATAAAGTACTTTTGTATTTGCAAAGCTTAGTGTCAGGGATTCTTCCCATTTGAAACATGTGTTGAATGGAGGTCAAGGAATACCTAGCGAATCATTCAACCTAGGAGACTTATGTCAATCAATCAAGTTGCCACTTTCATTGCAAAGTCATTAAATAAGTAGTTTGACCTCAGCTGAAACCCTACAGAACAGAGCTATCTAGCCGCATCGTGAGTTAGTAAAAAGAGAAATTTTGTTTGTAATTCAGCCTTTCAAACGCGTTCTGGTTGTCTATATAAACAATTACCTAATGTCAAGACTTATTGAATCTGAAGTTATAAATTATTTTCAAATGGCCAAGAATTACTAGTCTAATGATCAGAAAAAATTAGTCTTTCACTGCAAACAAAATTGGTTAGTTTCAAAACCTTTTTTTTTTAACAAGTGTTTTTCTAGTACATTTCTAGCTCTTAAAAGTCGATTAGGAACTGGCATAAAATAAACATCCAAATTTAAAATTTGTCAAATCTAAGACTTTGACTAATTTTTATTAGGTTGCGAAACATGAATACAATACTCAAGGAAATTTTATTTCGAACAGTAAATGTCATTTTTTACTGATTACGAAGGACATTTGCAGAAACAAATTTTCATTACTTTTCCATGTCTCTAGTGCCGTTTGGAATCAATGAAAAATGTTGGAATATTGTCACTGATGTCAAAGGAATTGTAATTGATGTCAACGAAATTGTCAACAAAAATATCAACGGAATTGTCAATGGAAATATCAACGGAAATGTCGATGGAAATGTCGACGGTCACATCTTTTGGTGAAGAGGTGCCTCTTGGATGGGATGCCTCCTTTATGAAGAGCCTTTGAAGGCTATATAAGGTGGATAGAAGGTTGAAAAAGATATGGAAGTTGAAGTGTGAGATATGTGAAGATTAATGAAGAGAAGGAAGCGTGTGGAGAATAGAAAGATATATCATACAAACACATGCAAATTTGAAGAATGGAATTAATTCTTTCTATCATTCAAGCATAAGCAGATTTTTGTGGAGAAAAAGAAGAGGAAATTGAATTTGCCATTATTCGTTGATAAAGCAACAAAAGCAAGGTGGAAGATTGTTTCAGTAGAGGTCGGTGCCTCAGAAAGAAGAGATTGGTGTCTCTTGCTAAGTTGGTGTTTAGCAGCGGGGATTCGTGTCTCCAGTAGGTTGGTGCCTACAAATTTTTTAAGAAGAATGTTATTTGTGACTAGATTTGGACAGTAGATCTAAGCAGTGCTTTTCTCCGTGGTTTTCTCCCGAAAGGGTTCCCATGTAAATCTTGTGTTCTTATTGTGTTCTTAATTGTTGATGTGTGATTGATATTATTGTGATTATCAATTTGAAAATGTAAAAGATTACCTTATACTGATTCAACCCCTCGCGTCTCAGTATAAGCGTGTGCTCAACAAAAATAAGTTGCCCAAAATTAAAACTTTTGAAACCTAAGAGTTGCAATACATTTTTTTAATCACTTAAAATTATCAGTTGTGTGATCAAATAAATTTATTGTTGGTTACTATTATTTAAACGAGACAGATTTTAAACCCAGTTTTATGTATAAATTCCAAGTCACAAGGTTTGAGTTCGAATTCTAGTTCGACGAGGATAAAATTTGGTTCAAGTTTACCAACGGATAAAGTTCGAAAAAAAATCGCCATTAAGTTTGAATCATTAAAAAACAAAAATATGGATAATAAACCCAAAAAACATAAATACATAAAATATAAATCATATTATAAATATAAAATAAAAATATATATAATGATTTTTGTATTTATATATAGATTTAAAATATATATATATATATATATATATATATATATTTCACAAAAAGAAATGACAATAATTTTAGCAAACATGAAATATAAATTGAAAAAATACAAATAAAATAACATTAAAAAATAAATAAAAGAAAGAAATAAAATATTACAAAAACTTTAATTTCAAACCTGAATACTCTACTACTCTGCAGCAAACACACGATGGAAGGCAAAAGAAGACAAGAGGAAGAAAATGGAGCGATCCCATGACGACACCCTACAACCCAGAAACAAGTCTAAGGTATAGGGTATCCCAACACCATGAAAGATAACTTTCTTTTTATTTATCAAGTTGCAAGGTATCTCGTACCTTTTGACAAAGGGGCAGACACCATACGAATAATGGATGTTACGTAAATTGACTGGAAATCGATTTTGCTTCGTTATGCAGTACAGTAAGTAAATGGTGTTTGTAGGTCATAACCAATCATTCAAAGACAAGATTTTGCTAGGTTTATTACTACATGCGATGTTTTTACCCTTTTTTCCCTACGCTTTTGTGCCCACGTTTTTCCCCACTTTTTTTAGGCAAACATCAATGAATTCGCCCAATTTTTTCTGCCAACTCAAAAGTTCGGCGAATTTCGAACTTTATTCAAAAAATTCACCAAACCTTGTGATTTAGTATAAATTGTAATGCACTTTCTAACATGTTAAATTCGTTTTAGAATGCTAAATAAATTTGTTAAATTGTTCCACATAAAAATCTTGCAATGATCAAACCGTACTCCCTCTAGCTTTCAAAATATGTTCTAATGCTTAAAAAAATTTATCACCTTATTTGTGAATTGTGCTATTGTACCCAATTTATCAACTTGGAATTTAATGGGTTTATCATCATTTGGTAGTGTCACTTCTTGTGATTTGTTTAAATGCATAATTGTCGTAATTAAATTGATTTGTGGCTATCTTGCACTCTTTTAGCCTAAGATATATATTTAAAATCTTAATTCGAGTTTCGGACCTTAAATGCATTTTATTTATATAAGGTTTTAGTTTTTTTTTAATTAGGTTTAGGGTAGGTGTTATGTAAGCAGTAGAGTTAGAATGTACTCTTGAAACAAAACTTGTTTCACCCTGCTCGAACTTTGGAAGATTAAACGAGCTATTTTCGTATGTTTGGATGTGTCTTTTAACTCTTGGTAGTATCTAAATGCGCTTAGGCTAGTTAGTGGTCATGATGTTACCCACAAGGGTAACTACCTTGAGCTTAGTCATAAGAGTGAATAACAAAGGCCAAATGCCTTCGCATTCAAACTAACACTCATTTTGATATGTAGGCAGTACAAGGAGTGGGCACAGGGATAGGTAACTAACTCAGACAGCATTTATCCTTAGCACAAATTTTAGGGTGTTCTTCCTTGTACGTTTTTGTCCTTTTTAGTCACTTTGTAGTACGTTTGGTTGTTCAGTGGATGTGACTCTAATAATTGTTAGGTGGTGACCTACGTTGTTCTCTAATAAATAATTTGTGTTTATCCATTTTACCCTGAGTCGTCCATTGAAACACTTGAGACAGAGAGTCTCTAAATAGTGTAAGAAAATGATTGTTGAGGCTTCTTATTTAATAAGGTCAAAGGAACCGTGGGTTCCTTTATTGTAACCTTTGATACTCATTTGTGTTATTACACAATGGTACATTTTGGTAAGTTTGTGCACCTTTGAATGTAGTGTTTTTCGATATATGATTGTTTGTGTGTGTGTTGGGTCTTTATTTTTTTTTACATCTAGAGCTTATAGAAGCTCGCTTGAGTTGCATTAATTTTTTTCTCTTGTTGGCTTAGATCGCCAAACCCCTTTCAGTGATCACATCTCGTGGAGAAGACTATTCACAAGTTCAAGGAGAACTACATCCGACCCTGATTCCGAGGAGTGGATATATACGTAAGGGTTGCCTCGTCGTCGTCCCTCATGTTAGTTTAAGACACTTTTGTTGAACTACTTGTTGCATATCGACTATGTTTGAATCCTATTAACTTTTTATTAGATTGGATGCATCGATAGTAATTTTCTCGGGATGGAACTTTTATTGCAAACTTCCCTTGTTGGTCCGCCCCTGAGAAGTGATGTCTATATTCCACTTTTATGAGAAGTCTTGTTGTGGATCTAGAAAATAAAATAAATTAATTAAACCATTTGAAAAAAAATTGTGCTACACTTTTGTTTTAATGTTGCATGATTGACATCAACAATTTGATATTTAAGCATTATTAAATTAAATAACCAAACAACTTTACCATGTTTTTCTTGGCTTTCAGTTGGGTTTTTCTAATGAAAATTTTGGGCATGACACACCCAGAAGCCCATGTAACCCCATCTACTATTATCCATGGCTGAGATGATGGACAGGCATGCATACTTTTTTACATTATGGAGTTAAAACTTGGCTTTTGACCCTTCCACAAAATGCTCATGTCATTATCCATTCAGTGTATTATCTGTTCTTAGATCATATTTTTTGGGTTGGATTGACAAACACTGCTTGTGCTGGGATTTGCTCGACGAATGGTTTCCCACAATGTTTAGAATTTCAAAAGAACCCTGATTTCCTACAAAGAAAAATCCTTCGCAATGGTCATTGTTTAATTATTTATAATTTGCAAGGCAACTATGTCCACCAATAGAGATACGTCTCTGAAAACTTGAGACGTCTACAAGAGATGCCATGAAATTTTGTCTAAATCTACTGCTCCTTGGAGACCATTTTGCAGGTGTTTCAGATACGGGAAATGTGTAGCCAAACTAAGACACATCCCCAGGGCCAAGAGACGCGTCCCCCGGTTAATATGTTATATTGAATTTAGGATAAAGAAGATACAATTACATGTGTCAATTGGAACTTGTGCCAAATTACCAATTATATATACCAGTTGACGTCAAGAATTTCAATCTTACTTTCTTAAAACAGTGACAACAAAAGTAGAGGTGTTTCTTCTCCAACTTAGTAAGCCTACATCAGCATAATAATAATACGTGGATTGATGGTGAAATCTCTATTTACTTACTATGGTTGTTGCCCGACCTTCTTGATTTTGGGTCTTCCATGGAATACTGTTTGTTGTGTCAAAACTAATATGTGTATGTTATAGTTGGTTGTGTGAAAAACTGAACATTTATATTGGTATGTTTGTATATGCACATAATGTGTGTTTTGCGTGCAGAAGTTGACTTGAGGCCTTGCCAAAGAATCACATAAAAGGGAATAATTTAAGTTACTAATGACCATGCATGGGTATGGGTACAGGAAATGCCAATAATGTTCTTGGAACCATGGGTACGACTCATCTCAAAAACATTGATATATAAAACATAAGAGAAATAGAGAAAATTAACTATAATAGTAATTTTATGTCCATTATTAACATTATAATACAAAAATATTAACAGAAGTTTAGAGGTGGTTGGGCTACGAGGGATAAGAAATAGATTGTGTAAATTTAGGATAATTTGGTTCTTTCTAGTTTTGTTTTGTTTTCCTTTTTTTGAAGTTTCAACAGAGTCTGCCATGGGTTTGTCTGGAATTATCAAGGCCTTACCATACATGTCCCAGAAGCACAATCAACATTTATGATAAGGACTTGGTGATTCTGAAGAACCTGATACATTTCCAAGGGGAATCAAACACAGGATAAGAACCATAACCATAATCAAACTGGTTATTGTGGAAAACATTTATGGATATGACTGCATCCTTGTTTTGATTTGCGACATTTCAAGTCCTATAGTGAACCTATCAAGCATAGGCTTCTTCTCCCTAATGATGGGTCATGTATAGGACTCAAAACATCAGAAATCAAACAAGTATGCAGTCATATCCTGGAAAATTTTCACAATGATTCCTAGCTGCAAAAAGAATCTCAAAAGTTGTAATGTTACATGAGAGGGTCTTAAAAATTGTCACATCTTAATTTTACAGTCAAACTGTATATTGTTTTATGCTGTAATAAGTGGCATTGTGCACCACGTGGATTTGACATGAACATATTGTCTTACATATTATTGTTTAATTTCTCTGAGCAATTATGGGTCTAATGGATGATTAGTTAGATGAAATTCATTGCTTATTTTTATTATGGAATTTGAATTGTATTGATTAACGTTAGATAGATTTGGCGTGCTTACAGTGATTCACATCAGATAGATTTGACATGCTTATACCACTCACGTTTAGCAAATTGATTTGATGTTTATACTGATAATGATTATCATATTATATGGATAGCTTAACTTGTTTTAACCACTCATGTGGTTGTGTTGAGTGTGATTGTAGTACAAGTTGCTTCCCTAATAGAGGGAAGGTATTTGTTGTCACCCTAGAGTTGCACCCTGAATCGAAAACGTGCGGAAATGGGTAATCCTCTCTCCATTTGAAACAATGGGATCTTCTCACGAAGGTGGATGCCTTAATGATAAGAAAAACCTCTAGAGAACGTTGCTCCCTGTAAGATGTATCAATGAGGATCTCAACTTCTACGTTACAACTTCCCTGGGGAAAAGGGAAGAAAATAACTTGCAAAAAAATCCTAGCTAAAGTGGTGATACACCTAATTTGTTTGATCCACTCAAATCGAGCTTCTAAGAACACTGACTTAGACAAGGAAGAGGCAGAACTTCAACTCCGATTGATCGATACACAAGTATTTCACAAAAAGGTTCTATCTAATGATCTAAGCTTGAGGAAAACGTAGAAATAGCCTTGATGAAAGACACTAAACAGCCACTAATATCCACTATAAACTCAACAAAAGACAATCCAATACAGAACGTGCCCTGCATAAATGACCAGCTAGTAACTAGGTACAAATCCAGATTTGACAAGAAAGAAAAAAATATATCACTTAAGCAAATCTATAGCAATAGTACACTATACCAACTGCTGATAATTGAAAAAACAGTCCTCTTCTCATTGATTTGAAAAAAGGTTACAACACAATCTTTGATAGAAGTTTTTTTGCCAAAAGAGGGATGATTTTTACAAGGCTGAAAAGCCATTAATATAAAAAAATACAATAGCCAAGAGGTGGCGCTGAAAATAGAAGAGGAGACAACTCTTTCATTAGCACAAGTCCAATTTGCGTTGCATGAGCCTCCCAAATTTGTCTTTTTTATGTCTTTTGTCTTGCATGAAGACTCCTTGGCGTTGAAATGGACAGTAACTAATTTTGGGATGTTAAACTCTTTATCATGCAAAAATCGTACGCCCTGCTCCAAATATGGACTTCCTCTTGAGTTGTTTGAACATTTGAAAGCATGAAATAAACAAGAGCATGTATGAAATCCACGCCATGCTAAAATTGGAACTCCAATTGAAACGTTGGACGCTGAGTTGGAATGTTTGAAAGCACGAGTTTGACCAAGAGATGCGCTGGACTTCAATAACTAGTCAACTGAAGCTTTGACAAGTCAACTGAAAATAGCTTTTGCTTGCATGGATTTTCCTCTTATTTTGGTCTCCCTGTTTGTGTTTATTTTCTACGGACTTCTATTTTTTGTCCCTTTTCGTTGACTTTACCTTGGTCTTTTTATTTCTTGCAGACTTTATGTTCTGCGGATTTTATCTCCCCAATCTTATCTTCTTCAGATCTTTCATTTCCTGCCCAAGTCCAATTATTCCTTTGGAATTCTCTCTTGCCTTTGTTTTTTTATTATTTCCTTTCGAAATTCCTGTCAGCTTCTCTTTCCCTCAGAGTTTTTCCGTTGACTAGCTTTACCTTGGTCTTCCTTCGGAATTTTCGTTTTAGTCCATTTCCTCTTCAGAATTCTTTCAGACATGTTTATTTGCCTTAGTCTCGGATTTACTACCTGCCAATTTTCCCAAAAGACTCCTTCTGAATTCTCTGTCTTCTTTATTCTCTCGAGCCTTTATTCTTTTCTATGGAAAAAATGTCAGTCTCCTTTGGATTTTCTGTGGTTGACAATTATTCCGAAGGAATCCTTGACAAAAAATCCGAAGGAATTCCTTCAGACTTTTGTCCGAAGGATTTCCTTCCCTAAATTTTATTCGCTTTGTATTATTCCCTCGGATTTTTGGTTTCGACTTTCCCGCGGACCTCTTCGCTTTCCAAAGAACAACCCTTTGGTTTTTTTTTTGGAGGGCACTCGGGCTTTTTGTAGGGCACCCAGTTCTTTTGGAGGGCACCCGAGCTTTTTGTAAAGTCCTTGAAAAATGCATTCTCTCGGATTTTTGTCCTTCTCTCGCCTTTTGGAAAACATGTCCAAGTCTTCTCATACCCCTTTATTTTTGCGAGGAAAAAAAAAGTCAAAAGCCCCTTTGATTTCCTTCAGACAAAAAGTCCGAAGGAAATCAACCTTGATAACTGCCACTAAGAAATTCACTCGGACTTTTTCTTAAGTCCTTTTGAAAAAACTTTTCTCCCGGACAAAAAAATCTGTCTTGGTTGTTGGTGACGTTTAGCAAAGAGATAAACTTTCCAACCCTATTGTAGGTGTCTTGCTTTCAAGCAGACCGCATGCTTTATATGGTGGTTGTAGGTATTTTGTCCTTGGATCGTGCTTGATTGTGTAACATTGTTGTAGGTCTTCACCCTTTGTTGTAGGTGCTCTTTGTTCATGCATCTAAACCACTACTCACCGTGGCTGCATTTGTTATTTTTATTGTGCACATATCACCTTATTCATGCCTTTAGACTATAGATTAACTAGCTGAAAAGGGAATTAGACTGTTGTAGGAAAGTTTCGAATAGTAGGGATGACAATTTGGCCTGTAGGGCAAAATTGTCAACATTTTTGGCGACTCAACTCGGAAGCATGCCTGCTATGCTAAAGAACTCAGACCATATAGATGTTATTCGAACTTCCAAATTGTAAACTTGATTTTTGACTGAAAATCTCCTCCTGACCTTCGCTGAAGTAACCTTTCTCCCTCAAAAAGAAGGGAAAAACACGAAAGTAGGAAAACTAACTAATAAGCAAATGTGCAAACAAACACTTATTGAACAAAACTGAAACAAACTACTATGCTTGAACAACACTTGGAGGAAAGCAAAACAAACTATGTACATAGAGCTTTGCTCTTCAATAGCAATGTTTCAGATGTATCCCATTGACTAGGATTGGAAGCTCTTGGCCATCCATCTTGGCAAGTTGGAAGGCATTGTGGAATTTTCAGTTGGAGATCCTGCATGGGCCACTTCAAAGGTAATCAAACTTCGTGTGCCTTCCTAGTTTGGCTCGATCCTCATCCCATTTGAGGACCAAATCTCCTTCATTGAAGCTTCATGAGGAAGCTCCTTTGTCAAACGTTCTTTTCCCCTGTCCCTGATGGCTTTCCATGGCTAGCATGGATTGATTTCTTGTCTCTTCCAACTCCATAAGCTCTGCATACCTGATTTCCATAGTCTCATTTTCCAACAACGCAAGTTGATGCATTAGTTCTAAAGCTAGAAACTCAAGAGAAATAGGTAACCTTGCTTCCTTACCCTATACTAGCTTGTATGAAGAGTTGGCTATTGACCTTTTGTAGGTGATCCTATCAGCCCATAGAGCTGACTTCAACTTGAGATGCCATGACCTCTGATTGTCTTCAATAGTCCTTCGTATGATCCTTAAGAGGTTCTTGTTTGTAGATTCAGCAAGGCCATTTATTTGTGGATAATAGTTTGATGAAATGCTGAGATAAACTCTGTGGTGGACAGTCCATTCGCTGATTTTAGATCCCACAAAAGCCATTGCATTTTCAGAAATAATGGTGGAAAGAACTCCAAACCTAGTAAGCAAGCCTTCATAGAAATCAAAAACGTTAGTTTTGTTTGTTTCTTTCAATGCAATTGCTTTCGTCCAACGTGTGAAGTAATCCGTAGCTGTAAGAATCCACTTATGTCCTAAACTCGAAGGAGGATTAATGAGACCAATAAAGTCCAATCCCCACTGGACAAAACGCTGATCCACTGCAATTCGCTAACGGGGCAAGGCTGCAAGTTTAACTTTTCCTACAAACATAGCACATTGTTTGCACTTACTAACCCATGTATGGCAATCGCCAAATATAGTAGGCCAATAATACCCACCTCTCATGATTTTAAGTGCTGTAGTTCTCACGGAAAAGTGTCCTCCACAATGTCTATCATGGAATTCTTCAAGTAATCTTTGAGTTTGGCTTGGTTCTACACACCTTAGTAGCATTCCATTAATATCCTTTTTGAACAAAACCCCATCAACGAGCAAGAATGAAATTGATTGCAATCTGAAATACCTTTTTTTTTAAGCACTTTGGTGAGAAGGGTAAATACCATTTTGTAGATAACTTACCAAATCACAGAACCAACTGGAAGATGAGGTGTGAATAGTAGCAATCTCTTCATCATTTGATACTAAAACAATTTCATTAGCTTCTTGCAAGCCCTGAGCTAGATGCTCACAAAGTCTTTTGTCTCTAACCAACATTGTAACCTTAATCTCTACGTCATATTCCATTACCTTGGTTATCTAACCAGCGCTCTTCTCATTTATGTCTTTGTTCAGAAAAAATTCTTTGATGCTTGGATGAGCAACCATTAGATGTACTTTATTATTAGACAACAAGTGCCTAAATTTTTTCAGAGATCTTATAACTGAAAGGACATGCTTTTTAACAAAAGAATACCTTGTTTCATACTCCTCCAAGTCTTGGCTATAAAAAGCTATTGACTGCTCCAAATCTTCATGATTATGTTGCATAAAAATCCTTGAAATGGTGTCCACATTAGCTACGTATACAGAATGAAATCTTTCGTAAAATCTGGATTTCAAAGCATAGGAGCACTTGCTATGGCTTTCTTAACATCTTCAAACCCTTTTACTTCCTCTTTGGACCAGCTGAAGTTCTGATTTTTCTTTAGCATGGTTGTAAGTGGTTTAGCTACAATAGCGAAATCTGAAATGTATCTCCTTATAAAGTTGATTTTTCCAAAGAAACTTTGTAAGGCCTTTTCGTGCTTAGGCAAGGAGAGTGCAAGAATGGATTGAATCCTTTCAGAATATATGTTTAAACCATGTTTTGAAACATGTCCAAGAAACTTACCTTCATGAACTAAAAATACACACTTTTTGGGATTTAAAGATATCCCAAATTGCCTAAACTTTTCAAAAACTTGCTTAAGATGAACCATGTGATCTGCATTCTTTGAAAACACTATTATATCATCCAAATAAACAAGCACAAACCTGTTAAGAAGGCCTTGAAAGGCCATATCCATGGCTCTCTGAAAGGTTGCTCTAGCATTAGACAAACCGAACAGCATCTTTTTGTATGCAAATGTCCCCCACTTAATTGTAAACGCTGTCTTGAATTGGTCCTCTTCTTTGACCAAAATCTGGTTGTAACCACTCTATCCATCCAACAAGGAAAACCTATCTGAACCTGCAACAAGTTGTAAATTTTGTTCCATTGATGGCAATGGATAGTGGTCTTTAAGTGAAGCCCTGTTTAAATCACGGAAATCAACACAAACGAATCTCACCATTCTTTTTTCGTACCAGAACAAGGTTCCCCACCCAAGTTGAGTGCTTGATTGGAAATATAATAGCGGATTCTATGGGTTTGTGAAGCTCATCTCTCATCAGAAGCTCAACTCTCATCAAAAGCTCAAGCTTTGGATTGATTGGTCTTTGTCTTTGTCTCACTGGTTAGTTTCCTCCTCTAACTCAATGGTGTGTTGAGTCAAACTTGGATCAAAACCTTTGAGATCACTATACTTCCATGTAAATATATTAGTGAAACTTGTGCATAAATCAATAAAAGCTTTCTTTTGTGGACAAGGATGATTTCTCTTTCCTTAGCTCATCATCTCCACTGAAAATATTTTCAAGAATGACCAATCCCTTGGGTAGCCTATTCATTCTCAGTTGTACACCCAGATCACCATACTGTTGTAAGTGTTTTCACTGATTTCTTGAAGAAAACTCAGCCTCTTCCTACAAAAATCTCACAATTTGATTGTCATTTTCAAACACCTGTCAATTCTCATGGTTATCCAGAACAGAAAGCCTTACAACTACCTTTATATGTGATTGAAAATTGTCACTTTTCACATCAGTTAGAATGTTAAATTGTGCCCTAACAGCAGCCAACCTATCAACGTGTTTATTACTATCTCTTGGTATTGCCTAAATATTGAAACACTGAAAATCTTCAAGTAAATCCCAAACTCTATGTTTGTAAGATTTAAGCAACAAATTCTTGCATACATTCAAACCTTACTTGGTGGACTACAAATTCACTATCTCCAAACACTTGCAAACAATTGACTTTCATCTTCCTAGCCCACTGCAAACCGTGAACTGGTGCTTCATATTCAGCAACATTGCTTGAACAACGAAACTGAAATTTAATAGAGGAGAAATACTTTTGTTCTGTAGAAGAAATTAACATCATTCCAGCTCTAGTTCCATGTTTATTTTTTGATCTATCAAAGTACAATTGCCACAAGCCTTCATTAGATTCACCATCTTTGACCGTCGCTGGAATTAGTGCATCGTTCTCATGAAGACAATACACACCAAGACCTTCCTCTTCAATCAGCTTGTAGGGATCATGTTCATGCAAGGTAGAAGCCCACTCATCAAAAAACAAATCTGGAACTCTATCCAAAGGTGAGTCATTTTCTACATCACTAGTTTGTAATATTTCATCTGAAATGATATAGTTCGTATTCACAACACTACGCATATATGGCTCCATATGAACACGTGCAATAGGCTCTGAATTAATTGTTACCTTTGTACCATACCTAGTTATGAACAGAGAATAGGTCAAATTAGCTGATAAATATCCCTTAATCTTTGAGGTGAAGACCCTTGAACGACACAGCAAAATAACAAGGCAAGTCCACCACTACATCTTGTTGAATAGTAACGTTAAGACAAGCATGTAATGTCAATTTCAGATATTTGATAATCCCTACCGTCTTTGCTGGTGAACCATCCAACTGCAATACCCTTTTAGTATTTGGTTTATAAAAAAGCCGATCTTGTCTACAATCTGTTTGGGCATTACTATACTGCTATCTCCATTATCCACCATACAATTATGAACCAAAGTATCACCCACTATCAAAGAAAGATAAAAAAGAGGAGTTTTCTTTAATTTTACCTCAGTTTTGTCCACCTTGACATCTTATATCCTAGTTGTAGCTGTTGCTTAGTTGGTTGATCCGAATTTATCAAGACAACACCTTTCTCAATCGGTTTTGAAGACAATTCAAGAGCTGAAAGTTCTTGAATGAGTTTATCCTTTTGCCCTAGAATTGAAAGAGAATCCCACATGCTAACGCTAATGTTAGACTTCTTCATTTGATTTATAATACTGAACTGAGATGCACTAACCTTTGATTGTACTTTTTGAAACACTTGTTCACAAATTAGAAGTATTTGTTGCACTTTACTAACCTCTATATTCTGATTTTTTTGCGCTGTGGGGGCAGCAAGCTGTTATTTTGTATTTTTAGCCACAATACTAGGAGTACTTGAAGTATTTGCTACCGCTTGGGCTTCATCAACAGCTCTTCTTTTAGTTCTCTGATAGGTTATAGTTGCAACTTGACCACTTGAATCGTTAGTATTAACATCTTGAGTAAAAGCAACATGATCATCTACCTACCAATTTACATTAATAGCATCTGGCTGCCCTTGAACTTGATGAGTCTCCTTGTGATGTCAAACTTGTATCTTGATATTGACCTCCTTGGAAAAAAAACTCTTCTTGTGTCATCTATGGCAAGGTGATGTTCTGTGATACCAAGGCTTGGTTTTGAGCATCATTGAAATTTGAACGCTGCCAACCTGAATCCTGCACCAAATTATTTTGAGGTGGAGTTGGAACAATGGGTTTTGAAGTGGAAGGAGCATTCGGATCAAGAGCAGCATATGGCTTAGCTGGAGTTATGGCTCTTTGTGCTTGATAAAGAGGTCTATTTTCTCTGAAACCCTGATAAAAAGGCTTTTGATCTTTGAAACACTGATAGGTGTTCTGATTTTGCTGTTGATATGGTCTATTTGACTGAAATTGTTGTCTTTTGAGCTGTACTATTTCATTTCCAAAAGAATAGCAAACTTTTCAACTCTTCTCACTAGCTTGACTCGTAGGGGATGCAATAGGAACTTGAGGTGCTGGAATTGGAGCCAAGAATGGAATTTGGGAAACTTGAGGCGCTGGTATAGAATTTATTTCTGAAAATATGAGCATTGGATGTCTTGGAGAAAGCTTATCAGCTTGTATCAAACTATTTTCAGCCTTAATTGCAACCTCATAAGCATCCGGCAAAGTAGTACCACCCGTTGACTGTATTATCACACTAATGTCAGAATTAAGATCTTTCAAATAGTACAGAAATACATATTGAGGGGATGGCCTAATCAACACAAGTATCTTAGTCCATGTTTTTTGGAATCTGAGGTTAAAATCAGAGATGACCTCATACGGAGCCCTTGTTATGGTGGTCAATTGCTCAACCAAAGAGAGATGATCAGATTTGTCCTCAAATTACCTGACCAATGTTGCGCCCAATTCATCCCAGATGGCAATGGAATTAAGTGGCAAATTTTTATACCATTGCAACGCATTTTCTTTGAAAGAGGCAACCAACAATCTAACAGCAACATTATTTTCAACAATATTATCGACTGAACAGAGATTAGCAACATCTTGGATATGCTCAATAGGGGTTGTTTGATTTTCTCCTTAAAAAAATGGAATGCTCTTGAGGGCAGATACTGGAATATCATTCAATTAAACTAAATTCAATGGACTTCCCCTATTTGGTCTCTGATGGCCATTTGAATAGTAGGGATTGTTGTGTTTAGAACAATAGGATGAGGGGGAGGTAAATATTCTCTTTGAAGATATGGATTTGCCCTCCTAGACCTTGCTCTTTTATAAGTTACAAATTCAAAAGGAATACCTTTACTTGTTGATCTTGTGGTAACTTTTGACATAAACGAATTGTCTGAATGATGTTATGAACTCTACAATTGAATGTAGATGAATATCTTCCCCTGCTGTGAAACCTCTTTAGATATGCAAAGAGCTTTTTCGTGATCCCACCGAGCGTGCCAAAAACTGTTGTCAACCTGGAGTTGCACCCTAAATCGAAAACATGCTGAAATGGTTAATTCTCTCTCCAGTTGAAACAATGGGATCTTCTCACGAGGGTGGGTGCCTCAATGGTGAAAAGAACCTCCAGATAAGGCTAGTGCATGTAAAATGTATCAATTGAGATCTCAACTTCTACGCTACAAACTGCCTAGGGAAAAAGGAAGAAAAGAACTTGCAAGAAAATCCTAGCTAAAGCAATGATACACCTAATTTGTTTAATCCACTCAAATCAAGCTTCTAAGAACACTGATTCAGACAAAAAAGAGGCAAAACTTCAACTCCAATTGATCAATACACAAGTATTTCACGAAAAAATTCTATCTAATGATCTAAGCTTGAGGAAAATGTAAAAATAACCCTGATGAAAGGCACTAAACAGCCACTAATATCCACTATAAACTCAGTAAAGGACAATCCAACACAGAACGTGCCCTGCATAAATGACCAGCTAGTAACTAGGTACAAACCCAGATTTGACAAGGAAAAAAAATCTATCACTTAGGCAAATCTATAACAATAATACACTATACCAACTATTAGAAATTGAAAAAAGACGATCCTCTTCTCATTGATTTGAAAAAAGGTTACAGCACAATCTTTGATAGATGTTTTCTTGCCAAAAGAGGAATGATTTTTAGAAGAGGAGACAACTCTTTCATTAGCCCAAGTCCAATTTGCGTTGCATGAGAATTCCAAATTTGTCTTTTGTCTTGCATGACTCCTTGGCGTTAAAATGGACGATAGCTAATTTTGAGATGTTAAACTCTATTATGCAAAAATGGTATGCCCAGCTCCAAATATGGACTTCCTCTTGAGTTGTTTGAACGTTTGAAAGGATGAGATAAACAAGAGCATGCATGAAATCCACGCCATGCTAAAATTAGAACTCCAATTGAAACATTGGAAGCTGAGTTGGAACGTTTGAAAGCACGAGTTTGACCAAGAGATGCGCTGGATTTCAACAACCAGTCAACTGAAGCTTTGACCAATCAATCAAAAATAGCCTTTGCTTGCATGGATTTTCCTCTTATTTTGGTCTTTCTGTTCGTGTCTATTTTTTGCAAACTTCTATTTTCTGCCCCTTTTCGTTGACTTTACCTTGGTCTTTTTATTTCTTGCGGACTTTATGTTTTGCGGATTTTATCTCCCTGATCTTATCTTCTTCGGATCTTTCATTTCCTACCCAAGTCCAATTATTCCTTCGAAATTCTGTCTTGCCTTTGTTTTTTTAATTATTTCTTTTTGGAATTCCTATCGGCTTCTCTTTCCCTCAAACTTTTTCCGTTGACTAGCTTTACCTTGGTCTTCCTTCTGAATTTTTGCTTTGGTCCATTTCCTCTTCGGAATTCTTTCGGACTTATGTTTATTTGCCTTAGTCTCAGATTTACTACTTGCCAATTTTCTCAAACGACACCTGAATTCTCTATCTTCTTTATTCTCTTGAGGCTTTATTCTTTTCTACGAAAAAAATGTCAATCTCCTTTGGATTTTCTGTGGTTGACAATTATTTCGAAGGAATCCTTATCAAAAAGTCTGAAGGAATTCCTTCGAACTTTTGTCCGAAGGATTTCCTTCCCTAAATTTTCTTCGCTTTGTATTATTCCCTCGGATTTTTGGTTTCGACTTTCCCGCGGACAAAAGGTCCACGGGATTTGTTCCTTCGCTTTCCAAAGAACAATCCTTTGGTTTTTTTTTTTGGAGGGCACCCAGGGTTTTTGTAGGGCACTCCGGCTTCTGGAAGGGCACCCAGGGTTTTTGTATGGCACCCAAGCTTTTGGTAAAGTCCTTGAAAAATGCATTCTCTCGAATTTTTGTCCTTCTCTCGCCTTTTGGAAAACATGTCTGAGTCTTTTCATACCCCTTTATTTTTGCGAAAAAAAGAAGTCAAAAGCCCCTTTGATTTCCTTTGGACTTTTTGTCCGAAGGAAATCAACCTTGATAACTGCCACTTAGAAATTCACTCGGACTTTTTCTTAAGTCCTTTTGAAAAAACTTTTCTCCCAGACAAAAAAGTCCGAAGGAGATTGTCCTCCTCTCATAGCCCGAAAGAATTCGGGCTTTGTAGGTCTTCATTGTTGGTGACGTTTAGCAAAGAGATAAACTTTTCGACCCTGTTGTAGGTGTCTTGCTTTCAAACAGACTGCATGCTCTATATGGTCCCTGTAGGTGTTTTGCCCTTGGATCGTGCTTGATTGTCTAACATTGTTGTAGGTCTTCACCATGACTGCACTTAATACCTTTGTTGTAGGTGCTCTTTGTTCATGCTTCTAAACCACTACTCACCGTGGCTGCATTTGATATTTTTACTGTGCACATATCACCTTATTCATGCCTTTAGACTATAGATTAACCAGCTGAGAAGGGAATTAGACCGTTGTAGGAAAGTTTCGAATAGTAGGGGTGACAATTTGGCCTGTGGGGCAAAATTGTCAACAATATCATCAGGGAAAAAGAGAGAGAGGCGTTATTGATGGCAAGTAAGAGATAAATATGTATGTAGGTTGTGAATCTTCATTTGACAGTGAACTTGTGTGTAGAACATTCAATATTACCCAAGAAAAGATATATACAAGGTTTTGATAACTTGTAAGTTGTTTTGTTGTTGGCCTCCATATAAAATTTTGCCCAAGTATGAGAAGGTGGACATTCAAGCAAAAGTGGCAAGTTCAGACAACCTCAGGTTCTCACCAAAGAAGAAGTCTTTGGGTTTTCAAAGTCGCAAGACTTAGGGTTTCTGAGGACACAATGCAAATTGGGTTTCCAACGGTGCTTGATTTCTAAATGTTTTATAAGCAAAAGTAATTTGAGTTACAAACCCGAATTACTCATGGACAGTGTATTTTGGGTTCTCCAAGGAGCATTACTTAATTACTGTTGACCATTTTTTGCCCAACGGGCCAAAAATCGGTCCCCTTCTGTCCCTGTTGTTCTGGGCTTTTTCAATTTTTGATTTTACATGAATCTGGCGATTTCTACGGACTCTGCAAGGCCATTTCTACGGACTTCACCAGAACTTCTACGGACTGTGCAGTGAGTCTTTCGGCGCATGAAGAACCAGTTCAAAGAGTGCAAAGTTTTAAAAAGCTTCTTCGAACTCTTGTCTGAAGAAATTCATGAGAAAAGAGAGCTAAAGTGGTTCAACGACATGATCTTTCAAAGAGATAGCAGCTTTGAACCGTTGAACCATTGAACCGGTTCAACGTCTTGGTTCATCGCTTTGGTTCAACGACTTGGTTCAGTTGGCTTGGTTCAACGCAAAGTTCAATCAGCAAAGTTCATCGCTTTGGTTCAATCAAACGGTTCATCGGCTTGGTTCAACGCATTGGTTCAACGTTTTGGTTCAATGCTTCGGTTCACTCAGTCGGTTCAACGCCTTGGTTCATCGACAAAGTTCAACGCAAAGTTCAAAGGCTCGGCTCAATTCGTCGGTTCAACGGCTTTTGGTTCAACGCAAGGTTCATCGGCTCGATTCAAAGCTTGGTTCAGCGACCATTTGAACCGTTGAACTGGTTCAATGGATTGGTTCAACGGTTGGTTCAAAGGAGCGGTGCAAACGAAAGTTCAAGCCTCTCGAAGGACAAGTGCCCTTGCGGAGGGCAATTCTGGGTTCAGGAGCCCTTGCGGAGAGCAGGGAGCACTTCAAAGAGGCCACGAAAAAAAAAAGGCCGCAAGGTAAGATCTTTCGAAATTTTGTTAAGGCAAAGTCACAATTCTTTCGGACTTTTGTTCGAAGGAATTCCTTCAGACAAAAAGTCCAAAGGAATTCGAAAAAGCCGCGAGCTCAGAAAAGGAGTCGGGGAAAACCCCGAAAGCAATCAAAGTGGCCAATTCTCGTAAACTTTTTGTCCGCGGGAAAATTGTCCGCAAAAAAAGCCCGCGGGGAAGAAATCCGAAGGATAGAGTCCGCAGAAAGGGCCGAAGCAGGAAGCCAAAGGAATTTGCCAAGGACGGTGACGTCCCGGAAGCCGTCAACTTCAAGAAGACATACTAGCCGTTAGGTATTCAAACGCTGTGATGCGCCGGCGAACGTTAAATTTTACACCAGGAAATCCAGAGCGCAGAAGGCGCCAAGTGGCAACCGCGGAATGCTTTGACATGCTTTTCTAAGAGCAGCGGAACGTGCCACGTGTCCCTTGCAAGCCTCGGCGGAAGCCGACAAGTGTCAGCACCCACAATCTCTCTTTTGTCCCGCAAGAACTGTGGTGGGCCCCGGACGAATTGCTAAAGGGAGTGGAAGCCGACACATGTCCTCTTCTGCAGGACCTTCAAAGGGTGCCTAAAGCTTCCATGAGTCAAGCGGATGCTGCCACGTGTCCTGCCCGTTTCACAGCGGAACGCGCCACATGTCACTTATTTGAAAATCAGCAGAAAAGAGCCCAAGGAACGCAGCAACCCACCAGAAGATAGCCCCGAGGGCTGAATAAACCAGGATGAGACAAAGCGCAGGAAAAGACAACGCAGTTCAAGTGGCAAAGGGGAGGCAAGTTATTGCCAGATGGTCACCAAACGGCGCAAACAGTGAGCGGCACAACCTGCTCTCTCCATTTGGCATTTATGAGGGGACAAACCGCAGTCTGTTTGCAGGGAAAGAGCAATCCGTTTGCAGAAAAGAGGCGCGTCTCGTGTTTTCATATTAATGTTGAGACGCCAAAGTCAAAGTAGGCGCTGACAATCAAACGGCTTCCTCTTCCCAAGGTTCAAAACGCACATGGGCCACTTGAAAAAAGAGCGCCAAGTTCTCTTCCTCTCGCTATATATTGTAAAAATTCTCATTTGAGAAGGATCCATTCTCTCAGCCTTAAGGCAAAACTCTGCCCAAAAATCTCTCGGGCTTGTAAGGCAGAACTCTCCCAAATTTTACCTTGAATCAGGACTTTCTATTTGAGCTTCCACTTTCGGATGTGTCTATGTCTTTGCTCTGTGTTAAGTCATTTTCCTTATGCTTTCGCAGGGTGATTTCAGCATGTCTAGTGCATTGTGACTTTCTTTTTTGCAGGATTGCTAGAAGTGTCCCAAAATGAGTGTAGGTCCCTGTGAATAGGCTGCCATAAGTGTGTCTGAAGACGCCTCTGGTAGTTTCTTCTTCCCTGTATTTCCACGGACCCCTAGCTCACTGATGCAGAAGGATTTCTCGTATCAAATGAAGTGTATGGGTACTTCTTGGTGAAAAGTGTATATTCGGGCTGGGTGGGTCATCATTTTGGTGTATCACATTTTCTACTTTTAGGTTTAGGTTTTGTTTCAACATCTTTCTCCTTTTTCACCCCCCCCTTTTTACATTTTTTTGCTAGCAGTAGGAGAAACCAGGGCCTAACCGATACATCAGAGGGAGCTAGCCCTTATCTAGAGACTCTCTCCTCCAGCTTCGCCGGTCCCACAAGCGAGAGGGGAGTTTCCATTGTTGCGTGTGGAAGGGCGGGAGCTAGACGTCCTCCCCCGAGTGCAATCCACTGCGTCAACAATTACTTCATAAGTTGTGAGCAGTCAGAAGCCCGAAATAAGTTAAGGGGCTTGACAAACCCAAGCAGTCAGAAGCCCGAAATAAGTTAAGGGGCTTGACAAACCCAATTTGGTCTCGCAAAATAGTGCTCCTCGGATTCTTCAAGGGACAAATCTTCTCGAAAGAATACTCCAAGGGTCATTGACAAATCCGAAGGGCATTTCCTTCTCCAAGTGGACAGTTGCAAGTTTCCCGAAGGCTCTTTTGAGCTTCGGGAGGACCATTTCAAAAGCCGAAGGGCACTTTTCTCGACGAAATGACTGTTGACCATTTTGGCCTTGCAGTCGGTCTTCTTCTTCCCTTGTTGTTCTGAGCCAGTTCAAATTTGGTTGCACAAGTCTTTCGGCAAAAGGAGGAACTAGTTCAATGGTTCGACGTCGGGGTCCAATGCCATGAGCTTTCCAAGAACTTTGAACTTGAAATTTGAACCATTGTTGGTTCAACGGCTTGGTTCAAAGGCTTGGTTCATCGGCTTGGTTCAAAGGCTTGGTTCAACGGTTTGGTTCATCGGCTTGGTTCAAAGGTTTGGTTCATCAGCTTGGTTCAACGGCTTGGTTCAAAGGCTTGGTTCATCGGCTTGGTTCAATCGCTTGGTTCAACAACTTGGTTCAAAGGTTTGGTTCAATCGCTTTGAACTTGGAAATATTGAACCGTTGAACTGTTGAACCATTGTTGGTTCAATCGGTTGGTTCAAGCGATTGGTTCAATCGCTTTGAACTTGGAAATATTGAACTGTTGAACTGTTGAACCATTGTTGGTTCAAGCGCTTGGTTCAATCGGTCGGTTCAATCAAAGGGTTCAATCAGTGGGTTCAAGCGGTTGGTTCAAGCGGTCAAATGAATGAGTAGAACACAGTATTAAACCATTGAACCGTTGAACCAATTGTTGTTCAATCAGTGGGTTCAATCGAAAAGTTCAAGGGAGTCTCCCAAAGCCCGAAGGACAAGTGCCCTTGCAAAGGGCAGGAAACACTTGCAAAGGGATCAAAGAAAAGGCCGAAGGAATCGACCAAATGGCGACGGGCACGCAGACGTCAGCTTTGCAGAAATGAAATAACCGTTGGTTTTTTAATGAAAAGCGCGAACCCGAAGAAATTCAAAGGCTTAAAGCCAGAAGGAATAAATCGTCGAGGAGGGAGTCCAAAGAGCCGAAGAATTAGCAAAAGATAGCCCCCGAAGGACGAAGGAGCCAGAAAAGACAAAGCCAAGAAGAGGCAAAAGAGCCAAGTGCAGAAACGGACAAAACAGTCCAAGTGGCAAAGAAAGGTGTTGACTCATGGAGTTACTCTAGCGATTGACACAATATCTGTCAATTGGTCATCAAGAGGCGCGAATAGTGAACGGCGCGACCCATTTTTCTTCACTTTGCATTGATGAGCAGACAAGCCACGTAAATGTCTTGAAGGAGCGGTCTTGTTTGCAGACAAACGGTGCGGCCCATAATTTCACATATGACGTTTAATATATCTTAAACGCCTAAAATCAAAACAGGTGCCGACACAGCATTATCTATCAAGCGGCTTCCTCTTCCCAATGCTCGAAACGCACATGGGCCATTTGTAAAAGAGCGCTAAAAGGCCTCTTTCTTCCTCTATATATGAAAAACTTTTCATTTTGAGAAAGGGATCTCTTGGCTTGTAAGGCGAAGCTCTGCTGGATTTTACCTTGAATCAAGACATAGCATTTTTACCTCTATTTGAGCTTGCACTTTCGTATATGTCTATGTTTTTGTTTTGTGCTAAGTCATTTTCTTTATGCTTTCACAGAACGATTCCAACATATCTAATGTATTGTGAGTTCTTCTTTTGCAAGTTAGCCAGAAGTGTCCACAGCAGGAATATAGGCGCATGTGAATACGCTGCCAAAGTGTCTTAGAACGCTTTTGGTAGTTCTTCCTCCTTGTATCTCCATCGCACCCCTAGCTCACTGATGCAGAAGAATTTTCCGTATCAAATGAAGTGTATACCAACTTGTTCTTGGTGGAAAGTGTAACTCAAGCTAAGTAGATCAACTTTTTGGTGTATCACTGTTTTAGTTTAGGTTCTATTTTTCAGCATCCTTCTCTCTTTTCACCCCCCCCATTGTTAGCAATAGGAAATCCAAGACCACAAAGATACATCAAAGGGAGATAGCCCTTATCTAGAGACTCTCCCCCCAGTTTTGCCAGACCCACAGGGAAGAGGAGAGTTTCCATTGTGATGCGTGGAAGACAAGAGCTCAGTCTCCTGTCAAGGGTGCAATCCACTGCGTCAACGATTTTTGGCACGCCCAGTGGGACCACGTTTTAACACTCAGAAAAGTTCCAGGATTGGTGTTGGTCCTGCTACAGCAGAACGAACCATTAATACAGCTTCTGACCTTTAATCAAGGGATTGTGGGACAAGTGTTGTCCAAAGAGTTGAAGAATTTTGGTGTCCTTCAACCAACCAGCGTTTGGAGGCTTTTTCATCAACACCAATGGCAACTCTGAGTTGAATCATCTGGTTAAGCAGTTCTGGTGCCATCAAGAAATCACATTTTTTGTATGTATAATCCCACTGCTCAGCATAATGGGCCTTTATTCCTTCATTTAACTATGATCAAGCTCAGGTTCATGGAATCACCTCGAGCAACGCTCCTAGTTGCCCTTCAACAATAAGGGAAGTAACGCTGGAGTTTGAGAAGCAAGTGATGGAGATAGACAGATTGGATGAGCAGTATAGATATCAGCAAGAGCTTATGTACAAGGAGTGTTTGTTTAGGCAGGCTCAGGGCTTGCAATCCATGGAGGAGGAGGTAGCAAAATAGAAGAGTCCATTCATTCAAGGTAGTCAGCGTTGTGTGCCCCCTCTTATTCTAAAGAAAGCTCCCTCTTGTGCACCAAATCTTTTCTACCAGATAGCACTTGCTCACTCTAGCTCATCTGATGCATTAATCAATCCTGCTCTTAATCCCTTGCACCTAGCTTTTCAGCATCAAAGAGAACTAGAGCAACTCCCCATAGAGATGAACCTTCTCAATTCCTTAGATTGTGAATCCTCCTTTGAAGGAAATACCATGAACCAGCACATCTCTCTTCAGAAATTTCTTCCTATGCATGAGCAGACCCTTCCTAGTCTTCCTCAACTTCCTCAGGTCTCTCAACATGATGTCAAGATTCCAAGTTGGAAGAGGGAATATCATTAACCAGCTCAGGACCTTGAAGAGGATAAAGTTGCTACATGTTCACAAGGAGAAAATCCCAATCCCAAGGTCATGCGTTGGAAGCAAACAGTGGAATCATGGGGCAAGGAGGAAAAGCAAGTTTTTGCTCAAAGCCTTGAAGAAGACGAAGCTGCTCCTACTCATCATGATGATGCTTGTGACCTCCAAGAAAGGCTCTTCCAAGAGAATATAGCCAGGAAAATTGCAGAATTGGAATCCAGAATGAGGTTCCTCAGCCAAAGTGTGATGGACAGTTCAGATCAAGCAGAAGATCCTACATTTGAACACACCCCATCTACACCCCTCCAAGAGAGTTATCAAGCCATATCTGATATAGATGAAGTGCTGGCCAAATGGAAGGAAGAGAATCATTCGATTCTAGCTCAAGGACTGCCTCCTCTTCCACATGAGTTCGTCCATCAGCCTTCCACTTCACCCCTTCTCAAGGAGGAACCTGTTTTGAAAGGGGCAAGTAAAGAGGAGTATACTCAGTTCATGATTGATCAGGGAGACCCCATGAGTACAGATGAGAAGGAGATCGCCATAGATGTCATGGAGGAGCATGGACAATCTCTTGTTCATGTTTTGAATGATTCATTTGAAGTCATTGGGGCAGGCTGCACTCCTCTTCAAGGAGGCTATGAGCTGACTAAGCGTGGAGAAGGCAGCATTGGGACTCAAATAAGTATGCAAAAGGACTGCAAGCTTTCAAATTTATCCTTTCAAGAGGTTGGTGAATCTGAAGATGATATTTTCGAAGTCATCAAGGAGGAACCTATTTTGAAAGAGGCAAGTGAAGAAGAGAGGATCCAATTTGCAGCTGATCAAGAAGTTCTCATGGATGTCAATGAGGAAGGAATCCTCATGGATGCTCCTTTTGAAGACATCATCAACAATGGAGAAGACACAGGTCATGCATACATGCGGATGTTCCAACAATATGAAGAGGAACGTAAGCATGGTGAGCTCTCTCCTCCCTTGTTTGATAAACTTCCTTGTTGCTTTGATGAGGAAGATGACCATGCCATGGAGACTGAGTTGGAGGAGGATCAGGTGGATGTCTTTGGACAACTAGAGACTTTGATCCTTGAGCAGGAAAAGGAGAAGCCTCTCTATCTTGAGAACAACTTTGAAGAAGAGAGCCTTGAACAAGAAGGTGATGTTCTGTGGGATGAGCAATCAGTCTGTGATTCCATTTTAGACATCACAACAGTCACCCTTCTTCAAGAAAGCCATGAAGGAACAGAAGGTGAGTTTGACAGGTCTTCAATAAAGCAGAAGGGAACGGGTCAAACCATGATGCATGTTAAAGAAGCTATGCATATCAAAGGGCTTATGGTGATGAGCCAATAGCCAACGATTTCTTGGTAAAACATGCCACATGAAGAGCCAGCATTCGACAAGCTTCCAAGAACAAGAAGAGTACATATATGTTGGGAGCATGTTTGACTCTGATCCACTCGGATGCAAGCCAATCGAGGTGGCAGGCAAGAGGAGCGGGTCACCAAATCTCCATTCCATTCAGCCACTTGTTTGGCACCATAAGTTTCCTTGCCATGAAAGAGACTTAAGAAGTTTTCCCTTTGATCCAAGAGGGAGGCAAATATACCTGGTTAGCTATATATAATAGTTTGCTTTCAGTTTTCTTTCCCTATTTTCCCTAAGTGTTGTTTGCACAAGTAGTGTTTTTAGCCTTGTGTGTGTTTTCCTTTGTGTTTGGGGTAAAAGCCTCATGATTGATTCTTGGATCCGTCGGCGCTGTTGCTAACTTTTTTCAAGTTCCGTTCTGACTCCGTGCCCAATGGACTTTAAGGCAACTGGTTTCTAAGCATAACAGGCATGCTTCCCCTGGGAATCGCCATTTTGTTGACCATTTTGGCCCTGCAAGCCAAAATCGGTCTCCTTCCCTTGTTGCTCTGAGCCAGTTCAAATTTGGTTGCACAAGACTTTCGGCAAAAGGAGGAACCAGTTCAATGGTTCGACGTCGGGGTCCAATGCCATGAGCTTTCCAAGAACTTTGAACCATTGTTGGTTCAAAGGTTTGGTTCAACGGCTTGGTTCAAAGGCTTGGTTCAAAGGTTTGGTTCATCGGCTTGGTTCAAAGGCTTGGTTCATCGGCTTGGTTCAACGGCTTGGTTCAACGGCTTGGTTCATCGACTTGGTTCAACGGCTTGGTTCAAAGGTTTGGTTCAATCGCTTTGAACTTGGAAATATTGAACCGTTGAACTGTTAAACTGTTGAACCATTGTTGGTTCAAGCGCTTGGTTCAATCGCTTTGAACTTGGAAATATTGAACCGTTGAACTGTTGAACCATCGTTGGTTCAAGCGCTTGGTTCAATCAAAGGGTTCAATCAGTCGGTTCAATCAAAGGGTTCAATCAGTTGGTTCAAACAGTTGGTTTAAGCGGTCAAATGAGTGAGGAGAACACAGTATTGAACCGTTGAACCAATTGTTGGTTCAATCAGTCGGTTCAATCGAAAGGTTCAAGGGAGTCTCCCAAAGCCCGAAGGACAAGTGCCCTTGCGGAGGGCAGGGAACACTTGCAAAGGGATCAAAGAATAGGCCGAAGGAATCGACCAAATGGCGACGAGCGCGCAGACGTCAACTTTGCAAAAATGAAATAACCGTTGGTTTTTTAATGAAAGGCGCGAACCCGAAGGAATTCAAAGGCTTAAAGCCAAAAGGAAGAAATCATCGAGGGAGTCCAAAGAGCCGAAGAATTAGCAGAAGATAGCCCCCGAAAGACGAAAGAGCCAGAAAAGACAAAGCCAAGAAGAGACAAAAGAGCCAAGTGCAGAGACGGACAAAATAGTCCAAGTGGCGAAGGAAAGTGTCGACTCAAGGAGTTACTCTAGCGGTTGACACAATATCTGCCAATTGGTCATCAAGGGGCGCGAACAGTGAACGGCGCGACCCATTTTTCTTCACTTTGCATTGATGAGCAGACAAGCCGCGTGAATGCCTTGAAGGAGCGGTCTTGTTTGCAAACAAACGGTGCGGCCCATAATTTCACATATGATGTTTAATATATCTTAAACGCCTAAAATCAAAACAGGAGCCGACACAGCATTATCTATCAAGCGGCTTCCTCTTCTCAATGCTCGAAACGCACTTGGGCCATTTGTAAAAAGGCGCTAAAAGGCCTTTTTCTTCCTCTATATATAAAAAACTTCTCATTTTGAGAAAGGGATCTCTTGGCTTGTAAGGCGGAGCTCTGCGGAATTTTACCTTGAATCAAGACATAGCATTTTTACCTCTATTTGAGCTTGCACTTTCGTATATGTCTATGTTTTTGTTTTGTGTTAAGTCATTTTCCTTATGCTTTCACAGAACGATTCCAGCATATCTAGTGTATTGTGAGTTCTTTTGCAGGTTAGCCAGAAGTGTCCACAGCAGGAATATAGGCGCATGTGAATAGGCTGCCAAAGTGTGTCTTAGAACGCCTTTGGTAGTTCTTCCTCCTTGTATCTCCATCGCACCCCTGGCTCACTGATGCAGAAGAATTTTCTGTATCAAATGAAGTGTATACCAGCTTGTTCTTGGTGGAAAGTGTAGACTCAAGCTAAGTAGATCAACTTTTTGGTGTATCACTGTTTTAGTTTAGGTTTTGTTTTTCAGCATCCTTCTCTCTTTTCACCCTCCCCCCCATTGTTAGCAATAGAAAATCCAAGACCACAGAGATACATCAAAGGGAGATAGCCCTTATCTAGAGACTCTCCCCCCAGTTTTGCCAGACCCACATGGAAGAGGGGAGTTTCCATTGTGATGCGTGGAAGACAAGAGCTCAGTCTCCTGTCAAGGGTGCAATCCACTGCATCAACAAGGACCATTTGCGAAAGTCCAAAGAATCATACAGGAAGCCCGAAGGGTCTCTCACCCTTCGCGAAAGTCCATTTTGAAAAATCCAAAGGCAAATTCCGAAGGAAGAGAGCAAGAAGAAAGCTTCAGACAAAATATCTGAAGGAATTCCTTCGAACAAATTGTCCCAAGGAATTCCTTTGGGAGATTTGCCCAAGACAAATAGATCCCGAAGAACAAAGGAGCCCACAGACAAAGTCCAAAGTAGGAGAGATCAAAAAGCCCGAGTTACTCTACATAGAGTAAATCAGGATTCTTCAATGGCTTAGCTTGAAAAACTTCATAAGTCAAGTAGCTTTGAAAACCCAAATTACACAGCAAAAAGTAAATCGGGTTTCCAACGTTGCTTGACTAAATATGCTCAGTCCAATGCCACGTTCTAAGGATCGACAGTGTATAAGAGTCATTGAAAGGACAAATGAGAGGTTGCCAAGTGGCACAAAGGGCACCCAGATGGCAAGGAGATCGATGATCCATAGGCGTCCACGACAAGAAGATCCACGGTGTAGGTCAAGGATCCAAGGCAACATCCAACGGCCAAACGATTGGCGGGAGATGGTAGCTAAGAATTTAATGAAGGCCTTCGTCCTTCAACATGGCTCCCTCTCTCGACAAATGGTCGTTCAAACATAAAGGCAACATGGTTCAGCTAGATTATCAACACATAGAGACCTCGTCTTCTTTAGCAGGACACATGAAAATGAAATTGACCACGCCATTATAAATTCAAAGATCGTTTCAATCACGCAAGGAAGTGACGTTTAGCTGCTCGTAACATGGCTCTTTAGATATGCCAAAGAAAGACTTGAAGGTGGGAGGGACTCGAGAAGGTTGTTCAGTGATCTTGAGCAGCGTATTTAGTGGCCCAAGGGAGGACGACGACAAGGATCCCAGTCATCAACGACTTTTTCCCTCTTCCTATCTTCTCTTCCCCCTTTTCTGTGATAAATAGAGGCCTTGGAGCCAAGAAATTATCTCTAGACTGACGATAAAGTTACTCTACCAAAATTGCTTTGTAATAAACCTTTTGAAGCAATAAAAATTAATTTTTTACCTATCTCTTTGTCTGAAAATTGTGTTAAGTAAGCTTGTGCACAATGGCATTATGAAGAAGTGTCCTTCCAAGCTCATTGTCCTTCCTTCTTGCCTATTTTTACGTGTTTTTCAGTTAGTTGTAGGTCTGGACTTGAGCTCTTTCTGCCATTAATGGACGCTTGGTGTGGATTTCGAAATCCCTCTCTGCTTCATGTATGGTTCAGTGAGCCTAGTTTACGAAATACTTATGCAAATTAACTGGTTGTGAGGTTGTGTAAGCAAAATTCATCTTATGCCAAATGAGTGTCATTCCCCAAACTAAGTGGGTCATTTCTTTTGGTGTATCATCTCCCTTCACCTAGATTTCCTTTCATGTTATCCCCCTATCCCTTTTCCTTAGCCAACAGTAGATTTTAGTGTGGGAATCAAGAGTTGAAGTGAAGTACCTGAGGAACTAACCTCATTAAAAAACCTAGAGGTTCAACCTCACTACAGGATACCTATAGCCTAAGATTGTTCCCATGCTTGTAGCGGGAAGTGATAGACCCTGAAGCACTCTCTCACAAGGGTGCAATTCTAAGCTACAACAATTATGACACACTCAATGGGTCCCATTGCCATTTCATTTCCATTTTTTATGGAAAATTGATCAAGTTTGATGCTGTTTTGATCGATTTGCAGCAGTAGTATCCTTCATCTTCCAGCATCTGGCGACTCCGAGGAACACCCAGCTATCTGGTGGCAAAGCAGTAGCTATCTTTCATGCCAAATATGACTACAAGATCGACTTTTGCAGGTATTCCGTTTGAGTTTGTTGAATTGCCTTTAAACTCGGCAAGAACGTTAAGGTTCGCCCATACTCACCCTTACGTAAGAAACTACTTTCCTAAACCAGTCATAAGGCATACCTACGTGAGAAGATCCTTGTTAGCCTCTCTTACTACCATGATTCCCCAAAGAGCTTTTGTGGGTTTCAAAGGCCAACGTCCTTTGAACTTGCCACAATGTGACCCTATGCCAGTAGCAGCGCTCAAAAGTGTTTCATATTACACAAAAGACCAAGTTGTAACTCTTACTGAGCACATAACAGACAACCAATTTCTGCAACATCCATAATATCACAATAGAAAACGTAGCTATTAGGATATTGGTTGTATATTTCAAGGGAAAAGCGTTAGATTGGTATAGGGGTCTAGCTCCTAACTCTATCCAATCATGGGACCAGCTAAAAATAGCCTTGTGTAAAAGGTTTGCAGATAAGAGTGATCCTCTGTCACTTGCAGAACAATTGACCACAATCAAGAGAGCCCCCCATGAAGTCATGCAAGACTTCAACATGAGGTACCAGAAGGCTTGGGATAGAATTCCAGCGGTTGTTAGATCGTTCCCAAACTTTGCTTTCTTATATTATTTAAAAACTCTAAACAGCGATATCGCTGTAATGATCCAATCCATGGAATGGGACATATTGCCAGGTACATACGAGGTGGCCATTAAAGCAAAAAATTACCTGATTCAGGCGGGCAAGCTTACTCCCAGACCCCCAATGCCTCTTTTCTCTGAGATCAGACCACCTCCTGCAGTCGTTCCCCCACTTGATGTTATACTTCCAACTCCAATGATTGATGTTGCGCCTTCACCAAAGCAAGAGGGGGCCTCCACTAATGGATCCAGCGACTCCCAAGAACAAAAGAATTGCTTGGAACTGAAAAGCATGCTCCAATCTTTGGGGAATGATGTGGTCAATGTCAAGAGGCAGCAAGCTTACAGCAAGCCATATCAAGCTCCATACCAACCTCAATAGCAGCCTTATCAAGCAAATAGGCCACCCTACAAAGGAAATTTCCAAAGACAGGGGCAACCTAATTATGCTAGACAACATAATTATAATCCAAATGTTGCAGACCCATTCAATTCCTTAGTTCCGGTTCAAAACAATATGGCTCAGGACGCTAAAGGGACAATGCCTTGGAATCATTCTTTTGGGCAATCCATTGTCCCGACTAATGGCTCTAACCAGGTATTCAATGACAAATGGTAACAGGTTGTTGCTTATGGATACAACCAAGCTCTTATGGCCCAAAGCATGGAGGTTCCCACGATGACAACGCAAGAGCAACGTCCACAAGAACAAGGCTCGGATCAAGGGTCAAACCAGTCGGAGGCCACAATGGTCATCAGTGAACAAGAGGAGTGTTATGCGTCCAATCAACAGGCCATCCCCAATCTGGCTCACATCCCAATCTCAGCAAACACAAGATTCAAGAGAAGGAACATGGGTGACAACCAGGGATTTTTCAAAGAACCTCGTCACTGCTCCATTGACAAGGCCAGCAACGGTGGCTCCCAAAACCCAAGTAAAAGTTGGTGGTACCCCAATCAATATTGTGGAGCAAATGAAGAAATCCAAGGTGACCGTACCAATGTGGGACATGTTTTCCATGCTTGGTCAAGTGGACATCCTTCAAGATGGTTTGTCCAAGATGAGTGTTACGACAGCTGCAGGTAAACAACCAGGCAAGGAAGCTCAGGTCTTCACTAATGCAGCCAAGAGTCCTTTGGGAGAAAGGTCAAGTAGTGTAACCAAGCCCCCTCCTTTCTACATTTCATTAATCATCAGCGATTCCTTGGTGCACAATTGCTTGGTAGATAGTGGGGCTAGCACTTTAGTCATGCCAAAGTCTATCGATTATCAGTTGCATCTTAAATATGAGCCACATACCAGGGGAGTCCTGCAACTTGATAGTTCTTCCACAAAGCCATTAAGTATCATCAAGGATTTGTGCTTAACCCTACATGCTTGTCCTAGTGTTTCGATGGTGCAGGACGTGCTGATCCTTGATGTCACTCCGCGCTTTGCGTTGTGTCTTTCTAGAGAATTCACAGCGAAAAGTAGGGGTTATCTTGCAACAGATTGGTCTTACATAGCGTTCAGAACAAAGTACGGGATTAAGTTCTCAATCAAGGCTGAACCCATGGCACAATTTTATATTGAACCCCATCGGCCAGATAGCATAAACCTCAATTGCACTATCCTTGACGAAGACGAGTTTACAATTGGTCAGGCGCTGAACACTCAACCTGAAGAGGTTCCAGACTTGTTCTTAGATGAGCTATGGGGAGATAACCAATTTTTCAACCCTTTGAAAGGTGTTGAGGAAAGAGACATGGGTGTCTATTTATTGCATGAAGAGAATCAATTCATGCCTACCCTCATTGGACCTAAAGAAGACCCCAATGGTATATGGAAGTTGTTCTTTGATGGCTCAAGGAGCAAAAATGGCATAGTTATTGGGGAAATGTTGGTTTCCCCTTCAGGTAATAAGCTTTTCTCCTCCTATAGGTTGCATTTCAATTGCTCTTCAAATGCAGCAGAATACGAAAGCTTGATCCATGGCCTTCAATGGACCAATAAAAGAGGAATCAAAACGCTGCAAGCATATGGGGATAGTGAGCTCATAGTAAACCAGGTTAGAGGCTTGAACGTTACAAAGAATCTTTTGATGAGGCCTTACAAAAACAGAGTGTGGGACCTAATTGAAGATTTTGAAGCCTTTGACATTCAAACTGTCCCAAGAAACCAGAACCAGCATGCTGACAGGTTGACTGCCATGGGAGCTCAGTTTGATATTCCAAGTGAGCTAAAAGAAGTCAAGGTTCAACCACATGTCAAGGTGGTGGTGAGACCATCAATACCGGATAATGAGGCCCACGTTAGGTTTTCGAAAGTGAAACAAATTCCTTGTTTTTTACAGCAAGACGCCGAGTTTTCCTCCACCAATCAAGGTAAATTGCAACATCAATACGAGGATCAGATTGTTCAACTAAGGTTGAACAATCTTCCTAAGGGGCTAGTTACACTTGAAGGCCTTTTTCATGAAGGGGACTGTTGGCCCTTTTTTGGCCTACATACCAAAATTTTGCCTAAGTGTGAGAGGGTGGGCATTCAAGCAAGACTACGAGTTTTACAAAGCAGAAGACTTCGGGTTTTACAAGAGAGACAACTTATTTCACTTTATGAGTAATCAACAGTTGAAACCCCGATTGAAAAACCCAAATTACTGAAGTGTTTTGCTTAGGAAAGTTTTATCAACAGAAGTAATTCGGGTTGGAAAACCCGAATTACTCTTGACAATGCAAATTGGGTTTTGAGAAGTGCTTTGCTTATGAAAGTTTATCAGTAGAAGTAATTCGGGTTTAGAAACCCGAATTACTCAAGATAGTGCATTTTGGGTTTCTCAGGGTGAATGACTTATCTCTTTTTATAAGTAACAAGCAATGAAGAATCCGAAGTAGGTGCCAGTGAAGAGTCCGAAGTTGCAGACATTGAAAAACAAGCAAATAGACTCGGACAAAAAGCCCGAAAGAATTCCTTCGAACAATTTGTCCGAAGGAATTCCTTCGGAAAAGTTCAAAAGACAAGTCAAAATATTTGAAGCACACTTCCCAAAAAACTCGAAGTGCAACGTACCCTTTGGAAGGGATGTTTCCAAAAAACCCGAGTGCCCTTCAAAAAACTCGAGTGCCTTTTTCTTAAGGGTTATTCAATAGGAAGGGGTTGTTTGAAAATTCCAAGGCGCTGTTTAAAAAACCCGAAGGGCAGGTGCCCTTCGAAAGGGACATTTCCAAAACGCCCAGGTACCTTTTTCTTAAGGGTTATTCGACAGGGAGGCGCTGTTTAAAAACCCTGAAGGGCAAGTACTGTTCAGAAAAGTCATTGACAAAAAACCCGAAGGGTAGGTACCCTTCAGGAAGGCTCATTTCAAGATCGACAGGGACATTTGCAAAAACCCCGAAGGGCACTTGCCCTTTGAGAAGGTCCATCTCACGAAATTCAAAGGCTTTACAAAAAGCCCAAAGGGCACCTACCCTTCGGGTGAAGATCATGACAAAAAACCTGAAGGGCTAAGACCATGAAGGCTAAGGGACAATCCCCACGGACTTTTGTCCGCGAGAGATTCACTTGGCAGAAAGGGACAAACAAGAATCCCAAAAGGCACATGCCCTTCAGGAAGGAGTGTTTCCACATTGTTGAAGGGCAAGTGTCCTTCGGCAAAAGTCATTCCAGGAGGAAAAAAGGGTCATTCAAGAACCCCGAAGGACACCTGCCCTTCGAGAAAGCTCACTTCGAAAAATAACAAGGGCTTTCCCTTCGAAGAGGACACAAGCTGAAAGCCCGAAGGTAGGAATCCCTTCGAAAAGGACCAAGACAAAGATCCCGAAGGGTAGGTACCCTTCGGAAGATTTCAAAAGGCGAAATGGAAGTCCGAAAGAATTCTTTCGAAAACATTTGTCCGAAGGAAACAAGGGCCAAAGGAAAAAGATAATACAAAATGTCCACAGGAAAAGGTCAGGGCAAATCTCTGAAAGAAAACAAAGGGGAGATGACAGAAATCCTAAGGAATTCCTTCGGACTTTTTGTTCTAAGGATTCCTTCGAAAAAATTGCTAAACAGAAAAGCCGAGGAAATATAACCCGAGGCAAATGCAGCCAAGAACAAAAGGTCCGAAGAAATCTAAGCCCAAGGAAATCCAAATTCTCGAGAGAAAGTCCACAGGAAGGAGAAGTCAACAAGAAGAAATCCACGGGAAGTTAAACAAAATAAATCCCGAGACTAAATATACACAGGGAGACCAAAATAAGAGAAATCCATGCAAAGCGAGGGCTATTTTTAGTTGACTAGTCAAGCTTTAGTTGACTGATCGTCCAACTCAGCACTCCAAACATTCCAACTCAGCGTTTCAATAGCTCCAAATGAAGAAGCCAAATTTAGAGGTGGGCATGGATTTCCATGTAAAGAGAGGTGGGCGTTTCAATAAGCCCAACCGTCCACTTTCAAATGCCAAAGAGCTAGTCTCTAATTTTAGACATGGCTCAGTCAATCATGCATAAGCAAAGTCAAACGTTTTAACCCACCGTCCACTTTTCAAGGCAAGGAATTTTCATGCAAAACAAAATAGACTTTTGTAAAGGCTAAGTTGGTTTGAGTTTACTCCCTCTCTATTTTCAAACACCAATCTTTTGTATTTTTGTAATTTTTTATATTAATGGCTTTTCAACCTTGTAAAAATAATCCTTCTTTTGACAAGAAAACTTCTGCCAAAGATTGTGTTGTAACCTTTTTCAAAATCAATAAGAGGATTGTGTTTTTTCAATTTCTAGCAACTAGTATAGTGTACTTTTGTTATTGATTTGCCAAAGTGATAGATTTTCTTTCTTCCTTATCAAATTTGGATTCGTATCTAGTTACTAGTTGGTCATTTATGCAAGTCACGCTCTGTGTTTGAATGTCTTTTGTTGAGTTTATAGTAGATGTTAGTGGCTATTTAGTGCCTTTCATCAGGCCTATTTTTCCATTTCCCTCAAGCTTAGATCATTAGATTAAAAAAATTTGTGAAATACTTGTGTATTGACCAATTGGAGTTCAAATTCTATCTCTTCTTCTCTGAATCAGTGTTCTCAGAAGCTCGATTTGAGTGGATCAAGCAAATTAGGTGTATTACCATTTTAGCTAAGATTTCCTTTCAAGTTCTTTCTTCCCTTTTTTCTAGGCAGTTTGTAGCGTAGAAGTTGAAATCCTCATAGATACATCTTACAATAACCAAATTTATCTGGAGGTTCTCATCATTGAAGCACCCACCTTTGTAAGAAGATCCCATTGTTTCAACTGAAACGAGAATTAGCCATTTCAACACGTCTTCGATTAGGGTGCAACTCCAGGTTGACAACAGGGACCATGTGAGAAAGGAAAACGCAATAATGTCTACTAACGAAGAAAACTATGAGAGAGTCCTCATCTTCAAGGATAAGCTTCTCAAGCTCGGGAAGGTAAGCAACAAGGCTGAGAGACACGCTTTCATAACACTTTGCCAGGAATATGTAGACATTTTTGCTTGGGAGTACAGCGACCTGAAAGGTTTTGATCCGAAATTAGCCCAGCATACCATAGAATTGGAGGCCAATGCTAAGCATGTAAGGCAAAAGCAAAGGCCCGTCAACGCCAAGATACAAGAACTGATGAGGGAAGAGTTAACTAAGTTGATCGAATCCAAGATCATCTTTCCCATCAAGCACTCATCATGGGTAGCCAATTTGGTGCCTGTAAGGAAGAAGAGAGGAGATTACACTGTGTGTTGACTTCAAAGATTTGAACAAAGTCTCTTTGAAGGATCACTACCCTCTACCATCCATGGAGCAACTTCTCCAAGTAGTTACAGGATCAGAACGTTTTTCTCTGTTGGATGGATAGTCAGGCTATAACCAAGTATGGGTAAAAGAGGAGGATCGGTACAAGACTGTCTTCACCACCAAATGGGGCACATATGCGTACCAAAAGATGTCCTTTGATTTGTCAAACGCTGGCGCAACTTTCCAAAGAGCCATGGACATGGCTTTCCAAGGGCTGCTAAATCAAATGGTGTTGGTATACTTGGATGACATCACGGTTTTCTCCAAGAATGCCAGCAAACACCTAGACCACCTGAGGCTGATTTTCAAGAGATGTGGAGAATATGGGATCTCATTGAATCCCAAGAAACGCGTGTTTGCCGTTCATGAAGGCAAGCTACAAGGCCACATTGTTTCAAAGGAAGGGTTGTCCATTGATCCTGATAGAATAAGTGCCATCTTGGCCTTATCCTTACCCAAGCATAAGAAGGGACTCCCAAGTTTCCTTGGGAAGATAAACTTCGTGAGAAGATTTATACCTAATTTTGCAAATTTGGTCAAACCCATCACTGCTATGTTGAAGAAGAACCAAGTGTTCACTTGGTCAAATAAAGGTAAGTCAACATTTGAGGCTATCAAGCAAGCCATTGCTCAAACACCCACACTTATGAATCCTGATTTCTCGAGAGACTTCATATTGTATGTTTTTGTCAATATTGATAATATATCAGCTATGCTGATGCAAAGGAATGGTGAAAGACTTGAACAACGAATAGCATTTTTCAATCAGGGGCTTGAGGGGTATGAGGTGAGGTATACTTTTGTAGAAAAGCAAGTCCTTGCAGCAATAAGAAGCCTCAAAAGGTTTAAGCCAATGCTTTCCAATAGCAAAATCTACCTTATGATGTCTCATCCTGGAGTAAGGGACTTCCTTCTCAACAAAGACTTGAACGAAAAGAGAACTGGTTGGATTACTAAGGTTGTGGAGTATGACGTGGAGATCAAGGTCATTAAGCTAGTAAGAGGTAAAGGCTTGTGTCAGCATATGGTCGATGACCTTTATGAAGACAAAGAGGTCATTTTGGTAACACAAGCTAACCCACAAATAGATGCATCTCCATCTCACACTAGTTGGCTCTATGATATGATGCATTTTCCATTAATAGGTGAGTACCTTCAAAGTATGGACAAAGCAAAAAGAAGGTATTTCAAACTTCAGTCCATACCTTATGCATTGGTTGATGGGATTTTATTCAGAAGGGGCCTCAATGGAATGCTCCTAAAGTGCATAGATAATGACTAATTGGCCAAGCTTCTGGAGCATTTCCATGATGGACCTGCAGGAGGTCATTTTGCACCCAGGACTACAGCAACAAAGATAATGAAGGTTGACTATTACTGGCCCAGCCTCTTCAAGGACACTTATGCATGGGTGAGGAAGTGTCAGGTATGTGCTCTCTTTACGAGTAAGCAAAGACTAGCAACTTCTCGTCTCAACTCGATTCAGATAGAGCAACCATTCATGCAATGGGGTTTGGATTTCATTAGAGTGATCAACCCCCCATCAAGTGTTGGGCATAAGTGGGTGCTTACCGCAACTGATTACTTCACCAAGTGGGTGGAAGCCACTACATTGAAGGAAGCCAACGAAAATGCAATCTTAGATTTATATGACAGTATCGTGACCAGGTTTGGTGTTCCATCCACTATCATCTCTGATAATGCATTGGTTTTTCTCGGTCTGAAAACAAGTGAATGGGCTCTCAAGATGGGCATTTACTTCAGCACTTCCTCCAATTATTATCCTCAAGGAAACGGGTTGGCTAAGTCCATGAATAAAAATTTGTTGAGGATCATCAAGAAGACTATGGAGAACCAGAGGACGTGTCACGCCAATTTAAAGACAGCCTTGTGGGCTGACAGAGTAACTCCTAAAGCTGTTGTTGGCAATTCTTCATATGTTCTAGTATATGGAAGGGAGGCCAAGCTACCATTTCTCTTGAGCTGCCTGCATTAGAACTAGCCCATCAGTCGAAGCACTAGAAGATGAACCCATGAATGTGAGATTGGCAAAACTCACAAAACTTGAGGAGACAAGAGACCTTGCAATGAAGATGCTAGAGTCACATCAGGATCAGGGCAAGAAAACTTTTGACAAGAAAGCCACAGCAAGGGACTTCAAAGAGGGAGACCTGGTCCTCAAACCATACCAAGTTTGACAGCTTGTGGAGTGATCCTTATTTGATCCACGGATGCAAGCAACATAACGCCTTCCAACTCACCCAATTAGACGGAGAAGTATTACCCATCCCAGTCAATGGGATTCATTTGAAGCCCTCTTATTAAGAGTTTGCAGCTGTTGTATATGTTATTCTATATTTTGTTCATGTTTCTCTCTAAGTGCCTTGTGCACATCCGTTTCAGTTGAGTGGTTTCCCTTCCCTAAGTGCCTTGGGCACAGTTTGTTTCGTTTTGATTGTTCTTGTTGCTTCAAGGGAAATTTCCAAATAGAGCCAGCTTTATACAAAAACAGTGACTCCATGTCCAATGGATCGAATAAAACAAATGTGTTGGGTTCTCGAGCATAGCAGGCATGCTTCCCTGCAAGTCGCCAAAAATGTTGGCCCCCATATAAAATTTTGACCAAGTATGAGAAAGTAGACATTCAAGCAAAAGTGGCAAGTTCAAACAACCTTGGGTTCTCCAAAGAAGTCTTTGGGCTTTCGAAGTTACAAGACTTCGGGTTTCTACGGACAGTGCAAATCGGATTTTCAACGGTGTTTGACTTCTAAATGTTTTATAAGCAGAAGTAATTCGAGTTTACAAACCCGAATTACACATGGACAGTGTATTTTGGGTTCTCCAAGGAGCACTACTTAATTACTTCATAAGTTGTGTGCAGTCAGAAGCCCGAAATAAATAAAGGGGCTTGACAAACCCGATTTGGTCTTGAAAAATAGTGCTCGGGTCCTTCAAGGGACAAGTCTTCTCCGAAGAATACTCCAAAGGTCATTGACAAATCCGAAGGGCATTTCCTTCTCCAAGTGGACAGTTGCAAGTTTCCCAAAGACTCTTTTGAGCTTCGGGAGGACCATTTCAAAAGCCGAAAGGCACTTTTCTCGACGAGAGGACCATTTGCGGAAGTCCAAAGAAACATACAGGAAAACCGAAGGGTCTCTCACCCTTTGGAAAAGTCCATTTTGAAAATTCCGAAAGGCAAATTCCGAAGGAAGAGAGCAAGAAGGAAGCTTCGAACAAAAAATTCAAAGGAATTCCTTCGGACAAAATGTCCCAAGGAATTCCTTCGGGAGATTTGCCCGAGACAAATAGATCCCGAAAAACAAAGGAGCCCACAAACAAAGTCCGAAGTAGGAGAGATCAAAAAGCCCGAGTTACTCTACATAGAGTAAATCGGGATTCTTCAATGGCTTAGCTTGAAAAACTTCATAAGTCAAGTAACTTTGAAAACCCGAAATACACAGCAAAGAGTAAATTAGGTTTCCAACATTGCTTGACTAAATATGCTCAGTCCAATGGCACATTCTAAGGATCGACAGTGTATAAGAGTCATGGAAAGGACAAATGAGAGGCTACCAAGTGGCACAAAGGGTACCCAGCTGGCAGGGAGATCGACGATCCATAGGCATCCACGACGGGAAGATCCACGGTGCAGGTCAAAGATCCAAGGCAACGTCCAATGACCAATCAGCACAAAAGGGAGTTCAAACAACTGGCAAGAAATGGTAGCTGAGAATTTAATGAAGGCCTTCGTCCTTCAACATGGCTCCCTCTCCCGACAAATGGTCGTTCAAACATAAAGGCAACATGGTTCGACCAGATTATCAACACATGGACACCTCGTCTTCTTTAGCAGAACACGTGAAAATGAAAGTCACCATGCCATTTTAAATGCAAAGATCATTTCAGTCATGCAAGGAAGTGATGTTCAGTTGCTCGTAACATGGCTCTTTAGATATGCCAAAGAGAGACTTGAAGGCGGGAGGGGCTCAAGAAGGTTGTTCAGCAATTCTAAGTGACGCATTTAGTGGCACATGGGAGGACGACAATAGGGATCCCAATCATCAACAACTTTTTCCGTCTTCCCATCTTCTCTTCCCCCTTTTATGTTATAAATAGAAGCCTTGGAGCCAAGAAATTATATCTAGACTGGTTACTCTACCAAAATCGCTTTGTAATAAACCTTTTGAAGCAATAAAAATTAATTTTTTTACCTATCTCTTTGTCTGAAAATTGTGTAAAATAAGCTTGCGCACAATGGTGTTGTGAAGAAGTGTCCTTCCTTGCCTATTTTTAGGTGTTTTTCAGTTAGTTGTAGGTCTGAACTTGAGATCTTTCTACCATTAATGGACGCTTGGTGTGGATTTTGAAATCCCTCTCTCCTTCATGTATGGTTCAATGAGCCTAGTTTACGAAATACTTATGCAAATTAACTGGTTGTGAGGTTGTGTAAGCAAAATTCATCTTAACGAGTGTCATTCCCCAGACTAAGTGGAACATTTCTTTTGGTGCACCACCTCCCTTAGCTTAGATTTTCTTTCATGTTATCCCCCTATCCCTTTTCCTTAGCCAAAAGTAGATTTTAGTGTAAAAATCAAGAGCTAAAATGAAGCACCTGAGAAACTAGCCTCATTAAAAAGACTAGAGATTCAACCTCACTACAGGATACCCGCAGTCTAAGGTTGTTCCCATGCTTGTAGCTGGAAGTGAGAGACCCTAAAGCACTCTCTCACAAGGGTGCAATTCTAAGCTATAACATTTACTTTGTTGTTTTTTTGTTGCTTTACACGCTTGTGACAAGCGTCGCTAAGAATTGTGCATACTTTAAGTGCATTGAATTGTTTGTGTTGGTTGTTCATTAAGCTTGTAACAAGAGTCCCCAATCGGTCTTTTATGATTGAAAGCATGTCACATTTGATAGATCAACTTAGAGTAGATAAAGATATTCTAAGAGCAGGTCTCTTTTACTAAAAATCGACTTGGAGTCAATATTATTTCTCTAAGTGCGAATAAGGTATATACTTATTGTACTATATTGGTTGTATAGGTTAATAAACCTATTAACCTTTCTAAGTTGTGATAGTAGACTTGAGTTTGAAAGATAAAAAGGATTTTTTGTTTAAAATAAATAGTATTGTTTATTACAAATAATTTAGGGTTTAAAATAAAATGCTTTTGATTGAAATTAAAATATTTAATCCATAAGCTTGGGATTTTTATTAAATTGTTTAGTATAAATATATGTGCATAGCATCTATTCTAATCTTCCTTGCACCGAACTTCTATCTATACCTCATAACCATGGACTCGCCATGCAAAATGGCTACCGTTACACTCAATAATATATAAATATACTGTGAGGATGCTTGCTCACTAGGGGATAAGTATCCCAGCTTGCTTTGCAAACAAATGAATGAACTAGGAGTCTCGTAAATGGAGTGGAGCAACTAGCAAACGAGGTGGATGGTTGCATGGCAGATTAAATGGGCAGTCGAAAAAGTTGGATCAAGACTATTTTTGGAAAAGGACCTAGCTACCGTCCATATAACCATGATAGGCCATATGTAGGCATGAAGAACATGATTAACAAGGAGGGAGGAGACACAAAAAAAGGGGGAAGGGGACCGAAATCAAGAAGAGTTGAATAGAGCAAAGGGTAGATGTCATATGGATGCAAGGAGTCTTGGGTTGTAGATGAGAGACACAAACAATGATAGACGGAGAATCGACACACAGTGGAGGACAAAGTCTCGAACGACACAGAGCAAAGGTGCAAAGGCTTGGGAGCTTTGAAAATGTTTTCGCAGCTTTATAATTGAAGAGGTAGGAACCTCCTCATATGGCGTTTTTCCCTTTTATCAGGGGTTGTCTGAGCATGTTACGTATTTCAATATGTCTTGAATTGAGATTGGCCTGACGTACAGATTAATTAAATTTATCTTAGATGTCGTAAATAGATTGTTTGAAAAGGGTGAAACTCTCCCCAGTTGTCTACCTATAAGAAGTCTTTGTGTAGTCATAGAAACATGGTTGTTAGCCCCTTTCACAATATGTAACTAGAAGCCTAAGGTAAGCATGTGTTAGCTTTTGTAAGTTGCTTGTGCCTATAAAAAAATCGGTCTGGAGCCACAGTGTGTTTGGTTCTATTATCGACTACCATAACTTATTTTACCTCACTTATGGTATACGAATTTATTAGTAACCTATTAGTTGAGTAGAGTCCCCTCTCTATAGGCTTCTAAAGCCATTAATCGTCACTACAATCTTAAGTTGTTGGTTGCCTGTCTTGGTCGTCACCGTCAATCCCCTGCCTTGTTCGTCGTCGTCGGTCCCCTGAGCCTAAGCATAGTCGCCTTAACCAAAGGGTGGTTATAAGTGGGTTGGGAGATGAATGTCAAGCATTGAAAATGTTTTAGTAACTATAGAATGCCATAACCCAAATGGAGTGGAGGATTAAAGGTAAAGTGTCTATTTATGATATCACTTTAGTTAGAAGCATCCAATTGTAGTTGTGAGCTCAATCGAGCCAAACTATGTCCAGCAATGTGTTAAGCTAATCTTAAGAGCTAGTCGTCACTATGCGGTTTGAAGACAATTGTCAATCCTAGAAAGCTAATAACCAATATGAGCATGTGACACCTAAAATAGATTAATCCACAGTTTAATACCACTAGCAGTCTGTAGTATTAACAATGACGGTATTGGCTATGAAAAGTTATAAATGATATTAGGATATGAAATGCAAAATATGGACGATGAATATGATGTTACAATTTGTGGATGACTGGGAGAACTATGAACAATTATGAGACTTTGATGGTATAATATAATAAATGAACATCGAATAGGTATATTTGGAAAACTATTAACATAATGGTGATCTATGTTTGAAATGTGATTGTGAAACATTGTTTAGCAAATAAATGAAAAAGTGAAACTATGTAGAAATATAAATGAGACATGGTGATGACTAATAAGGAAATATGGAAGTTGAAATTGAAAATGCGTGGAAACATTAGAGATTGATATGATGATGTCATGAGGCAAATTGGTAAAATGAAATATAATATACGGGCCAAATGGCAAATTAGGGCTCTGCCCTAAACTGCCCCAAAACCTTTAACTCAAATTAGAAAACCTAAGAAACTAATGATCCTTACCTTAGAGATGATGACAACTTGTATATGTGTCGCGTTAAAACCTAATATGAAGACTAGAACCTAAAACAATACATGTTTATATACTTTCAACCTTGGTACTCTTTTGAAACCTTATAATCAGTGTTTTGGTTTCTTCTCAAAAACAGTGTTGTGTGCCTCTTATTATGTGTATTCTCTGAAACTTTTCAGAACAATTCAGTTTGAGACTTCTAGTTTGTTGGAATGGTTGATTGTGCTTTCTCCTTGCAATGAAACTCTAATTCTATGTTTAGACCCTCTTAGGCTTCCTATCAATTCTTGATGGAGTGGATGATGACGCTTCGTGCAGGTGGTAAGGGACACCTATGCGATGTGTTATCATTCACACTTATCGAAAATTGATTCTTTGTGAAACCTTTAAGGTTTTTGTCCCTGTTTTCTTGTGTGGATTGCTAACAATCCTTGACAAAGTGAGAGGATGACGATGCTTTGCTCGGGTGGTATAGGACACATGTGCGATGTATTATCATTCACACACTTCTCAGAGATTGTCCTCATGTTGATTCATGATTTTTTGTATGAAGATCACTACATTGTAGAGAACTTTTAGGAAAGATGGGTTTATATACTATTGTGGACTTAGGAATGTTAATGCTATGTGGGTTGCAAGAATCCCTTAGTAATACTATGTAGGTTGTGGAATCCTTTAATCTCACATTCACTGTAAAATTGGGAGACGGATGTTTGAGTCCTAATGCAAAGAGATGGACTCGTTATTTCCTAAGTCTTATGACCATAAGCATATGTACTTAGTAAGCATTAGGAATGTTTTATTTCATGTTCCGGTTCACCATCAAGACTTGCATTATGTTGTGTGGAGCTAGCTACAGTACAACCTGTATACACATTGTTCTCTTCCTTACTCAGATTTCCGCATCTACCTTTCTCATGAAGGGTAGGGTCGCTCTTGGTGACGAGAGGTGTGCAGGGGACTCAGAAGGCTCTGTAATAGGAGGTAAAACCGCCAATAATGCTCTTCTCTTACATAGTTCTCAACAACAGGGGTGATTTTTGGAGTTCATGTGGATTACTTTGTGAAGACTTTAATCTTGTATGACCGTCATCGACAAATGATTGTATCTATTGTATTGTTATTTGGAAAGATGAAATCAAGATGTAGCATTGAAATATATTTGAAAGAAAAAGAGTATATTGATGTATGTAAACATTGTACATTGTAATGTAATCATGAGATTTGTTTTGATTTAGATATTACATTGAAATTGTACATTTGATTTAATGGAAGAAAGGCATATTGATTTATTACGCTTAGTCACTTTATTGTGAATAGATTAATACTCTGATTTTGTAAATGATGTAAATGTAAGAACATATTGGAACCATTTAGTGGAATGGAATTGAGAAGATTGTTGACTTTGAATCTGTTAACAAGAATGATTCGGAATGGTAAATTATTTTAGGATTCCATACTATAGATATGTTAATTGTATTAATTTATTTATGTATGCAGATTTTGGGATTAGTTAAGAAACCTCTTGGGAAGATAATTTGGAATTGCATGGGGAAAAAAATTGGGAGCATTTTCCCGGCATCCAACCAGAGGGGTTCTTACAAGAATCCAATAATGTAAGGAATAATGATTGTAATTCATTGCAACAAATTTGTTGAAAGAATATAAGGTGTGCATGCACGTGTACATTCATTTAGGTTCCATGGCCATTTTGAATTATTTATCAGATTTGGAGAAGAGTGACAAACAAATAAAGGAAGAGATTGAGATTCACCAAAGGATATACCATAGATTTGTAGGGATGCATCCCCCTATCTTGTAGCCATTAGGGAAGCTTAGGACATCTTGGGGACGGCAGGATGGGGGGTGGGGCGAATGTCCCCCCCATGTACCAGAGTGGAGGAAATAATATGGGGGCTTCTTTGAGACGCCCCTAAGTTTTAGGGAACATTTCTAGGACAACCTCTATTTTTTGTAAGGGGAAGACCAGAGATGTCAGGGATGTCCCCAAGTCGGTCAAGTGACGTTAGTGAGAAACAATTAAAAAATAGATTAAAGCTTTTTTTAAGAATAAAAAAGATATAACACACAAACTCTAAACCTAAAAGTGACCTAGAACTTATAAAAAGGCCCTAAGCTTCCATTGTAAATCACACTTGAGCAAAAAGAAGAGAGAAAAAAAAGAGGAGAAGAGAAGAGGAACAAGCACAAAGGCTTCGGTTTTTAGCAAGAGGTATGTGCATTGATTCCCATTTGGTATTGTCATGGCCCATTCCATTTTTCAAAGGTTTTCAGCAAGAGGTATGTACATTCATTCACATTTGGTATTGTTATGGCCCATTCCATTTCTTTTTTAATAACACTTGCAATATTCCATTTTTTAAAATTCATTCAAAAATCAAGGATGACTTTTTATTGTTTTTCCTTTACAAACTTGTAAAGCCATTTTAAAAATTGGCTGCTTTTTTTTTGCTTTTTTTTTTTTTTTTAACATAATGAGTTATGGCCCACTGGTCATTGCATTCGTTGTTTTTTTTAAAATAATATTTATTATTTATGGGTATTTTTTTCAAAAATGCAAAAAAGGTTAAGGAAATCGCTGTTTTTCTTATTTATTTATTTTCCAAAATGCAAGATGGTTTATGTCAATGGCTGTTTTTATGTTTTTTTTTCTCCTCAAAAATGCAAAATGGGTTATGGCAATGGCTGTTTTTTTATTTATTTTAAATGCAAAATGGGTTACGGGAGTGGGTTTTTTTTTTATGTTATATTTTCAAAACGTAAAATAGGTTTTGGGTTATGATATTGGCTGTTATGGCATTTTTTTTTCAAAATGGAAAATGGTTTTTTAAATTTTTTCCCCTTACTACAAAAAATTAAAATATGAAATGAATCAATGATTTGTTGTTTTTGTTTATTAAAGTATTTATGACATATTCACATTGTCAACAATCATATGAAGTGTGAATATTAAAATTTCAAATTTTTTATTGTTTTTTTCAATCCTTAAATGAGTTCTAATAGTGATTATGATGAAAACATGGTTGACATGGGTGGCATCGGTGGTCTTAGTGTTTTTTGTTGTTTTGTTTTTTTTTTTGGAGGGAGGAGGGGGAAGGCGTGTGGGCAGGCAACACAGGAATGGGGGAGAGGGGTGAGTGCATAGGGAAGGGGCCACAGAGAAAGCGAAGAGGCAACATAAAGTGGAAGTTTAGTTGTGGGTGCTGAAAATTCAAATTGCTCCTCTACGATGTTGTCCAAATGGGCAAGGGAACCATTCAACAAGAAAAAACATTCGCAACAATTTTCTCACATAATTGGGAACCCCAAAAGTGAAGGGGGAGTGGACTATGGAAATGCAATGCTTGTTCATGACTTGGAATGGCAACATCACTAGGACAAATGCACACTTCTTGCACATTCCACGGACAAGGATTGGCCTTTGTAAGAAACTCTCACTTGATGAGAGGGTAGAGATTATCAAGGTTTATAATGGAGATATCACGAACAACATTCTAGCAAATTGTGGCACTAGCGCCCCTTATAATTCTCATAGGACTTCTAAGATTTTTTTCTCTAATGTTGCAACAGGTTCAAGTTTTGAGGTGACTAAAGTAAAGTCTAGGAGGAAAAGGAAGGTCATGGGCCCTAGTCCAATCATAGACATGTTTTATACTAAGGCTAGGGAGGACGCTGATGATGCCATCGAAAAATTCTTCTATTCCGCATGCATCCCATTTCATGTTGTTCACTCTCCTTATTACAAGGAGGCTAAGGCTAAGATAGCCAACAACAGGGGCAGGTTATGTGCCCCTAGGAGACACCAAATTGAGGACAACAATCTTGGATAGGAACTATTCCAAGGCTAATTTACTGAAGGAGAAAAGAAAGGCCACATGTGTCTCTCATGGATGCAACATTATCATAAATAGGTGGACGGATTTTATTCATTGCCTATTGATCAATATCATTGTCTCTTGCAATGATGGACCATGCTTCTTGAAGGTGATTGACTATTTTGTGAAGCGCAAGGATGCAGATTTTCAATTTCATATTTTGAGGGATGCCATTGAAGAGGTTGGCCCCTCCAATGTCAGATAGGTAGTTATGGATACAACTTATTTGTGCAAAGAAATTGGTAGGCTAGATCTGGCAGGGTGATACAGTTCTATCTATTCCCTCTCCCTAATCTCTACACTCTATCTATCTGGCCACCTCGACTCTCTAGGGATAGGATCTTTTAGACCTGGTGTTGTGTGCATGCCATGAAAAATGCACTGAAAGACATCAGCAAAATTGATTGGGTCTAAAGGATAATGGCCGAGGGTAGGGAGGTGTAGATGTTCATCTGCAACCACCACACATAGCTGGCACTCCTCCGAAACTATTCAAGGATAGAATTCCTCAAGCTAGACGACACTTGCTTTGCATCCTGGTTTGGTTTGCTAGATATGATGATTGAGTTGTAGAAGCCCCTGGAACTTATGATCATGACAAAGGAGTGGACTCGATGGCCGAATTCCAAGACAAATCAACAAAAGAGGATAAAGGTGATGGTGATAAGGGACACATTTTGAGAAAATGTATAATACATCATATCAATTTTATCTACAATTTTCAACATCATCAAACATGTAGACTTTGAGAGCCCCAACCTTGGCAAGATATATGAGTGCATTGATAACATGCTTGGCCAAATGAAGGTTGTTATTCACTACACAGATGAAGGCCACAATTCGCTGGGAGGCGGAGATGTTCATTTGCAACCACCATGCATCACTAACATTCTTCCAAAACTATTCGAGGATGGAATTCCTCAAGCCAGTCGACCCCTGCTTTGCATCCTACTTTGGTTTGTTGGATAGGTTGTTTGAGTTGTTGGAGCCCCTAAAAGTTATGATCATGACAAAGGGGTGAAGTCGGTGGTCGAAATCCATGACAGAGCAGAGGAAGAGGGTGAAGGCGGTGGTGATGAGAGACACATTTTGGGCAGATGTAAAATACATCACATCAATTATATCTCAAGTTTTTAGCATTATCAAATATGGAGATTTTGATAGCCCCAACCTTGAAAAGATATTTGAATGCATTGGCAACATATTTGGCCAAATGAAGGCTGCTATTCGGGTGAGGGACCCCACGCTAGAGTTCAACAATCAACATATTCAGCCTATCATTCAACAAAGGTGAGATAAGTTGTACACTCCCTTACATATGGCCACATATGGACTTAAACCAAAATGGTATGTGGCGAACCCTGGTAGACTTGTCCCCTTGGAAGACCAAGAGGTGAAGGAGGGCTTCTTAAATGCCCTACAAAAATGTATACTGCAAAGGAAGCTTCATAGATCATATTTAAGTGGCTCAAGTTTACTAAACATATTACTACAAATCTTCATCTAAGATACACAGGCTCACTTTGGCACAAAACAAGCCAATGAAATGGTGGCAACTGTATTGGCCTCCATGTATGTTGTAAAAACTTGTCATTTACCTATTTTCCCAGGTTTTAGTTTCTCTACTGTTGACAGGTATTGGTCAACATATGGTTGGATCCACTCTCTTAAGACGAAAAGGCTTGGCTCTAAGAGAGTGGAAATGTTTGTTGTTGTACACAATGCCTTGCGTCTCATGGATTGTAAGATACGTAAGTACAAGCAAAGTCCAACATTATAGAGGGATGTAGATTCTGAGGAGCTGACACAACTTTATGAGGACCACAATGTGCAACAAGGATTCGCTGGTATCCCCTTCTAGGGGGAAATGAAGACGAGAATGGCAATTCCAGCAAGAAGCAACAGTTCATAGGTGTTCTTTTAGATTGTGATTGATTATTGATTTGTGGATTATGTTTTTATTTTTGGACATTAGCATGTTGATGCATTAATCATAAATTATATAATGCATCATGTACTCTTGGGTCGTCTACTCTTCTCTTTGTATCCACTCTCAACTCTAAGATAGCATATTATTTTTGATGTATATGTATCATTTTCAGTTTAATGATTAATCATAATGTTTTTATTTAGTAAATTATTCATATTACTTAGTTTATTATTTAGATTTTGTATTATTTTAAATCTTTTAAGTTATTAGTTTAGTTTATTTCTATATTTTTAAAATTTATGTATTATTTTAATAGCCATCCCCCATTGTCCTTGAAATTCAAAAAAAATATCCATCTTGTTATCTCAGAGTCTTAGGTAATAGTGGTTTATACTAATACTCATGATTAACAATTAGAGTACAATGGCACAAACCAATGAATTCAACAATGAAGAACATCACTAAGCATCCACAAGTACAAAAGAAATGTAATATTGTATTTAATATTTTGTGTAGTTAAATAGTTTTCTACAGGAATTCATGAAAACGGACGTGTAAATTGAAATTGGAATAGGAACCAATTTGGCACCTCGCTGATTTAGATCAAGTTGGGTTCATATCAGGTTGGATCTGAAATACATGTGGGTTCGTCTCGAGTATGCCCAAGAGAACACAAGTACATTTAAGTTCTTATGTTGAAGAACCTAGGTATACCCAGGCCCTCTCGAATGAACCCACAAGGAAAATCCTATTTTATACGTTTTGTTTTTTCAAAATTAGACAAAGTAATGATAAAATATAAAAACAACACAATCTAAACCCTAAATGTTGCTAAGAACTCAAAAACATAATATAAAACAACACAAAACAAAACACTTACCTCCCATTGCTCATCTAGGGTTGAAACTTCATCAAGCAACATTGTTATCATCTTCCTGCACTAGTACAAGTGTTCATTCGTTGCCAAGGTGATTAAGGAGCTTGAAAGGAGGATTCTTAAATTGAAGGTAAGGTTTAAGCCATGGATAACATAACCGACGAGTAACTGTCGATTGCTTGGTTAATCACCGAGAAAACCACCAGGGGAATAACTGCCACTCGAAACCACCAAAATTTAAAAATCGCAAATTTTTTTAACCGGCGAATAGCCATGAGTAACCGGCGAGTACTCGCCAGTAATTACCACGTAAAATGCAAAAAAACTACGAAAATAGTGCCAAACCTGCAAAAACGAGAAATTTTGTCTTATAAATGGCAACACACCCCCTCTCATTTCATTCACACAAGATTTGGAGCATTCAAGAGCGGATTGGAAGGAGAATTCAACAAAATGATTTCAAGGTTAGTACATTTTTTTTTGTTTTTTCTGAGCATGTAAAGGAATTGTAATTTAATTATAAACATGTTTCATAAATATTTTAAATTTTAATATTCAAATTTCATGCATTCCATTCAAATTTTATGCATTCAATTAAATTTTAGTGTTTAGTTTTTAAAATTTATGCATAATTTTTTATTAAAAATGTTGTTTTTTAACCATTATAGTTTTCGTTTATCATTATAATTTATTTATTGTTGTTTTCTAGCTATTATAATTTTCAATTTGTTCATTAAATCAAAATGTATTTTAGTTTCCATTTAATAGTTTATCATTATAATTTATTTTCATATTTTGATGTGTTAAATATTGTTATTTTTTAATGTTGTTTTGAACATGTTTGTAGGTTATCCATTAACAATGGTATCTGTTAACGCATTAGGGTCAGATTCAGTCAGTGGTAGCTAATCGTCTCCCTTAATGCTCGCACCATTGCTTGGAAGTATGTCGTGCAAGGTGGAATGCCCCAAACGGTTTCAGTTTGTTCATTTTGTTCGAAGAGGATGTCAAGAGACATCAATCGCCTCAAATACCACCTTTCATGCATTCCTTCCCATGACGTCACGCCTTGTCCCAATGTCACAGAAGAATCAAAACGCGAGATGATAGCAGAGCTTGCATTGCTAGATGAAAAGAAACTATAGAGGACAAGAATGCAATCAGTGCTAACAATGGCCATTGCTCCCACATCGGTAGAAGAAGACGCAATTATGACAGAAATTATAGGCTCTACATGTGGTCCATGCAAGCACCATGGCACATCTTTATCAAGTTCGAGTCAGATACACTCTTTTTTGTGCCTAAAAACACACTTGGGGCACAACCTTCGTTGCAAGGTATGGAACAAAGAAACGTATGCACAAGCAAATAAAACATGCGCAAATTTTTGATACTTCAACAACCTTCCCTTCAATGTGACGAAGCGTTCGTATTGGAAATATTTGGTGACAGTATTGACAATTACAAACACCCTCTCCAAAAGACTTAATTGGGAAGTTGCTCCAAAATGCAGTTGAAGATGCAAAGGTAATTGTTGAAAATAAGAAGAGGTTGTGGCATAAGTTCAGATGCACCATTCTTTCTGATGGATGTATGGATGGAAAGACTCGCACCCTCATCAACTTTTTGGCATCTTCAAATGGTCAGCTGGTTTTTTTGAAATCCATTAATGCATCTAACAAGATAAAGAATACATAAACTTTGAGCTTAATGCTAGAGCAATTTGTTTTAGAGGTGGGCATTGAGAATGTTGACCAAGTTATCACAGACAACGCAGTAGCATATGTGGCAGCTGGGAAACTTCTCGAGAGACATCCATCACTCTTTTGGACCCCTTGTGCGGCCTATTACCTAGACCTTCTTTTGAAGAACATAGGCAAACTTGATCAGGTGCGACCGATTGTAGAAAAAGCTAGAGAAATAACAAAATATATGTACAATGACCCTTGGATTCTCAACTTGATGAGAGAGGTCACCAAGGAAAAAGAGCTTGTTCGAGCAGGGGTCACCAGGTTTGCAATGAACTTTATTACATTACAAAGTATTTATATTTTATTGTGTCATTTGAAGCAAATGTTTGTGTCTCAAGCATAGATTTAAATCTCGGTGATATCTCGTTATTTCTCAACGTTTCTCGCAGTATGACTGTTGGCCGAGAAATTAGGGGGGTTCTCACGAGACGTGAACCCTGATTTTCTAGACGATTTTCATCGATAAATCTCAGTGTTTTCTCAGCCAATATCACCAAGAAAATCCAATATCTTGGCAACCAAAAAAAAAACCAATGCATTAAAAAAAGTTAAAAGTTAAAACCATTATCGTGATTTTCTTATTTTCTCAAAGTGAACTACAAATTTTATTATCAAGATTTTCTTGTGTACTCATTCATCAGTGCAGTTTGTAATTCAAGGCTCAAGCTATAAGTTTTAGACTTTTCGTATTTTATACTCAGTAGTATAGTGTGGCAGTGCCCTCATAATTCATTGCAATTCGCCACCCAATGCCACTAGTGGACTATGCACAGCCGGTCAGGATTAAAAGTTTGAAGTTCAGTTGCTTGTTGAGTCTTCACACTTCACAAGTTCACAATTCACACTCACAGTAGCCTAGCCCTGTATATACTTTACAGTATACCAGTTATACTATATAGTATGTATAGGAAAGTGGTACTGTGGTACTACTAGTAACTGTTGACAATTCTTCCACAAGACAGATTGTCTCTTGCCATTCGGAAAATTCACATCTCTAGCCAAGGAAGAAAGAATACATTGTTTTTTTTTCTTTAGTAAGGGGCTTTGCTACAACAAGAAATCCTTCAGACTTTTGTCCGAAGGAATGGTTCATCAAAGAAGGCTTCCGCAAGAAGTAACAAAGGAAAAAGCCTAAGACAACGGAAGTAATTCCTTCGGACTTTTTGTCCAAAGGAATACTTTGTGGAATCCAAAAGTCCTCCCAAAAAGGCAAGGAAAAGCCAAGGTACCTTTCAGAAGGGTCATTTTCAACAACCCGAAGGGAACCTACCCTTCGGGAAGGTACAGAAACAAATCTGGGACCCCTGTTGAAAAAACCCGAGTGCCCTACAATTTTTCCGAAAAGAGCACAGACGAAGGACACGAACCCTTGTAGAGGGCACTTGGTCAGTGCATGGACCTCTGTGCATCTTCCGAAGGGCAATTTTTTTGAAGGCAGTCAAAGACAAAAGACGAAGAATTAATTCCTTCAGATTTTTTGTCTGAAGGAATTCCTTCAGAGAAATAGTCCAAAGAAATTCGGAGCGGTCCAAACAAAAAGTCGACAGAGCAAACAACAAAGGCAAAGAACAAAGCAAACCTTCAGGGTTTTTGTCTGAAGGAATTCCTTCAGACAAAAAGTCCGAAGAAATTTGGAGAGGCCCCTGCAAAAAACCCGACAGACCAAAAGCCCGATCAAAGGAAAAGAAAAGACGTACATCCTTGGGGAAAAAGGTCTGAAGGAATTCCTCCGGACTTTTTGTCCAAAGGAATACTTTGGAGGATAAAACAGAGACAAGGACAATTCAAGCGAACAATTTGTCCGACGAAAATCGTTCACAGGAAAGTCCAAACACAGAAGAGTCTGCAAGTACAAATTTGGGATAATTGGCAAACATAAAGGCCAAAGGAAAGGTGGGAGCCATAAGTTCGAAGGATCATTCGAAAAGTTGCCACAGGGAAGTCCAAAGACAGGGCCGAGGAAATAAACCCGACGCAAATGCCAGGGTGAAACAAAAGATCCCAAGGAGATGAGACCAAAAGCATAAATTCCGAAATAAATCCACAGACAGAAAAGTCCACAGCGAGAAATCCAAAAGAATTAAGCCAAGGAGAACAAGAAATCCGAAAGAAATGGAGGTTGACTGTGCAGAAAATGATAGAAAATAGATAATCCGACGGGGAGTTGAAAACAGAATATCCGAGGAAATATAGATAAAGATAATCCAAAAAATAGAATCCCGCCAAAAATAGACATGAACAGGCAGACCAGAACAAGGTAAAATACATGCAAGCAGGGGCACACCGGTCAAAGCTTCAATTGACTGGTTATTGAAGTCCTGCTCATCTCCCGATCAACTCACGCATCCGAGGGTCCAACTCAACTTCAACCGAAGTTCCAAATCCGAATGTTGAGTTGACTGTACCAGATTTAGAGTTGACTAATTGTTAAATGCCAAATCCACTAGGAGCTTTCCATGCGAGCAAGAATAATCTCTTCGTCCAACACAGCATATCAAACGGCCAACTCAGCGTTTCAACGTTCCAATTTGGCATCAAGCAGCTCATGTAGAGTTCTAAAATTGACATTGACATGGATTTCCATGCAAAGAGAGGTGGGCGGTTCAGAACAAAGACAAGTTCACTTCATCAAGCAAAAGAAGCTTCATGCAAAGACAAAAAAGAAAATATATTTTATTGAAAGACCAAGTCAGCGTTGAGTTAACCTAAGTAAATCCTTCTCTTCAATTTTTCAATGCCAATCTTTGGCTTTTGTAATTCTCTATAAAATGGCTTTCAGCGTTGATTAATAATTATCCATCCCTCTCTTGGCTAGACCAAACTCTGCCATTAGTGAGTTGTGTAACCTTTTCAATCAATAGAAGGACTATACTTTCAGATTTCAAGCGTTGGCATAGTGTATATTCATTCAGCAATTTGCATAAGTGGTAGATTTCTATCCCTTCCCAAATTATGATTCGTACCTGGTTGCTAGATTATCCTTATGCAGGTCATGTTAAGTGTTCTTTATGTCTTTTGTTGAAGCTGTAAGTGGATGTTAGGTGGCTGCAAAGTGTCTTGTATCAAACCTCTCTCCATTGTTTTTCCCTTATGTTTTGGTCATTGGATCGAACCTTCTCACGAAATATTTATGCATAAGTAATTGATTGAAATTGAAGGTCTTCATTTTCCCTTGTTTGTTCAGTGTTCAAGGTTCCAAGTTGAGTGGAACAATCTTCTGGTGTATCACCCTTTTTAGGTAGGATTTCCCCTTAAAGTTTCCTTCTCCCTTTTCCACGGTAGTTCGCAGCATAGAGTAGAGATCCTCATTGATGCATCATACACGAACCAACCTTCTCTGGAGGTTCTTCTCACCATTAAGGCACCCACCCTCGTGAAAAGATCTCATTGTTTCAGCCGGATAGAGGACTGGCCATTTCACGTGCGTCTTCGATTCAAGGAGTAGCTCCAAGTTGACAACAGTAACATTATATAATATGAAATTATGATTCATGAATATATATTTAGTATTTACTGCTTTGAATGAGGGTGAACCGTGAAGCTGTGAAGTTGTGAACCATAAAAGCTGAGACTGCAAATTTATACTTATATTTGGCAAGCTGCAATATTGTCATCGAATATACTTTGGACTTGGAGAGGGTAAAAATTTTAAAAACAGATTGCATTTTCATATTATTTGCATTGCCATTTGTCACTAATGCTCATTGACAGTTGAACGTTGAGATTGAGAATAGTGCACCGGCACGACTCCACTGCAAGCCCGACACCGGTAGCCTGTAACACACAATGTATATCAGAGAGTTAGATTCCAGGCATTGCAGTTTGTAACTTTGTAGTTTGTACTTTGTACGTTGAGTTTGTAGTTTGCAGCTTTGTGGTATTTTTACTATTGTACTCTATTTTTATCTCACATTGATAGAAAATATACTTATGGGCCTATGGCATTCTCTACATTCATTTTTCATGTCATTTAACAATGTTTTACTTTTAATTTAAGTTTGTTTTATGAATTTATATGTTTTTTAAAGTAGCGATAAAGTTGTCAAGAAATTCCTGCGATATGAGATCCAGTTAAAATTTTGCCCTCTCAAGAAATCACTGAGAACGAGATTTCGAACTATGGTCTCAAGCATGGGTGGAGTCATCATATTCAAATAAAATTGATGGAGTCAAGGTTGGGAAGACAAATTTCAGTGAGGCCTTAGAAACAAGAGCTACAGAGATTGCCCAAATAACTTGAAATTCTAATTTAAATTTCATATTGTTTCCCTTGTTTTCAATTTAAAGTATTTATTTTATAATTTATTTATAAGTTTGTAAAACTAACTTTAATTTGTTTGTAACTTTGTAGGTGTCAGAGCCTTTGATGAGGGTTTTGTGATTGGTGGATAGGGAGCAAAAACCAATGAGTTATATTTATGAGGCCATGCATAGGGCCAAAGAGGTCGTTCAAAACTATTATAAGGGGATCGTGCCAGATGTAATCCCATTTGAGAGTTGATTGATCAGAGGTGGAACAATCAAATTCACCAACCTATCCATGCAACAGGGTACTATCTTAACCTTAGGTTTTTCTACTCTGATGACTTTGTAGATGTTAGCGGATAGATTATGGAGGGGCTCTCAACATGCATTGAGAGTATGACAATTGACCTTGAGGTGAGAGACCTCATTATTGCAGAGTTGCAAAACTACAAGCCTTTAAGGGGGAGGCTCTTTTTTCAGCACTAGTTATCCGAAGGAGAGCCATGCAATCACTAGATTATAGAAAATGAAGTATTTACTCATACCTTACCAGTTACATATTTACAATTATTAATTACTTACAAAAATTTGAATATCTTGTTTGTAGAGTCATGGTGGGAAGATTGAGGTGGGAATACCCCACATCTTCAAAAGCTAGCCCTCCGCATTTTATCTCAACCTTGTAGTGCTTCTGGATGTGAGCGCAAGTGGAGTTTGTTTGACGTCATTCATACAAAAAAGCCCAATAAGTTGAGCCAACGCCTCAATAATCTGGGTTTTGTGCAATACAACATTCAACTTCACATAAAGAAGTTGGAGAACGCATTAGATGAACGTATCGATCTAGATGAGATCGATCCCTACAATGATTGGATTCCATAGAAGGAGGCCCCCATGTTTACAAAGAACAAAATTGTTGTGGAGGGTGCAGCTGCAGCAAGAAGAGAGTTTGGATTGGAGGACATCCTTAAAGATAAGGCAAAGACAAAGACAGAGGTAGAGGTGGAGCCACAGGTGTAGGTGCAGCCTTCTAGACAAAGCAAGGCGAGGCAGCCGAGTGGGATGACTAGAGTTTCTCAGTCTCCCTTAGTTTTTCAAAGAGCAGAGAAGAGAAGATTATAGATTCTTGTAATTTGTATTTGTAAATTCATGTATAAGATTATAAGTATCATTGTAATCTATTGTATTCGCATGATTATGCAATTTTATACATTATTTGTATTCAAATCTAATAGAAAACACTTTTCTATCATTTTACAGACTCATTTGATCTATTTTGCTTCTACAATTTATAAAAAAATATGTTTTTTTATAAATTTAAGTATTTTTGCCTTTGTCAATTATTCCCCGTTATTCGACCAACTCTGTCGAATAATCATTAGTTACCCAAAATTCTCCCTCGGCAAGTGCTCACCATTTATGGTTATGCAAACTATGGTTTAAACTTTCATTGTTTTTTTTTTTGTTTTCAATCTTCACACCTTTGTTTTCATTTTAATGTTTTTTTGGTCATTTATTTAACATGTTGTCGAGTACATGTAGGCTATGCCCTAGGATTTGCTTCTTCTCATAAGGTTAATATTGTGTTGATTTTTAAGATTTTTCAACTACAAATACTACAATGACGGCAAATTCTACCTCTGTGGCCCAATTGATCTGCATTCACCACTTTATAAGTTTGTCACAATGCTACCACAAGTTTTAGGTGGTTCGGGTCATATTTGGCAATGCAATGGTTGCAAAGCCAAATACACTCTCATACGATTGGGTGAAAGCCCAATTGTGCACAATACCTAGCTAGGACATCAAAGCTTGCTCGAGGAAGGATGCATTGGGGCCAACATCAACAATTCTTGAGTACATCAATAAGCATAAAGAAGTAGATGTGAAACTTGCCATGAAATCGGGTCATCCTTTGACAAAGAAAAGATCTTGATCGAAGAAGCCATCATTTGCCCCATCTTGTAACAATTACCCAGTTGTGATCACAACACATCCATTTTTGGTGACATCATAAACGCACGAAGAGGAATCTCCTCTTTCATGCAAAAAAACAAAAGGACAATTGGAAAGGCCGTTTCAAAATGAGTTCAAAAATATCATCAATGAGCATATTGCGCAATAGCTCAAAAACTTGTACTCAGATATTACTAAACAGCCCCAAATTTGACTCGTACTTGGGACTCTAGTGTTTCTCAACAATTACTCGACATTACTCAACAACTTCATTGGTACTTTAAAAAACATATAACTTCATAAAATAAACTTAAATAACATGTAAAACATTGTTAATTGACATAACAAATGAATGTAGAGAATGCATTATTAATATTTTACCAAAAAAAGTGTATATGGTACAAACTACAATGCTCATAAAGTCAGAGACTGTAGTGACTAATATGAAATATCAAATATACATATTAAATATCATCTCTAGCACCTAGTTTAAGTCTCTTGTGGATGCCCTATGGAATGGAAGGTAAAGATTCCTCCTTTGCAACAATGTCATCTATAAAGATATCATCTACATCCTCACTAACACCTACTGATACGTCTCTGTTGCCCCTGATACTATCGCTTTTTTTGCCTCCCTCTCCAAATCTACAATCTCCTCTGTAGTAAACATGGGCTCCACATCATTAACAATCTAGTCGATATATAGATCGATGCCATGCAAGTCAATTGCCTCATAGCTCTCTACCCCCTCCACTTGTCTCATGCAAAGAAAAATTGTATTGCACAAAAACAAGTTCATGTAGGCGTTGTATTGTCAACATGTGTTTCTTTGTGTGAACAACTTCAAACATGCTCCAATTACGTTCACACCCAAAAGAGCTACAGATCTGGCACAAAATGCGGATGGCTAGCCTTAAAAGATTTGGTGTTTTCACACCATAATCTTTCCACCACACATCTGCAAATAGGACATTTATAATTTTGTATGTCAACTAGGCTTAAATAAATAGTCTTAATAGTAGAGTAAAAACAAATGACTCTATTTGTTTTTACATGGCTGAGAGATGTTTCTTTTTTAAAACAGAGCCGAAAAAAAGAGTCTCTCCATTACATTCTTGTAAATTTGCAGCTCCTCAATAACCACGTCTCTAGTGTCATCATCAAGAATCATCTTCTCTATGCATGTGTTAAGGCCATCCATAACCTCATTGGTATTAAATAAATCAGAATAGAAAAACTTAGGGTTCAAGTAGTATGTCGCAGCATGAATATGTCGGTGGAGTGTTTTGTTCCATCTCCAATCAATTATGCATCAAATAGGCTCACGTTTTATTTGATTTTCCCTATAATATTTGGCTATGGCCTCATTGGCCACGTCCATGGCCTCATACAAATAACACATTGAGTTTTTCTCCCCATCCACTAACCATAGAACTTGAACCAAAGGCTCTGACACCTAAAACAAATTAATGCACAAATTTAAAATCAAAATTAAGAAAAAAATTATAAAAAATAAATGATAAATATAAAAATAGTTACGTTTAAGGTTACCTTAACAATTTCCTTCATGCACTTCACAAAAAAATCATCAAAAATGATCTTCTCGACCCTTTCCCCTTCCGTTTTTCTAGCATAGGATCACTCCAAACACCAGTGACCCACAAACATCTCCTTAAAGGATGTTAGTGAGGTTGCAACGTGATAAAGTTTGTGGCAAATCATGTGACTCCCAATCACATAAGTTCCTTGCCATTGGTATGCTCTCCCATCAAGTTTAGCAACCAAATGTAATTGTAGATGTACTTGGTAATATTTATTGCCTCTTCAACCACAATTTTCACCCAAAAGATCTTTCATGTCTTTGAAAAGGAGAACAATGCAATGGGTTGCACAAAGGGTCCAAAAAAGTGTAGGGTCTCTCCTCAAGAAGTCTTCATGTTGCTACATATGTTGTCGCATTGTCTGTCACAATGTGAATGACATTCTTCACATCCACTTCCTTCACCACTTCATCCAGTATATCACACAAAGTGTTTGCATTTTTTTACTTAAAGGGAAGGCATTAATTGATTTTAAGAAGACTAGTTACTCACTGGAAGCCACTAGAAAATTAATCAATGTGCAGTTTTCCCATCCATCCACCCATCAAACAAAATGATGCAGCTCCTTTTTTACAGAATCCTCCAACAACGAATCACTCAAATCATCCTCCCAGTATGGACTTTTTGCTACACTGAAAACAATGTTGTAGTACCAAAATTTTGCCATAGTTATCCTCACTTCATTGTGCACTTCTAGATTCCAAGCGGTACCTTCAAGTGAGAATTGTGACCCAAGACTACTTGAAGGAACAAAAAAAGTAGTCGAACTATCTTCAATAAATGAGCTTCGTCCCCAACCCCCTAGAGTTGAAGCAATAGAAAAGGCCTCGATGTCATAATCATCCTTCGCTGCTCTCCTATTCACTAAATTTGCAACTGCATCAACTTTACTCTTTTTTTTCAACATAAGCTGCAAGGTGAACAACCATCTCTCTTGGAACCTTAAATGATGTTTGTCTATGCAATACCACATCATTCCCTAGTAGTTGTGCAATATGGTATTTAAGGCGATAAATATATCCACACATCTCCATCCCACTATAATTGCACATAACACAATTTTCCTCTGCCGCCAGTTCACAATGATTCCAAGAAAGTTCAAGGGACTTAGACTTACGATGGGCAGTTGAACCAGACGTTGATGTCATTCTTAAACAATAAGCTTAAACCCTATAAAACAAAAATAAACAAAAACATTAGAATCTAACCCTAGCTACTAATCAAAGGAGGAAGTAAAAGATGAAGTAGATATCATGATTCAGGCTAGAAATTTAGTCTTGACTCTTATTGAGGAGTACTTCAAGTTCAAATTTCAAAGATAAAAATAAATTAAAATCCATGTAGGTTGTGCTGTTGTAGGTTGTATCAAGTTGTATTCCTTGAGGCTTGAAAATAAATGAAAACCCTAGCTAATCACTGCATGTATTCCTTGAGGCTTGAAAACAAGGAAAACCGTAGTTACTATATGTATTCTTTGAGGCTTGGACAATAGAAACCCTAGGCTCCTACCACTATCAATCACGACTCCGAGTTTGCATATATTTTAAAATTGCCAATAATTACTGATTATATTGGCTTAGAAAAAACATAGAGAAAAAATGCAAAAATAAGAATGAAATCATTATTTTCATTCGACTTTTTATTCTTTCACTAGCCGAATCACAACGATTTTTGCCAAGTAATCACAAATAATTCTCGGCAAAAATCATCGATTAATTGTTGTTTCTCTACTCACAATTTTCATAGAGATGTATAGTTTCTCTATTGACTCATGATTAATTGGCGATTTTTTGTGATTTTTCAATCTATGCATCACATGATGTGTGTACACAAATGCATTGTCCTTCAATGTTGTGAGGTCACCATATTGGCAAGATATGGTGAGAACAATCAACAAGGCCCCAAAAGGATATAAAGGGTCAGGTTATGAGAAGCTCCACACCACCTTATTGGCGAAGGAAAAAATATATGTAACGGATTTATTGCAGCCAATTAGGGATTTGTAGACCGAAACGGAGCGTCCATCATTTCAAATGGATGGCAAAATTCAAGATATCGACATTTAAACAATGTGGCTACAATGTGCCCTAAAAGGGAAATGTTTTTAAATTTGGGAGGGGCATGTGAACGATGCCCAATTCATCCCCAACAACCTCTTTGAATTCATTGAAGAGGTGGGGCCTCGACATATTGATCAAAACATAACAAATGACACTAAAATTTGCAAAGACACAGGGATTTTGGTGGACGCGAGGCATGGACACATTATTTAGACACCTTGAAATGTCCACTGAATCAACCTAATGCTGCCAAAGTTGGGCAGCGAAATCAAGTGGATCAAGTAGGTGTACGTTGAGGCCGAAGAGATCCAGAGGTTTGTCATAAACCAACACTTGATGCAAGCCATATTCAAATTAGAAGCTACAGAAGGTAAGTGAAACAATATTTTTTTATATATTTTGAAACAAAGTAGATGACATTTTTTAATTCTAGTACTTGTAGATTTTTTAATGTTTTTTTATTGTTTTTATTTTAATTTCCTACTAGGTTGTTGAGACTCGATTCATCTCCCAATCATCTCAAGGCGACTTGTGAACATGCGAGAGGCACTTAGCAACATGGTCATCAACAACATTTGGATTGTTTGGAGGGAGTCAAATAAGGAGCGGGCACAAAAAGTGAAAATGATGATCCTAAATGACAATTGGCGCGCTCATGTAGATTATTTGCTTAGTTTCAATAGGCCCATTATGAGTATGATCCAATTCACTGACATAGATCAACCATGTTTGGGAAAGATTTATGATGGTATCGACTCAATGATTGAGAAGATAAACATCATCATAAATCCAAAAAATGAAGATTTTGAGAAAATGTTTTACAAACAAGTGCAATCATATCTCATTGATCGTAGAACAAAATGACCACCCATTGCATCTCCTTGTCTTTGCATTGACTTCTAAATTCTACAAAACTAAGATCATTTCTTTGTTGACGAAGGTGCCACCATACAGGGATGCTTAAGTCAAAGAAGGGTAAAAGTTGGCGTTCTCTACGCTCTTCCCTAATCTAGAAGCAGAAGACATGGTTAAGAGCGAGTTTAGGAATTTCATAACATCCATAGGTCGGAGCCTTGGTACTCTTTGATACAAGTACAAGAATGATGCTCATACATGGTGGTACCTCCATGGCCAAGGATCCACACACCTACAACCTCTTGCAAATAAAATTGTCACAGGTAAGATTTTATTTTTAAGTTTTAAACTCTTTTGTTTTGCTTTAACTTTTAAATTTATGTTTGAAGTTTTATTCTTAAAAAAAATAATTTTGCAATAACTTTGCCTCAATAGGTTGCAAGTTCATCCATTTGAGCAGAACTCCATGACATACAACTTCATCCACTTACAAAAGCGCAACAAGTTGGCAACAAAAAAGGCAAAGTAATTGGTCTATGTACGTTCCAACTTGCATCTTTTATCACACAAGCAATCGGAATACAAAGGGCGACAAAGCATTGGGATGTCGATCCAAAGAATGTTGATTTGATACTTCCATTTTCCTCATTCAATATTTGACATGGAGAAGTCCTTAGCATTATAGGACCCACATAGCATAGCTAGTGGGAGTGGCCATGGAAGTGCTACTCCTAGTGGTTCTAATGAACCACATCATGATGTTGATCATGATGTTGATGTTGACGTTGATGCTCTCGATGAAGAGCAATACGATGATAACTAATAGTTTTGATGTCATAAATTACAATTACTATGTATCATGACATTTCATTATCATTATCAATTTATCGGTAGTATTTTTGTGGTTATTTTGTGTTTTCATATGCATGCTATGTGGTTAATTCCTATTTATTAGGCTAGAATTTTTTTATTTTTTATTTTTTATATATTATTTTTATACATCCGTACTCAAGTCGTACTCGAGGTTAAAAAATAGTCGTACCTGCAAACCCTATTTGTCGTTCCCGAACGCATGCCCAAAACAAACCAGCAATATAGAAATAAGATTATGATGCACTTTAACAATAGGAGACCAAATCATCCGAGACTCGTACAATATATATTTATAAAATTCTTGTTGAGGACGATGAAGTTGAACCATTATAGAAGACAAGACAAATCGTATTCCATCATTTCAAAATTTTCATGCAACTGTCAGCCATTGGAGCCACAATGCGCAGATGTTGGCACCACTTGGTGCTAATTAGGCATCAAGGCTTTGTTGAGCAGAATGATGGTGGATAGAAGACTATGTTTGATGTTCAAATTGACTATAGGTCTCGAGCTTCCACATGTATCAGCCACCCCTCAAGAAGCAAAAGCTCCAATCGCACCGAGTTGAACAATTTCCTTGGTTTCTAGTATGCTCGATCTTTATGTACATGATTTAATCCCCTTATGTAAGTGCATTGCAATCAGGAATCAACTACTATGGCTATAGTTATTCTAGTTCAGATGATGAATATAGTAAATGTGGAAAATATGGAGGTAGAAGCTCAACATTAAAAAACAAGAGGCCAATTAAGGTACAATGGAAGATTAATCTCAGAAGTGTTGCCCCACCCAACACCCCTAAGTTCCAACCCTGCAGCACCATCCGCCTACCCTCTATCCCCCCATCCTCCGCCATCTCACCCCCGCCTTGCCCCCCCCCCCCCCGCTCCTGCCGTCCGTATGGTAAATAGAGAAGAGATCCAATCTTGTGATGCCATGGGAGGCTTTATTTTTGTGGGTATAGGAAACATCTATCACCAACATGGTATTGGGTGATGCCCGATACTGATCATGGTGCTCATTATATTTGGCATTGGTTTTCTGCAGGATGTTGTGAATTTGTTGCTGAATATGTTGAATCTGCTCAATTAACCTTTTTGCTTTGTCATATCCTTTCAAAGTTCAGGAATATTTTTCTGTTGGCAGCACAGGGTAATCTAAATGAACAAAGGCTAATGGTTTGGAAACCCAAACGAACCTAAAAAGGGTCATCTTGTAGAGTCATGCAAAGCTTTGATGTAGTTGTGCAGAATGAAAGACATGATGTCATCCCATGTGCATTGGCATTTAGAATTGTGCAATTAAATAAGATGCACTGTCATTCTATTCACCATTTTGTTTGGCCATTTGTCTAAGCATGGAAATTATTGACATGGTCAACTTTGTATCCATCATGGACCAAAGGATTTTCCAGAAAATGCTCCGTCCCTTTGTTTGAAACTATGGTTTCTGGCAAGCCAAAATGTACCCATATATTTTGAAAGAAAAGTTTTCCAGTATCTAGCGCCAAGACTATCTTTTGACAAGGATTAAGATAGCCAGCTTGGAAAATCCAACCACTACCTATAAAAACACAATCACTGTCCTACTTAGTAATGAGAAAACCTCAAAGAAAGTACATGGAGATTGACTCTCAAAGCTTAGTTGGCACAAGCAGAGGGATGTATAATCTTTGCTTCTTGCTTTGAGGTTTATATATGGTACCTTCTGCATAATATCTGATGCATCTTGTAACATCTATAATAAGATGCATCCTCTAGAAATATTTCTTCAGAAATTCCATTGTTTTCTCTACTCCAAAGTGTCCAACTACTCTACTGAAATTTGCTTCATGAATTAACTTCTGCTGCCATTCACTTTAGGGTACAGAAAGGTCTCCAAAGTGGTTGTGCAGCTCTTTCAAGTAGAAATCAGGAACTGACTCATCAACTATTTAGGATCTGATATATCTCAGCACAATCTGGATTTGTTACGTACAACTTTGACCATGATGTGATTCCAAAAGAATCAATAACAATAAGTAATGTTTTTAATGGAGGACAACTCAAACAGTCAGCAATTCAATTAGTGCTACCTCATTTGTGCTTTATGTTTAGGTGGAACCGCTGCAAGTATGTTGAGAATTTCTTATGGCGCACATTTTACAGTGTGTACTTTATTACAAGAAACTACAAAGGTTTGTGATCGGTGTGGACAACTGTTCTTTTCCATAATGAAATGCTTCCATCGCTTTCACTCTTGATAAATGGAGTACAAATCTGTCATATGCTGGTTATCTTATGACCGTCTGAGTGAAAGTTTCATTGTGATAGGTGACATGATGCGCATGTTGAGTGAGAGAAGATAAAGATACATATTTATGTGTCTATATGGATAGATTAAGGGATGCATACTTTGATTAGAAGAAATAAAAGGATTGTTATACTTCCAAGTTCCAGTACCAAAAAAAGAAAAAATGAACATTGGATTCATGGTTAACATACTAGAGATGTCGCAGGAGCACCAATCTCTTCCACAACTTCGCGTACAATACCATCAAACATTTCTGCAGATATCTTAGAGTTCAATTTTTCATTGAAAGCTTTGTCATTGACATAAAAATGACCTGAAATCCCAATCTCCTCTGGCTGTCACAAAATAGAATATATGAGTACTTTGGGATAAATATTTCATAACATGTAATATAACTGCAAAATAACAAGCTTGAAAAACTAAACCTGAGAAACAAAAGGCTAAACTTTAACATTCACTTAATACAACCTGATGTTTTTTTTTACTTAGTTAAAGTAAAAAGCTATTTAAAGCCTATATGCTTATAATCTAAAGTTCAAACCTTTTTTGCTATTTTATTAAAAATCTCATTAAAAAAAATATTGAATTATAACAGAAACTTTAGGTTATAATGGAGTTGAAGTTATTTACTTAATCATAATCAAGTACTATATACTCACAATTAAATAAAAAGTTTATAACCCACAGTATATGCCTCATGAGTAAGCCAAGCCACCCCCTACATTCTGACAGCTGCTGCCGGCATACAAATAACCTGTTAACCAGTATCATGCCTAACAAGTTACTTTTGAGCCCAAGGATTTTAACATAGTTATGAGTGCGGCCAAAAAGTAGAAGTTAAGAAGTTTGAGACCAAAAACAGCCGTTCTCGTCGAAGAAATTTGTATTCCTACTAAGCCACAGGATCAAGAAAGAACTTTTGATCAAGCATGGCACTAAAGGACTAAAAATGAAGCATAGGAAGACACCAAAAATGCAATGTTTGTACGACTTGATTCTTAGCATATTGGTTGAAGAATCACAAGTAGCTGATTTACCTATCTAGCTAATTTCCTATTTGAAGGGTCAATAAAAAAAAAAGCAGTCTATACCTTGGCTGAATATCTAGCATCCTATAAGAAGATTTCACTTCTTGTTATAAGGGTGTTTGCATGCTTTTGCCTAGTTGTTTCAATGTTGTGGATAGAACAGGTGTAAAAATGCCTAGAAACTGTTGGTAAGACTGAGGAAGAATGAAGAGAAATGGAAGGCACACAGCGAACTAACATACTTGTGTGTGTCCATTTTTGACTAAGCATAAAGAAGTTACATATTCAAGTGAGGAGTTATATATAAATAACTAGCATACATTAAATAATAGTTAATCAATTAATGTTTAATATCTTTAATACCCCCCATTAATGGCTAAACCAGAGACTACTCCAAGTTAGTCCCGAAATTTTACAAATAAAATGGGACCAAGAGGTGTCATTACATCTAGAGGCGACTCATTAGAGGGACAGAAGTGAAGATAAATGTCACTATAATCAACCAATGGTCATATGTAGTGATGATGAATTTCTCTATGTTTGATGCAAGCATGATATACCAGATTCTTCACCATCTTCAATACACCCTGATTGTCATAGAAAATGGAAAGTGGAATAGGTGTAATCTGAGAAAGTTGAAGATCAATTAAAATCCAATATAACCAAACTGCTTCACAATTGGCACTACCAGTTTCTTTGTACTTTGTTTCAGTGGAAGATATACCCAGTGTGTTGAAGATTGCTTTGTGACGAAACAAACTCCCAAACCAAAGATAAAAATATAGCTGATGGTGGACCTCCAAGTATCTATTGAACCTCCCCAATCAGAGTTTGTGTATCCTATCAATCTGAAATTTGTTATCCTCCGATTTAATATGCCAAAGTCAAGAGTTCCTTTGACATATCGCATAATTTGTTTTGTTGTTGTCCATTGTACTAGCTTCCATTGAGACAAAACCCAAAAAAGATAGCTAACAGCAAAACATAGATCCAATCTTGTGGATGTAAGATATATTAGGGTGCCCACCGATAGTTTATAGAGTGAATCACTGATTGGAGATTAATCATCATTGGCTAACAACTTCAGCCCAACTTCCTTAGGTGTAGAAGAGGGATTGCAATATGTCATCCCAAACTTCTTCAAGAGACTCATGGTATATTTGACTTGAGCTATAAAAATGAGATGGTCATGTTACCAGAATCCCACATCTAAGCAACATTGTAGGAGGCCTAGATCATTCATGTCAAAAGCAGCACACAAATCTTATTTTACTCATTGAATTGCAATGGCCCCACTACCTATGATGGCAAGATTGTCCACGTGGACAATAAGTATCGCAAGATCATCACCATCACTTTTGACATAAATATTTGGGTAAGATAGACTCTTGAATCCAAAATCTTGTAGATGTTGATCAATCTTAGTATACAAAGCTTTTGGAGGCTACTTAAGCCTGAGCTCATAGAGCCAACTTAAGGCCATATAGATGATCACTACCAGGTCCCTGAAAACCTTCAAGTTGCATCATGTATACCTTGTCCAAATCCCTATTCAAGAAGGCACTCTTTAATCCATCTAAAACACCTCCCAACCAAACTGAGCTACTATGGAGAGAAGCAACCGAAATGTGGCCATCCTTGCAGTAGGAGCAAAGGTCTCCTAATTTATTCCCTCTTGTTGTGAAATTCTTTTCGCAACAAGATAAGCCTTGCACTTGTCCAAAGTACCATCAACTTTGCATTTGACTTTGTACACCCATTTGCATCTAATGGGTTGTTTACCTGGGAGTAATTCCACCAATTTCTAGGTATGGTTCTTCATTGACGCATCATATTCAGCTTGCATGGCAATCTCCAATTTAGGTTTGCCTTTGGCTTTAGAATATCTTTGTGGTTCAGGTACTATAAAAAGATCAAAAGCAAGAGCAAAATAAACATGATTCGCTGAATCAACAACTTTCTTTCCAATCCTCCAGGGTCGTGCATCTAATTGACCCATTTTATCCTCCCGCACATCCTATATAGTGGAGTAAAACCACTTAGGCCTCCGTTGGACCCATAGAATCAAATCTCGGTGATTTCTCACCATTTCTCAACAGGTCTCGCAATTTACTAGTCTGCCAAGATACCGGGCTCTATCTCGTGAGACAAGAAGCGCTGATTTTCTTGGCAATTTTTGCCGAGAAATCTCAATGATTTCTCGACAAAAATCGCTGAGAAAATCTCATTTCTCGGATACCAAAAAAAAATGATGCATTAAAAATTAAAGGTAAATTGTAGAATGTTCTATCGCGATTCATCATTCTTCTTTTGCACAGGCCACAAACAATATTGCTAAGTGAAAAGCAAAAAAAGTACCCTCACATTAGTATTTTACAGTCATCTCATGCATATTACAATGCCCACTACACTCATTCAAGTTGCAAGTTAGTCACTCGACGCCAAACCCTACAATGTGCACAGCCTCCGTAATTTGAACTTTGGGGCCCATTAAAACTTTGAAATTTGAAGTTGAACTTGTAGTTTGTAATATTATTTTGCAGCTTAATAGTTCATAGTGAGAATCAATGGACTGTTGACACTTCACAGTGAGAATCGATGGACAGTTGACACTTCATAGTGAGAATCGATGGGCCTATTATACTCATAGTCTGTTGGACTGTGCATAGTGATAGAGTTGTTCGTTGCGGGCTTATTGCTTGTGTAGCCTGTACATACTTTATAGTATGACTATATACTATATAGTATATACAGTATACAATATAATAATATATATTCTCTGCTTTGAATAAGGGTGAATCAAGACTACAGTTTTATAGTATTACTATTTGACGAGCTACAATATACAACTTAAGCTTGAAAGTTAAGATTGAGAACGAGTGACTATAGTGCACAAGAGTGACGACTCCACTGAGAGCCTGGCACCCTGCAACACACAACGTACATCAAAGAGTTTGAGTCCATGGATTTTTTTAAAAAACCATTATCTTTCTAATTTTTAATATGAAGTTTAAAATTTGAAATTTTCTATCAAGAATCATGATCATTGAAATTTTATTTCTAGATTCCAGCTATATTTAAATTTTAAATGCAGTTATAATTTTAAATTCTAAAAGACTAAAACATATATTTTTTTATATAGGGTTCAAGTTTGTTGTTTGAAAATGGCATCAGGATCAGCATCTAGTTCCGCGTGTCCTATTGGCAACAAGTCTAAGTCTAATGACCGTAGTTGGAAACATTGTGAACGGACAGAGGACAACTATGTAATATGCAACTATTGTGGAATGAAGATGAGTAGAGGTGTTTCTCGCTTGAAAAACCACATTGCACGGTTGGCATGGAATGATGTGGCGATGTGCAATCACGCACCACCTGAGGCTCAAAGAGAGTTCGCTACTTGCATTACAGTGAATGCGTAAAAAAGTGGAAAAGAAAAGGAATGTCAATGCACTTGCACTCCTAATGAGTAGGGCAGCGAGACACGATAGTGACATTGAGGGCCATTCTATCGCCCAACTCCACCATGTCAGTCAAGGACGAGGATCATCCATTAGTGATAATTCGGCTACATTTTTGGTTCCTAGAAGTAGCCTTGGATCACAACCTTCATTGGAAGGTACTGCTTGGAACAAAGAATTGCAAAATGAAAGAATTGCAAAATTAAGCGAAGATAGTTGCAGCAATTTTTTGGTACTATAACATTTCTTTCAATGTGGAGAAAGTCCATATTGAGAGAATTTGGTAACTGCATTGACCGTTGCCAGGAAGGGGTTCAAAGCTCCTACTCATGATTTGAGTGGCCCATTGTTGGAGGATTCTGTGAGACATACACAAGCCCTTGTAGAAGACCCAAAAAAAATACAATAGAAAAAGGGGTGCACCATTTTATCTGATGGGTGGACGAATGGGAAAAACCGTACACTGATTAACTTTTTTGTGGCTTCATGTGAGCAACTGGCCTTCTTGAAATCAATTGATGCCTCTCATCAAATCAAAACAACACTCTATGTGACATGTTGGATGAGGTGGTGATGCAAGTACGTGAGCAGAATGTTGTTCAAGTTGTGACAGACAACGTGGCCGCATATGTAGCAACAAGCAGACTTCTTGAGTAGAGACACCCTAAATTTTTTTGGACCCCTTGTGTGGCTCATTGCATTGATCTTTTGCTCGAGGACATAGGAAAGATCTCATGGGTGAAGAGTGTGGTTGATAAGGGCAGAAGTATCATCGAGTTCATCTACAATCACACTTGGGTGCTACAGTTGATGAGAGAGCACACCAATGGAAAGGAGCTTGTGCGATCGAAAGTCGTACGATTCACCACAAATTTCTTCACATTACAAAGCATTGCAAGCTTACTAGCATACCTTTAACAGATGGTGAGTGATCAGTGGGTGGAGTCTCCCTATGCCAAGAAGAACGAAGGGGTAAAGCTCGTGAAGACCATTTTTTATGGGGTCTTTGCAAAGCACATGGAGGAAATCATTAAGGCAACCTTAAAAACTTAAACTTAGTTAATATTTTTATTTATCATTTATTTGTTATAAAAAAATTAATTTTCATTTTAAATTTGTGTATTATTTTGTTATAGGTGTCAGAGCCTTTAGTTCGAGTTCTCCAGTTGGTGGATAGAGAGAAAAACCCAATGAGTTATTTGTATGAAGCCATAGACATGGTCAAGTAGGCCATAGCCAAATATTTTTGGCATAATCAAAGAAAATATGAACCCATATGTAGATGGAACAAGACACTTCATCAACATATTCATGCAGCAACCTACTATTTGAATCCTAATTTTTTCTATTATAATTCATTTAAAGCCGATGAGGAGGTTATGAATGGCCTCAATACATGCATACAGAGGATGATCCCTAATGATGAAACTAAAGATGCAATTATTGATGAGCTACAGATTTACAAGAATGCAACAGGGAGACTCTTTTCTTCGGCTCTACGTATTAAAAGAAGAAACACCTCTCAACCAGGTAAACCATAAAAACAAATTGAGTCATTTGTTTATTCTTTCTAGTAGACTTCATTCATTTTCAAGCTTAGTTGACTTACAAAATTATAAATTTCCTTTTGTTGATGTGTGGTGGGAAGATTATGGTGCAAAAACACCAAATCTTCAAAGGCTAGCCATCTTCATTTTGTGTCAACCGTGTAACGTAATTGGAGCATGTTTGAAATAGTTCACACAAAGAAGCGCAACAAGTTGATGACACAACGCCTCAATGACCTTGTCTTTGTGCGATACAATTTTTGTCTTCGTGTGAGACAAGTGGAGAGGTGAGATAACTATGATGCTATTGACTTGGATGAGATTGATCCATATAGCGACTGGATCATTAATGATGCAAAGTCAGAGCCCATGTTTACAGTAGAGGAGATTGTAAATTTAGAGAGGGAGGCAAAAGAAGCAATAGCATCTGGGCTAGCAGAGATATTAGGTGTTGGTGAGGATCCAGATGATACATTTGGCTTTGCTAATGATGTTAGCATTGGAGAGGAAGAAGTTTTACCTTCCGCATCCATTAGGCAACCACATCAAACTTATTCTAGGCACTAGAGATGAAAGATAATATGTATATTTGATATTTCATGACTCTATGAGCATTGCAGTTTGTAACTTTGTAATTTGTACTTTGAGTTTGTAGTTTGCAACTTTGTAGTATTGTTATAATTGTAATTTTTTTTATCTCACATTGATAGCAAATATACTTATGGGCCTATGGCATTCTCTACATTCATTTTTCATGTCATTTAACAATGTTTTACATTTAATTTAAGTTTATTTTATGAATTTATATGTTTTTTAAAGTAGCAATAAAGTTGCCAAGAAATGCCGAGAAATTTCCGAGATCTGAGATCCGGTTCAAATTTTGCCCTCCTAAGAAATTGCCGAGAATGAGATTTTGAACTATGATCCTAAGCAGCCTGAGAAGTCGTAACAATTACAACAGGACATTGAAAAAAAAAAAGCAAGAACCTTTAGAACAGCAGTAACAACAGTATCCCTGACAATATCAATATCACTTTCTTTGACATTGAATATACAAGATTCAGGCATGCAGTTCGAGGGGCAGCCAGCACAGTTCAGTAAGATGCATTGTGATATGCAGATTTTGAAATTGGTTTTTACTAAGGGAAGAATGCAATTCACTCTATTGCCCAAATCATGGCCATCCAGAGTCAATTTAGCCAGATTCAGACCAAAGTGTTACCGCATCTTGATCATGCAAAATTTCATATCAACATGTATTTTCCTAATGTGACAGTGAAAGATTAGTTTGTATTAATAGAAAATCAACATAATTATATGTCCGCCAGACTGCATGAAAATGCGGCTGATAGGCCTTGGAAAGATGTAGGAGACCTGGAAGATAGGTTGAAGGCCCAAAAAGCATTAACAGATAAATTTGGAAGTGATGGATTGTAACAATTATTCAAAGCACAAACTATAGTGCGAAAATTGCAGCAGAAACATAGAAATTGCAGCAAAAGATGAGTGAGGCAACCAAACAAGCAGCTAACATACACTAAATACTCAAGAGAACAAAAGATGGAAAGTGAGAAAGTTTTGTGATTGGAAACATAAATTCATGCAGCTGAAAATGAATTTAGTCAAACAGACCAACAAAATAAAAGAATGGGTTCAGAAGCTTGAAAATTTTGAAGCAATGTAGAAAGATGAATTGGCTCTTGATGCCCAAGTTTCACAGATTCGGGCTGAATATGAAGAAATTTGGCATCTGAGAAATAAATTACAGAGAAGACACTTGAGGCTGTTGAGAGGATGAGAAGCTATAAGAAACTTGATTGGGAATATAAACACTTGCAACAGGCTATAAGAGCAAATTCTAGAATGGTGCTTGGATTGCCCAGTATTTCATTTATAATGAGACCTAAAGGGCTTGTGTCTCACTTACTAAGACGGGTTGCATCATCTCTGCATCCTGTGGCTATGAATTCCTTCAAAATATCAACTTCTCACCAGTTTCTTATTGAGCCTACTTTTGCATCTGAAGCTCACACTAGTGTTCAATCGATGTTGGCAAGGATGTTGACTAGTCTAGGGCAGAGTTGGAATAAATTTTAATAGTTAGTGATTTTGATATTATGTTTTAATGTGCTTATCTATATGTGTTGTTTACTCAAGTAAAGTACATTGTACTTAGGTGTACTCAAATTTGATTATGTTTTACAATTTAGTCATGCATGGCTACATAAGGGCAGTGCTATCCAACCAATGCACCATGTAACATATTCTCTATGTAATTCATTGATTAGTATTTAGAGAGCTCTCTACATTGATACAAAGGCCAATGCTAAATGGAAAAAGTGCAAAATACAGATGAATATTCCTATTTTCTTTGTGTGGGGGTATCCAACCAGTGCACCATGTGACTTATTTTCTATGTAATTCATTGATTAGTATTTAGGGAGCTCTCTACATTGAGACAAAGGCCAATGTTATATGGAGAAAGTGCAAAATGCAGATGAATATTCCTATTTTCTGTGTGTGCGCAATTTTTATACTTGTAGATAAGTGCTCTGCCATGTATAGCAGAATACCGATCTGATCCGAGTATATTTCATGTAAATCAGTTTTTTGTTCTAAGTAGTTTTAGCAGATTTTACTAGTCCAATGCCATCTACAAGCTATGCAAAGTAATCGACATTGAAAACTTCAAAACCAAATTTCATTAGATATTCCGCTTACGTGGAGTTCTCATGTTGTCAACCATATTTTCAATTCTAGGGGCCAATAGAACCCTAGCAACTATCCAACTATTACAGTACATCATTCCTTGCCTAGGCTTTGTCTACAGTATTGGGTGAGCCGGTTAAATAAGAAAACAACCTGTTGTCGCCTTCTAGATTTCTGTAAAACTTTTAATAGTCCCTGAAAGATTGTTTTCCCTGAGGATACAAGACTTGGACATTCCTAAAGCCATTATTCCCTTTGCGTGACTTTAAATGAACAGATTACGAGGAAGGTCAGCAGGTTTTCAATCACACTGAGGCCATTCCTGCCAGTATTTATGTCAAATAGGGTTCTGCACTCTCCCACATTATTTGGGATATATACATTGATGAACAACCAAATCTCATCTTTGAGATAGCAGGTCTGAATGGAGGTTGCTACTTTGTCATGTAATATTTGCCAATTTGTTTTTTGTCAATGATATTATCTTCATAGTCCATACAGGTTCAGGTCTAAACCAGATACACGCTCCATGTACCTTCTCCGATATGCATAACTTGAAAGTCAAGTTAGGAAAATAATAAAATCACAACTTTTGAAATACCTAAAAAATATGCTCAGACAATTACATTAAGCTGCAATGGCGAAACAACTGAGATGGTTTCCTCATATGCCTGCCTTGGAGTTCTTTTCCCTCCCCTCTCTCTCTATGGCCCCTACTTTGGAAGAAATATTAGGCAAGTGATACACAACTCTTAATGCTCTTGAAAGATGGTGATTCTAGCTGTAGTCCCAAGATATCAAATCAAGGGTTCACTACATGCACCATAGTCACTCCCACTCTGCTATGCTTGTGAGATCTAGGATGTAGGTTTGCAGCACTCAAGTTGGACACATAATAAGAGGGTCTTGGCTTCTTTTCTCTCTAAGATCATTCAAGCCAAGAACGCAGTCACATGTTGTCATCCTAGTAGAATATTGAGACTCACCCTTCAAATTATACTTTAGCATTTGGTTGTAGTTGATAATATTATACCTAGAGAACCACCCCTCTTCACACCTTACATCACAACATAAGATTATCTCCTGCCTATTACATTCTTGAGTCATGCTCCTACCTGTTGAAGGAGGTTATTAATAAGAGCATCTGAGGTGAAATCTATAGAGACCGTCTAGGGGTTGCCTAGTTAGACTCCCCCAAATCTGCTCTGGCCCAAGTTTTTAAATTACAAGGAACCTCTTTTACCCAAGAAACATCCGCCCCCCCCCCTCCAAAAAAAAAAAAAATGCCATAACAGTTTGGCAAATATATTAAAAATGACTCATCAGACCTTGGAATAAGGTACTTTGGGATTAGAATTATTTCAAATGCTTTTTGGTTCAATCTTTTCAAATCAGCACATTTCAAGGGGATGATGCCACTTGCAAGAACAAATAATTCAAAGGTTTTGGGAGTAATATTAGTCCGAATGTCAGAACCTTCGGGAATGTCACAAAAAACCAAAAACAAAGGGTAAACTTAAATCGCTGCTCCCCCGCGCCCCCTGCCCCCCCCCGGCTCCTCCCTATAGGACAAAGATAGTCACTACGAATGAAATTACATTTCTCAAAACGAATAATAGCAGACAACAAATGAATACTAACAAGTACCAAGATAAAGATGAGTCAATCTTAAGAGTCTCCAAGTCTTCAAAATGGCAAATAAATAGAAAAAAATGATATAAAATGAACCGACCCCTCATATATAATGGTGATATCATTACAATAAAAATTGTAGTAGGCAAGCATAGTAGGTTATAAATGTATCCTAACAAATATCATGATTATGATACTCTTATTTAACGAGCAGAAAATTATATAACATGGTAAAAATTTACAGACAAGCAGATCTGAAACCTAACAGGCCAGGTTGTGTCTCAGATCTGCAAGAATACAAACAGAAAAATTACAAAGTAATTATTTAGCTGACTGCTAGGGTGTCCGACTGTGTATACCAAAAACCTTTATTAGGCAGAACAACCACACAATTAAACTCTGTGTGTTCCTATATAATTGTTGATGCTGGAGATTGCACCTGGGGAAAGGAGGCCTAGCTCCTGCCTTCTCTTCGCAACATGGAAACTCTCCTCTAACCTGTGGAACCGGCGAAGCTGGAGGAAAGAGTCTCTAGATAAGGGCTAGCTCCCTTTGATGCATCGTGTTTTTTCCAGCAAGTGCTAACATATATATATATAATGGGGGGGGGATGAAAAGGGAAAGAGATGCAGGAAAAACAAACCTACTCTAAAAGAGGTGATGCACCAAAATAAGTCGACCTTCACACATCCACTCTCAAAATCAGACAAATACATACATTACACTACACACTTGGCAGAAGGACCAGGCTGCAAAAGACTGGCAGGGAGGCTTACATGAAAACACAGGAGACAGAAAATTACTGAGGCGCTGTGAAATGCACACTATAGTAACTTCCTCTATTCTGGTCTTCTAAAATGTCCGCTCTTCTCCTTTCAGCGGCAAAAATGGTGCCTTGTAGATAACAGGTCTGCTGGTGTTGAACCTATGAGAGCATCAAGAAGCAATGACTGGACACAAACAAAACACTCGAGGCACACTCAGCAATATCTATCCAAATGGAGGTAAAACTGCATTTTTATTTGATTCAGGTGAAATTTTGTTAGGACTACGCCTTACAAATGTGGAAGATCCGATTCTTCTCAAAAATGAGAAGTTACAATATATAGAAGAAAAGAGAAAGAAACTTGGCGCTTTTTTAACAAGTTGGCCTTTCGCGTCCCATTGGAAAGAGGAAACACTGTTGTGTTGTCATCGTCCTAGAAGAAGCCTGCTGGAACCATGCTGTATAATCGCAAAATTTGACTTTGGCATTTCAAGCTTTAATGTGGAAGCGTGGATCGCGCCTCTTTTCTGCCAACAGACTGAAATTTGTCCCCTTTTAAATGCACGGGCCATGCTGCTTGCTGTTTGCGCCATTTGGGGATTAACAGGTAATAAATTACCTGCACTTTGCCACTTGGACCGCCTTGTCACTTCTGCTCCATGTCATTTCTCCTTGTCTGTCACTTTGGAATTGTCTTCTTCTGCATCTTTGTCTTTTCTGGCTGCTTGGCCCTTTAGGCGAACTCCTTGGCGGGTCGCTACATTCTGGCTCCTTCTCTTTTTCCATGTTAGCGCTTTTCCAGATTTAAAACCCAACGGCTAAACGGCTTTGTTAAATTTGACGTTCATATGGTCGTCATTGCTTTGAACATCAACGGCTCTTTCGCCTTCTTAAACTTGATGGCTTCGCGGCCGTCATCGGGTCCACGTGGCATCTCCTCGGGCACTTCGCTACGTCAGTCGGGCATCTTACTGTGGCTTCGCTTTGTATTTCCGCGGACTACATTCTCCTACTCGGCCTTTGCTTTGATTAGAAGCGCGCCCGAATCATTGAAATGCCGAAGTGTCCGCCCTTCAAAGGGTACTTTGACTTTTGACTGCCCTTCCGGCTTGGGGCATACCTTTGAACCGGACCGTTGAACCAAAAGGTTCAAAGGTTCAACCAAGCGCGCCAAATTCCCAAGGCCAAGCCCGACGCTTTGAACCAAGCCGCTGAACTGAACCCGTTGAACCAAGCCAAACCAAATATGTTGAACTTGCTGAACCCGAAAATGACTGGCACTAAACAGCAGGGGAGGAAGGTGACCAAAATTTTGCCTGTGGGCAAAATAGGTCAACAATTGGCGACTCACAGGGGAAGCATGCCTGCTATGCTTAGAACCAGTTGCCTTAAAATCCATTGCACGCGGAGTCAGATGCAGCTATGAAAGAATTATCAACAGCCCGAAAGATTCGAGAATCAAACATGAAGCTTTTACCCCCAAGCAAAGGGAAACACACAAGGCTAAAAACGCTACCTGTGCAACTGCACTTAGGGAAAACAGGGAAAACAACTGAAAACAAACTATTATATACAGCTAACCAGGGATGTTCGCCTCCCTCCTAGATCGAAAGAAAAACTTCTTAAGTCCCCTTCCTGGAAAGAAGACTATGGTGGCAGGCAAGTAGCTGAATAAAAAAGAGAATTGGTGGCTTGCTCTTCTTGCCTGTCACCTGAGTTGGCTGGAATTCGAGTGGATCAAAATCGAACATGCCTCTGACATATATATACTTTGTTTGTCTTTGAAAGCCTGCTGAATGCTGGTCCCTGATATAGGTGCTCACCAAGAAATCAATGGCTGCTGGCTCATCGCCATAAGCCTCTTGATCTGCGCAATTCTTCTGCAACGTATCATGGTCTGACTTGTTCCCTTCTGTCTTGTTGAAAATCTTGTCAGACTCATCCTCTGCTTCCTCTTGGCCTTCTTGAAGAAGGGTGACTGTGGTGATGTCTGAAATGGACTCACAAAATGATTGCTCATCCCACAAAACATCACCTCTCTATTTAAATCTCTCTTCTTCAAAGCATTCCTCCAAGAAGGCAGACTTCTCCTTTTCCTCCTCAAAAATCAGGACCTCTAGATGTTCAAAAGTATCCCCCTGATTTTCCTCTAACTCAGGCTCTTCAATGTAGTCGACCTCATCATCAAAACAGCAAGGAAGTTCATCAAACAGAGGAGAAGAGAGCTTACCATGCATTTGTTCCTCTTCGAATTGCTGGAACATCTGCATATATGCAAGACCTGCATCTTCTCCATTACTGATGAGGTCTTCACAAGGAGCATCAATGATGATTTCTTTTTCGTTGTCGTTCATGGCAGCTTCTTGAAAGACAGCAGATTGGATCTTCTGCTCCTCACTCGCCTCCTGCAGAACAAGGTCTTCCTTGAGAAGGGATGAAGTGGAGAAAACACGTGGAAGAGGAGGCAGTCCTTGAGCTAGAATCGAATGATTCTCCCCTCTCCACTTGATCAGCACTTCATCAATATCAGGCACGACCTGATAACTCTCTTGGAAATGTGTAGGTGGGGTGTGTTCAGACATGGAATGTGTTGTTTGGTCTGAACCGTCCACCACACATTGGCTGAAGAATTTCTCTTTGGATTCCAACTCTGCTATTCTCCTGGCCAGATCTTCTTGGAAAAGCTTTTCCTGGACGCTGCCAGTATCATCATAAGCAGGCGCAGCTTTAGCTTCTTCAAGGCTTTGAGAAAAACCTTGCTCTTCTTCTTTTCTGCCCCATGATTTTACTGTTTCTCCCCAGTTCAGGATCTCTGAATTAGAATTTTGCTCCTGCGAACAGGCAACAACTTTGTTTTCTCCAAGGCCCTGGGGCTCCTCCACAAGGTCCAGAAGTTTTGACTCTCTTTCAAGAAGCAGCTTCATCCTAGCCTCTAAATCTTCAATTTTTTTGGCTAGGTTGTCCTGAAAGAGCCTTTCTTGGAGGTCACCAGCATGATCCTCTCCAAAGCTCAGAGCTGGTTCTTAGCATTCCTTCCTCCAACTCGAAATCTGCACATTATGTTGAAGGACTTGGGGAGGCTGGGAAATGCAAGGAAGAGACTGTTGGTGCATTGGAGGAGACTTTAGAGGAGAGACGTGTTGGCTGGTGGTATTTTCCCCAATGGGAGATTGTTCTGATATCATCTGATGTTGAAAAGCCAGGCGCACGGGATTGGGAGCAGGTATATTTGATAAGCTGGAGTGAGCAAGTGCAATGTGATAGAAAGGATTTGGTGCAAAAAATGGGCTTTTTTCGAAATATGAAGGGGCGCACAAGGCTGGTTGCCTTGAAAAGATGGATTTCTCCATTTTGTTACCTCCTCTTCCATGGATTACAAGGCCTGTGCTTGCCTAAACAAACACTCCTCTTTATACATCAGCTCCTGCTGATATCTGTACTGCTCCTCCTCTCTGTTGATCTCCATCATCTGCCTCTCAAACTCCAGCGCCACCTCCCTTATCGTTGCAGGGCAACTAGGAGAGCTGCTTGAGGGGACGCCATAAAGAGGCTGAGTCTGATCATGGTAATATGAAGGAATACAAGGCCCATGATTTTTTGCAAAAGAAGTATACATACAAGAAATGATTTCTGATGGCACCAGGCTGCTTAACCATCGGATTTAACTCGGAGTCGCCAGATGCTGAAGAAACTCGATTTACCGTAACAGGACCAGCATCAATCCTGAAACTTTACTTCGTTGAAAACTTGGGTCCCACCAGGTGTGCCAAAACTGTTAACGCTGGATATTGCACCCGGGGCAAGGAAGCCTATCTCCTGCCTTCTCCTCGCAACATGGAAACTCTCCTCTTGCCTGTGGGACCGGCGAAGCTGGAGGAGAGAGTCTCTAGATAAGGGCTAGCTCCCTTTGATGCATCGTGTTTTTTCCAGCAAGTGCTAACATATATATATATATATATATATATATATATATATATATATATATATATATATATATATATATATATATATATATAATGGGGGGGATGAAAAGGGAAAGAGATGCAGGAAAAACAAACCTACTTTAAAAGAGGTGATGCACCAAAATAAGTCGACCTTCACACATCCACTCTCAGAATCAGACAAATACATACATTACACTACACACTTGGCAGAAAGACCAGGCTGCAAAAGACTGGCAGGGAGGCTTACATGAAAACACAGGAGACAGAAAATTACTGAGGCGCTGTGAAATGCACACTATAGTAACTTCCTCTATTCTGGTCTTCTAAAATGTCCGCTCTTCTCCTTTCAGTGGCAGAAATGGCGCCTTGTAGATAACAGGGCTGCTGGTGTTGAACCTGTGAGAGCATCAAGAAGCAATGACTGGACACAGACAAAACACTCGAGGCACACTCAGCAATATCTATCCAAATGGAGGTAAAACTGCATTTTTATTTGATTCAGGTGAAATTTTGTTAGGACTACGCCTTACAAATGTGGAAGATCCGATTCTTCTCAAAAATGAGAAGTTACAATATATAGAAGAAAGAAGAAAGAAACTTGGCGCTTTTTTGACAAGTTGACCTGTCGCGTCCCATTGGAAAGAGGAAACACTGTTGTGTTGTCGTCCTAGAAGAAGCCTGCTGGAACCATGCTGTATAATCGCAAAATTTGACTTTGGCGTTTCGAGCTTTAATTTGGAAGCGTGGATCGCGCCTCTTTTCTGCCAACAGACTGAAATTTGTCCCTTTTTAAATGCACGAGCCATGCTGCTTGTTGTTTGCGCCATTTGGGGATTAACAGGCAATAAATTCCCTGCACTTTGCCACTTGAACCGTCTTGTCACTTCTACTCCAAGTCATTTCTCCTTGTCTGTCACTTTGGAATTGTCTTCTTCTGCATCTTTGTCTTTTCTAGCCGCTTGGCCCTTTAGGCGAACTCCTTGGCGGGTCGCTACATTCTGGCTCCTCTTTTTCCATGTTAGCGCTTTTCCAGATTTAAAACACAACGGCTAAACGGCTTTGTTAAATTTGACATTCATATGGTCGTCATTACTTTGAACATCAACGGCTCTTTCGCCTTCTTAAACTTGACGGCTTCGCGGCCGTCATCGGGTCCACATGGCATCTCCTCGGGCACTTCGCTACGTCAGTCGAGCATCTTACTGTGGCTTCGCTTTGTATTTCCGCGGACAAAAGTCCCCGGACATTCCCCTGCCCGGCCTTTGCTTTGATTGGAAGCGCGCCCAAATCATTGAAATGCCGAAGTGTCCGCCCTCCAAAGGGTACTTTGACTTTTGACTGCCCTTCCGGCTTGGGGCATACCTTTGAATCGGGCCGTTGAACCAAAAGGTTCAACCAAGCACGCCAAATTCCCAAGGCCAAGCCCGACGCTTTGAACCAAGCCGCGAAACTGAACCCGTTGAACCAAGCCGAACCAAACATGTTGAACTTGCTGAACCCAAAAATGACTGGCACTAAACAGCAGGGAAGGAAGGTGACCAAAATTTTCTCTGTGGGCAAAATAGGTCAACAATAATATCTTGAGGTCACTTGGAGGTCTGATCATGCTCAAAATTGCCTCCTAACAAAACAGTTTGTTATCTCTATGCCCTAGAGTTGATGTCAGTAATTGACTAGCAAGCATCCATTTGAAAAAATGACTACGTAATAGGCCTAAATCTAGATAGGCTATTAGGGTTGAAAAGAGACACTTATGAAGTTATCTTGCAAAAAATGACCCCAAACTCAATCAAAAATAGTCAAGAATGTAAAATCGTTTTTCCTAGACCAGCATTCTTCTCCCGGAGCATATTGATCCTTTCTAAGGCGTTAACTGCATTTGATATTGGTCATAAATGAGATACATGGGTCTTCTACTTTAGAACCCTTCTCTACTTGACAAAAAAAGACTGTTAATTATGACCAATCTTAAAAAATATTAATAGCCTTTCATCTGTCTTTATCAAAACTATCCATTTCTGGGCCTAGGGTAATGTGATGTCAGCATTATGCCTCGTTTTGAAGTTAAAGGTCATCTTCCAAGGTCTTTTGTGACGTGATAAAGAACAAATAATAGCTCCAATTTTCTTGTACTAAGATTCCTTTGACTTCAATTAAAACTCACTTTTAAATCGTTTTCTGTAGCCAGTTAAACTTTTTATAAGCCACAAGCAACTCTAGGGAATTCTGCTAGCTTTTATTGAAATTTTTCATTCTTTGTGAGAAAACTTTGATGAAAAACAATTGTTATTTACTAAAATTAGGTTCTCATTTCCTTCCATCCACTTTGGTGGGAAGCTTAATTGTGTGTTAGGAACATGTATTGCCAAAAGATAGCATACGTTTTTAAATTTCACGTTGCACTCATACCTCAGAATGTCCACCAGGGAAGACAAGGTGCCCTGGAAATTCTCCCACATTGTAACTTCTTCTTAGAACAAGTATAAAATTATCAATTGTTTCAACAATTGCTCCATTTCCTAATGGACTTGATGTGTATTTGCATTGCTCTACATCGTCTGAGACAGCAACATAAGCTGTAAGTTTTCAAGCATGATAGATCATATGTAGAAAATGAAAGAAAATCCAAACCACCGGTTCTAATACATTGATACAAGCCACAAAAACAAAAGGGTGAGGAGTGTTCTTTTTGTTTGACATAACCCTAAAGGAGCATTTATGGAACATTATGTAAGAGTATACTTTTAAAACAAGCTAATAAAAGCAATCCACCAGTTGTAAATAAAGGTGATAATGAAGTAAAAGGCAAAAAAGAAAATTTCCAAACACATTTGACAATGTTGATACTAAATTAGAGCTAAACATTATTAAGAACTACATTAAAACTATTGGCATATTTCAACCAAGGTTAAATAACAAAGTGGAAAATAAGAAAAGTCAAGCGATGATGAAACTTTGTGTTGTAAGCATATTATACTGTGGTGGAAAAAGGAGCATATAGATTCCACTAGAATGAAGATAATGGGAATCTCAAGCGGAAACTAAAGATAAAGAGATATTTTAATTTCCCTTACAGACTATAAAAATGGTCAATGCAACTAATAAATTGGGATAAGCTCAACCATAGCAATACATTGAATTCTACAACAAAATCCACAAAGTGCAGCTAAACTACAAAGGACATGCTAAAAAAACAGTCTGAGCTTTGTATTGACTAACATTGAAGGTATTATACATGAGACAATATTTTGTACCTAGCTCATATGCCCTTGAGCATGTTGTGAAAATTAGTTGGTGCTTAGTTGGCAACATCATTGTACTTTGAATCTAAACATAAGGTTTACTGATTCAAACCATATAAATGTTACTTCAGATATGCACTAGAGTTGCTATGGGAATTATCTAGTGTTCTCATTGGTTTATGCTCTTTGGGAGATTTCCCCATCTCAAATACCTTTTCTACCATATTGTGCTTTTGTATTTTGCTTTTACATATTGAGTTGAGTTGTTGCTATTGAGCTGTACTGGCATCCTTGTCTACTTGAGATTGAACAAAGTTCTTGCAACTTAAATATCCTAAACAGTGGTATCAAATCTAGAGTTATGCTATCAATATAGCTCAAGAACCAAACAAAGAGCCAACAGAATTATAAGTAGTACTGAGGCGACATATTAAAGTATTCATGTATCCAAAAGGAAAGTGCATCACACCATAAAACCCTGCATGCATGGACCCTCCAAACATCAAATTTTATAGCTATCCTTGTCAGCAAAAGACAGAAAACGAAAGGTTGGTCTAGAAACTATTGGTTGCAAGGATAATACCAAAAAAGCAAAACTCCATTTTCGACTATAGTGACATTTGTTGGCAATAGGATAGATTTTTCAGATTATGTGTCCATTTAAGGATCAACAAGATTGCCGTGAGAAACAAGTTTCTTATTCCGTTCATAATAAGTTCATCTGTCCTTTTGCTTGTCCTTTCTTCTCCTCAATAATATAATAAGAAAAATTCTAGTCCCCAAGTTGCAATGTAAAATTATATTGTCTGACTTCACATCAATTTTTGCAAAATTGTTAAGATGAAGAATGCCTTCCTCTACCGAATTGTACTCCATTCATCTCACCATAAATTCCTTCATCCCCTTCTTCTAAGTCAGAACTTGCCAAGTCTTTGTTGATATTTTTTAGTTCTTGAGTCCACACTCAGCCATTTTCCTTCATGGTATAGAGTCGAGCAGTCACTTTCCCAGCTTTGAATCATTTTTACTTGCCCCAAACATTGACAACCCAAAATTGCAACATATGCAGGTTTAAGTGAGGAAACTGCCACAAACTCTAGTACAAAAAAAATTCCCTCCACTTCATTTTGTTCCACTGCCAAAAATCTAAGAGATTCTATTGCAATTTGATTTTCCATTTGGAGTTTATATATCAGAGGCCACAATGCTGGTTGGTTCGACTTATGCCAAGTGTCTTCTAGTAATATGTTGACTCCCAATCCCCTCCAATGATGACACTCATCAGTACAACTTGATATGTGCCTAAGGTGGTGTATTAAGTAACATCCATTTTCATAAAATAAATATATGGAATATTAATAATCAGAAGATGTACATTGCATATCCACGATGTGGATATTAATCAATGTTGCACAAGGATGCTTCCCTGGCATCTGTGGAGCATCACACAATTTTTTGCATTTCGAGGACGCAACAACCAATACGAAACTTCTGCAAGCCGTCCCTAACTGGAAAGAACCCACCTCCTGCAATCCTTGTGACATTTCCCGGGCTTAGGCCACTTCCGCTAGCCGTCCCTTATTGGAAATAACCCACCTCCTGCAATCCTTAGGACGTTTCTCGGGCTTAGGCCACATTCCCAATATGCTTTGGAGTTTTCAGCCAGGATTTTCAAGCCATCCCAGCGATGGCTTGAGGATGCCTTGGCATCCCCTAAGTCGTCCCAAGGACAGCTAAGCATCCCCAAATGCAATATATCTTATTTTTTAACTAATGACCCCTACATCCTCTATATTGAATATTTTAAATAATATAGACATACATACATATATGTATATATTGTTTTTTAATTGTTGTCCCCTACATCTGGGGAAAAAAATTATTGTCCCAAAAAATTGTCTAGCTATTTCTATTTTCCCCATCCCAAAAACTGTGTGACATATATATTGTACACATTAAAACGTACATAAAAGGATTAAATATGATACGGTTCATCCCTACAATATTTTAAGATATAATTAATTACATAGTAAGAGATATATAACATGTCTCCCTTCTCAAAAAACTTCAACCTCAAAGTGCCATAAAAATCTTAAAATGGTGATGACAATCTTTTTCTTCTCGTAATCAATTATCTGTTCATGTACTATCACATAGATATATTAAGTAGAATGACATCCATAAAGTACATAGTAAAAAAAGATGCAGCTACTCTCAAAAATTATATTTTTTGAGCAATAATCTTTCCAAAATTCTGGTCAAAAGTACTAAGGATAATCATAATCGGGATCTGTTGTAGACAATTATGAATCAAGATCTCAAGAATAAGCGTTGATGCAATCTAGCTCAGTCTTCTTTAAGAATATCAAATTTATCAGAGACTTCCTTTATAAGGTCCCTGAAATGATGACTTAGTCCTCTCTTAAGCATAAATGACACTTCATTATTGAAGGCCCGATGTTGTTCATAGAAAATTTTATGTTTGGTTTTTCTCAAAAAAAGGTCATATCTTTAATATTTGAAGAGGAATCTAAAGAAGAAAGATCAATTGTCAAAGTAAAGTAGTTTTTGGCACTTGTTTGATGGCAAAACACTTATTGTCATCATCAGATGCAATAAATGCTTCACCTTATTTGTCGAAAAACTTCTAATACCATTATCAATTTGTGTGTTAATGTTAGGTTGAACCATTCAGATGTATGGATCAAGTGCCTAAATTCTATCCCTGTACCCCTCGACCTAAAGGTCCTCTCCCAGTGGTTGAGTCCTACCTTTCAGTCAATCTGCTCTCTATGTCCAAGCCCATAAATGACCTCCACACCCTACTGGTCAAGCAATAAATGCCCTTTGAGTCAAGGTGAAAGCAATAATCAGTAATCAAACGCAGCTGTATTATAGTTATACACATAAAATGATGGTATTCACAAGAGCAGCGTGATCCTAATGGATCTCAACCTCCTTAAAGTTCCTTTGGAATTTCCCTTGAACTACTGTTGTTAGGGTCATGGTCATTTCATGTAGTTACTCCTTCCAGTTATGGTTATATTGCGGTCTTGTACTCTCTGAAACAATTCACCTAGGCTTATTGGGAAGGCACTAAGCAAAAAGGGTGTTTAGCAAAAAGGATTAACCATTTCATTTTGAGGAAGCATAAACATTTTTCCTCTTCCTTTCATCTCTACTATCCTGATGGGTCGAAGAATCTTGGTTCACTTGTTGCAGATAGTCAATAATCTTTTGATTTGTCTAGATCTATGTCTAATTTGATGACATGGTATAGCTTCAGTAAATGTTGCTTCTTCAGTCTTTAAAGGTCAAGGCACATTCTTTTTGTGGAAAACTTTGTTTTGATAGACTCGGCTTTATGGCAACGTTATGCATTGTAATACAAGTTTCAATGAAATTTGGTTCACAATTAATGAGTATCGCAGCAGTATTTGGTTCAAACACCACTTTTCATGATCAATTATTAATCCTAGTTTGACATGGATTTAACTCAGTTTTTATTTTGCACAAGTCTTGGGCAGTTAAAAATTTTCATCAAATACTAAGATGGCTTCCTCTCACCATTTTTATAGCAAGACAGAAAAGAGAGATCTCTGGTGTTTTGAAGGTAAACTTGGAACTTTACTTCACCCTGAAATTTTCACAATATAATTTCTTCAACCTCGCTAACATGCTTGTCATACCAAAACAATTTAATGAATCCAGAAAAATCGTATTTTTTATTTTTTTTATTAAATAGAATAAAGCTCGGATCATCTTGAATATTTTCACCAATGTGGATGTCAATACAAATTTGGCTCTCTCATCATTTTATATAGCAAGAGAGAAAAGAGAGGTCTTGGGTGTTTTGAAGGTAAACTTGAAATTACTTCACCCTAAAATATTTCAAAATATAATTTCTTCAGCCTCGATAACTTGTTTGTTTAAGATTAGCTTCAACAAGAGAAAATGGTGTTTTTAGCCAAAAATACTCACTCCCTTTCCAGCTCACGTGAAAAACAGCACTTAAAATTTAATGGTTAAGATTTCCACAGTAATCTTGCATAACAGCTTCAAATACAATAAGCTTCCTTCTAAAATTATTTGTCTTGCTAAAAAGATTGTAGGCATATAACACCAATGTTACGCTGGGGTGAGCCCCTATATTTTGATGACATCCCAGACGTTTCAGGGACTAGGTGACTTGGAAGGAACATCCCCAAATTTTTTAATTTTTTTTATTTTTTGCAAAAACATTGAACCCTAATCCTGAAAGTATACTGAAAAACATTAGATAAAGTTTAAACCCCTAAATTTCATTGAACAAAGTTAAAATATTTAAATATTAATTTTTTGATTGATGTCTGTGTAGTAGGCTGTTGGGAGCTATGCTCTACCTATATCGACCCCCCTACATGTTATAACTTATTATCTAAGTAGCCAATATTGATACAGGTACAGATACATGGATACGGCAATTTTTTGGGGGGCTTGGATATGTTTTTGAATACGGCCATACAAAAATATATATAAAATATTAAAAAAAGTAGCCAAATAAGCAAAATTAACCACATAATATGCAAAGTAAACAAAATAAATTAAATAACCACAAAATATAGTGATAATTCGATGCCAAATGTCATGATATTTAGTGGTTGAACTTAGAATGGTCTTCGAACAAGTACATAGTGCAAATGTTACAATGCATGGACAAAAATCAAGAGAAATCAGTATATTAAAGTAGGCTCATTGTAAAGGGGCTCACATATACCAATATGGCTAATGTCAGCGTTTGCCAAACACGTCAAAATAATATTAAAGAAGCTAATCTATATTTTTACATACCCTACAACAAATAACTTGCCCCTAACATCCTAACCAAGTTTGTATGATGGCAGGGAATGGAAAACATAATTTTGATACTATTGTTACAAACAACTTTTCTTGTACATTCATGCACACGTAGAGAGAAGATGCATGAAGTGCAACCCTTCTAAAGCACTGCAGAAAATGATAAATACATATACTTGATGACCACCATGATGAAGACTAGAGTATGACCATACAAGAAAGAAGAGATGGAAACCATTTGAATAAACACCATTTGACAATTATATGGCCAGTACTTCCTCCAAAGAGAGATTATGAGCCCACTGTATTTTCCCACAAAAGATCAAACAGGTCCACAACCTTTAACAGCTGGTAGCAAACACTCCCAATTTTGAAATAAACAAGCCCACAGTGTTTATTTTTTATTCGTTATTGTTTTTTTAAGTCCATTTTTGAATATTCATCAAGTGACAACCAAAAAAAAATTGGCCTTGGATCCTTCTTGGATACATCCACGATACGTAGGGAGCCCTGCAGATACGTGTTGGGACATATCCAGGAGTATCCGTAGGGCTCCTAGCATATCCTGGACATATCCAAGAAGGATCATATCAGAATCTGTATCCGATAGTATCATATCATATAAGTATCCGGGACCCTATACAACGGTATTTGGTAACATAGGTTATTAGGAATAGGTGTATAAATAGAAGGTTATGCCCCACCTATAGCGATGCGATACCATTCATTATTTTCTAATTCTATATTGAGTATAATGTGTTATGTGGTGCCTTAGGAGCATTCACCAATATCTTGTTGTTCTAGTGTGAATGATCAATTGAATGTAAGGATTTTTATTTTTTTTGTCAATCATGGGATCTTGCACTTCAATCTCACATGTATGTATCCTCTTTTCGTACTCATATGTGTGTTGAAGATAATCGGAAGGAGATGGAATATGAGATGATGTTGTAGATGTGTGGTTGACGCTAGGCCTTGAATATATTTTATAAGCATGTTAAAGTGTGGCATACTTTGTTCGTATTCTGTTTTGGAGATGGTGTTTCTTGTGATGATGAGTGGAATTAAATGTTTTGATTCTCATATTGATTGTTTGAATAGGGAATATAGTTGATCTCTTTCAATAAATGTTGGCAAGTTTGTGTCTATGGCAATGACATTATTTTTTTTCGCAATCAATGCATAATTTGTTGCTTCTTTCATCTTGAAGGTATTTCAGATACAGCATTTACTGCATTCTATTGTTGATACAATAATTTGTGTAAATTTTAGTGATAACATGATGGATTGATAGAAATGTTTGAATATGAAGCAGAACACCGCAACTATGATATTCAATGGGCACGTTTATGAGATCAAGATGGAACAATTTAGATTGTGATGGCAGAATATAAAGTCAGAAGAATGAGATAAACATGGAGAAGACATGATGACCAAAAAGAATATAGAGCAATGAGCCAAGGTCAACGTGGTCTGCACTCACATGGCCACTGTGTAGTTTTTAAAAAGAAATAGAAGCCTATGCTATGAGAGCATCTGTTTGTGAGATGGCAAATAATTGGTGGGCCCTATCCTAAGTTAAGCTTAATAAAGTCTTATGTCCCACTGCATGTCTTATGTTTCAAATGTCCAACGTCATTAACATTAACTCAAATGTTATTGTTATACTTATTAAAATGATTTTATTTCAAAGTGATCATGGAGAATGATTTCAATATCAAATCTCAACTACTTCAACCAATTTTGGTGGCTACAAAATGGATACAAACCTCACTTGAAAAAATTAAAGTAAATCAGCCAGGAACAAAGACATTGTTCATACAAAGTTTTCTTCTCCAATTTGTTCTCATTTTTACGATTATAAACCCAAAACTGAAGGTCCACTGCAGCTGGCATTGGAACGTTCTACATGGGTGATAAGTCTGTTCTTTCTGAGCCAATTCGCTATATGTGCTTGCCTATTATTTTGAATACATTGCCTGTAGTTGGCCATAAATAATGTTTGCAATCATGCAGGTTTTCAGAGGTCCTGCAGTACTTTCTGGAGCACTTTTCATCATCTGGACCTGTCATTTGTGAAGTGCCTGTCATATTGTGACCACACTTCCATAGAGAAAAGTTTCAAGGGTTTTTTAAAACCAATTGTTTATATCTGATTACATTGAAGTTAGCTAATAAATATTGGATTTCAGTCTCAATCTTCCATGCTATGGCTCGTTTTCAATCATTTGGTCAACCACATTTTTGATTTTCTATTCCTTCTTTGAATTTATACAATATCTACAATCTTTGTGTGTACAGCAACAACCTTTATCTGCAATGGCACATACATCTGGAGATGACCTTGTAATTTTATATTTTTGTCCTGCAATCCAGCACGTCTGTCTATGTTTTCATACATTATCAATGTCCATCTAGGGTTCCATACATCTGCAACACTGTAAAAATTAGATCTTACGTATTTATTGATCTTCATTCATCCAGGGCTTTCCATAATTTCCAAAATATGAAGTTTGTTAGTTGGTATGTCTGCAATTTTATTTTTGTTTGCAAATTGCAAGCATAGCAGTGCTAGTTGGCATCGCACTTCCGTGTTGGTGTTCTGATGGACGCTCGAAAAGGGAACTTCTACTTTGGCTTTCACTTTGATTCTATTCTCAGTGATCACGATATTTATTTTAGCACCTCCGTGTCTGTAGTAGTAGACAGCAAAATCCAATTTTGTTGCAACGATAAGAGTAATTGAAAAAAAATGGTCTCAGACCTTATGGCTCTGACTTCTGTGAAAATCAAGGCATCTGGTTCTTTTTTAAGTTGAAATCATAAAGTATTTCTTTCTTTACTTCTTTGCAAACCTCAATCATTCGCTGCTTTTTGGTTGCAGGGTTTGGATATGTAGATCCTATCTTTTATTGTCCCCTAGTTACTACCATATCAATTCCTTTTAATTGTACCAGGTTGCCACTTGTTGATCTATGCTTTAGGCCATTATTATCATCATGACTTCCTAGTTTTCACCATGACACGTTACAGTAAATACCACTTTCATTTGGGCAATCACATGCAATGCAGCACTGTTCATAGGACTTTTTCCATTGAACTATCAGCCTGCTGCTTGCATCACAATTTATATGGCTTCCACCACTCTATTAATTTGGCTTCCTATTGCCTTGTCTTAGGTTATGATACCCTCCATTGGTGCCAAAATCCTGTATCATTAGAACTTCATGTGATCAACACATGTTGATCCTTCTTTGCTTCTATAATGAAGGGAATTCATTGATTCCATGGCCTATTACCTTGCAGATTTTATACAAACTATTATTTGGAAAATTGATATTTGTATGCCCTTCCATTCAGCATTGGTACATCAGAACTCCTTTATATCCCCCTCTAATTCCTTCATTATCCACACCATGTCCTTCCCTAAAGCTACAATTTAAGAAGGGTCACCTTCATCTTCATCTGAATTGTTACTGTTCTTTGTGTGTGCATATGTCTTGTCTTCACTTCCAAATTCAATGTCATTTTAAAGGCTTCTTATAGAATTTGAGGAACTAATTGTATTAAGATAATGGAACTTCCATAAACCAACACATTTTGAGTGCATCAGCTAGAGGTGTCTCTTAATTTGTTTATTAACTCCTCCAAATGTATGGTGTATAACCTCACTGTTTCATTCTTCCCATGTTTCAAATTTTAGATCCACCATGTCTCTCATTCTCACTTGCAATCCCTTAACAACTAGAATTCTTTCTCAAATTCCTTTCTCAGCTTGTTCCATTCTGTGGAATGTCCTGGATAAAATTCCAGGTACCGATCAGTTGCAACATTCCTGACAGTGGTTGAGAAGGACTTCAACCAATGTGCTTCAATTGTCTGTCCGTTTGTTTTCCATATTGTCTCACAATGTTGCATCATCTCACTGGGTATGTTTTACAAACTTCACAAACTTTGGGCAAGATTTTTCTATGCAGAGACAGGTGTGGACTTTCAATGATTTTTGTAATTTGAGGAGAATTTTATTTTTGCTTCCAAAATCAGTAATTTATTTGTCCAAAAGTTCGAACTGTGTTTCTATTTGTCTGTCGGTGTGCAATACTCTCCTCCAATAAAATCGTTTAGTATGTGCCCTTGTTGGGATTCTCCCATCAGACCTGACATCCAATCACCACTAACACATCCTACTAGATACTGGGGGACTCTTACACACCTTGTATCCTGGCTCTCTGCTTGTTACGGATAGTCTAGCTAGCCTCTTTATTCTGTATCAATAAAAAGAGTAAATTCAGCCTCAATTTCCCGCTCGCACAAACTTTGGCTTTGTACAATACTTTGCAACTTTTATTTCTTTCTTTATTCCTCTAATAGTTTTACCAAACATCTGAATGGTAGAGCCCTTCCTTTCCTTTTGTCTGTCACTTCTTTGAAGTGCAGAGCAATTTTCCTACTCGGGCCCGAAATATGAAAGTCATTTAGTATCTTCAGCTTGAGTTTTCCTCCTATGGCATTGATCTTCCATATGTTCTCTCTCTATCTCCCAACTTTTTTTGTCTTTAATGTTTTTTTAATTAGACATATATTCTCGAGATTAACTGAGGCAGATGAGATATAAATTGATCGACTACCTCAGCGACTACTTGCATTGTCTATGCAAACGCTCACCTTTTTCTAACAAAGCCATCAAAACATGTTTGACAGAGAAGACAGATCTCTTGTAAGCTCTTGCCTTGATTTAAATTCATTTATTGGTAGTACCATCAATATATTGTTTTCCGCATTCATTATTTTTATGATTTTTTGGTAAATGACTGCACACATGGACAGATGACACTTTCAGGATGATGGACTTCACAATTCCCTGACAAACATTGGATTGAAATGGAAATTGAGAAGAAAATGTGGATGCCCAACTCTACTTTTAATATTTCGATAGCAAACACACACCAAAAAACTATTTGATATGCAAAGGAAATAAAAAATTATCTACAAACAAAGACATTGCCCAATTGAGAAATATGAACGATTTCATTACTAATAACGCAGTGTACATGGCCTCCACATGTGGTATGGCCTGCATATGGATGAATAACCCCACCTATGTCATACGCACAGATTTTATAGAATGGCGTAATCTCATGTATATAATAGTTACAACACTTGAGTCCAAATGACTGTACATAACTATGGAATAACTAATACTAATAACAAAAATTAAAAGCTACGTTGCCGATACAGATATGGGTACGAGTATTGGATACGGCTGGATACAGCCGTACAAAAATATATATAAAAAATTAAAAATATAAAAATACAGCCATATAAGCAAAATTAACCACATAATATGCATAAAGGAAACAAAATAACTTCAAATAAGTTAAATAACCACAAAATATGTACTCATAATTCAATGCCAAATATCATAATATTCAATAGTCGAACTTATATTAGTTTTATAACAAATACATGGTGCAAATGTTACAATGTATGCACAAAAATAAAGACAAATCAGCATTCTCATTGTTCACTATATTCTTCTTCACCTACAATGTCTTCATCATCATGTGGTTCATTAGAACCACAAGCAGCAGCAGTGCCACTCCCACTAGCTCCACTATGCAAGTCGTGTGAAGCACTGTCTAGCTCCGTGTCAAATAAAGAAAGGTAGGCAACGGAGGCATCTAAATCAATAGCCTCTGGGTTCACATCCCACAACTTTGTTGGCCCTTGTATTGACGTTGTTTATGTGAGAGAAGACATAAGTTGGAATGCACATAAACTAAATCCTCTACCTTTTTTGCAACCAACTTGTGTTTAATTGAGTGGATAAAGCCATAGCCGCCCCAACTCCGCTCAGCTAAAGAGGAACTTGCAACCTATTGAAGCCACAAAGTGAAATAGAATTTATAAAAAATTAAAAATTAAAAAATTAAAAGTTAAAACTCAAATCAAAACATCGAAAAGGTCAAAAGAAGGTAGAGTAAAAAAATTAAAATCTTACTTGTGATAGAATTTTTATTGCAAGTGGTTGAAGGTGGGTGAATGCTTGCCCATGGAGGTACCACCAAAAGTGAGCGTCCACTTGTACTTGTCACAGATAGCACCAAGGGAACCCATCGAGGATATGAAATGCACAAACTCTTCTCTGACTTGGTCTTCTACCTCTAGATCGAAAAAGATTCTAGAGAATGTTGCCTTATATCCCTCGACAACCTCAGCATCCCTATATGGTGTGACCCTCTTGGGCAAAGAAAGAATCTTTGCACTGTAGTATTTGGGTGTCAAGGCAAACGCAAAAAGATGCAATTGGGTGGTCATTTTGTTCCACCTTTCAATGAGATGCCACTGCACTTCCTTGAAGAACCTCTACATGGGATCTTGCTCTTTGGCATTTATGATGGATTTAATATTCTCAATCATTGAGTCAATTCCATCATAAATCTCACCCAAACATGGATGATCCATGTCCACATATCTCAACATGCTGACAATGGGCTCAGTAAAACTCAACAAATACTCCACACGTTCCAACCACGCATCATCAAGAATCCACCTTTTCACCTTTGTAGCCCTCTCACTGTTTGTCTGCCTCCATACACCTCAAAGGTTGTTGATGACCATGCTACTCAATGCGTCACGCATCTTAAGAAGTCATCTCAAGATGAGGGTGTGTGAGGCAAATCGAGTCTCGACAACCTAATACAAAATTAAAACAAATAATTAATAAACTTAAAAAATTGTTCAAAAATAAAAACACTACAAATTACAAACTTATAAAATTAAATTAAATTAAGAGTTACCTTCAACAAATACAATTTTGAGAAGGCACTGAAGATGCCTTATGACATGTGATGGTTGGTTATGAACATTTGGATCTCACTCGCCTCCTCATAGACTTGTTTGATCCAATCAATTTTTGTCTCCAACTTTTGCAAAATAAGGTTGAGGGAATGAACGGCACAATGTGTCCAAAATATATACCCATACCTTGCCTCAACCAACATGCTTGCAACTCTACAATTTTTAGCATTGTCCATTACAACTTGGACAGTTTTGAGGCCCCACTGCCTCAATGGACTCTATCAGGATGTCAGCAATAAATCATGCATCCTTCACTTGCCCCTCACAATCAACAGCGTTCAAAAACATTGCCCCTTTAAGGCTCACTACAATCACATTAATCAATGGCCTATTTGTCGTATCTTTCCATCCATCGGAAATGGACACCCCTACTTCGATCCATAAATACCTGATGGGCTTCAATGCATCTTCAATGTATTTTCTTTATTTTGTCAATAAGGTGGTGCACACCTTTTCATAACCTAGGGTGACAAACCCTTTAGGAGCAGCATTGATAGATCTCACCATTTCCCGTCAGTATGGTGATCTAACAACATTAAATGACAATCCACATGCGTAAATACAATGCGCGATGCTCTAATCCACTCTCTCCCTGGATTCATTTTGGAATGCCCTATTGAATGGCCCTGCATCTTTTGTTCTCTTGCAACCAAGAGGTGAATCCTCTTCCTCTTCAGCTGCAACGGGTGTAGCAAGAAAGGGGTGTGATGGGGTCACCACTTTAACACGAGATGCATCAACAGATGGTGATCCTTTCTTTCTCAAAGAATGCTTCAATCTTTGCCCCACAACGACATCTGCCTCTTCTTGCTCTTTGATGTATGCAAGGATCTTTGCCTGTGACAAGCCCTTTCCCGGCCTTCCACCTATGCTTGGCCCACCACAAACTCTGATGCCAATGCCAGAGATCGCACACAAATGAGCTTTCACTCAACTATACGAGCTCTTGAATTTACCGTTACACTCTGAGCAAAGCCAATGAAAACACCCTCCACTAGGCATCTGTTCTAATATTGTCACATACTTCCAAAGGGGCATTCGTGGATCAAATTTGGGGGTTATCCTTTGCCCCACCGAACTAGCACTTGCACCCTAAGACATTCTAATTTCTGACAAATCCCTATAGGCTTATAGCTCTTAGTAAAAAATAAAAAATTGCTATTAAAATTTAATGGTAAAAACTTTAAAAAAAAAAACAATTACTATTTAAATTAAAAACATAATCATTTTATTTGGTATTTGTGAAAATAACGGTTAATAAATATTAAAAAATAAAATATATAAAATTTAAATATAAACAAACTAAAATATTTAAATACTAACAAACTAAAATACTAATAATAAATACCATTGTGTATCCTGATATAAAATAATAAATATAAAGTTTAAATGAATTAAAAATTTAAAATTTAATACTATACTAATACCCTTAATTTGTTAAACTATGTCTACTCAGTATCGTAAAAACAAACATGTATATTAATATAATTTATAAACTATAATTTTAAACTATATAGTCTAGATTATTTATTAAAATTTCAAACAAGTTAAGAAAAAAATAAAATTATAAATTATAATTTTAAACTATATAGTCTAGATTATTTATTAAAATTTCAAACAAGTTAAGGATAAAAAACAAAACCCACATACCCAAACAGTCGACGATATAAAATGTGGGCGACGACAGGCGCAGATGCAAGGGATAAAATGTGGCCGACCGCGACACAAGGGCAAACGCAGCCTTTAGACGTAAAGGATACACTGTTTTAGCCTTCACACATAGATTGAATGCAGTTCCAAACAGCAAGGGTTCCGAACGGCACTGTTTGCAAAAATGCGACAAGGAAAGCTAATAAAAGCGACGACACTATTTAATAATGTTTGCTTTTAGGGTTACACGAGTCCATGTTTGACTTTGGATTTTTTAAAGGTGAAAAAAAAATTAAAAATGTTTTTTTATTTGGCATATACGTGGGGGATACGGGCAAGGCACGTCTTGCCCCTTGCGGATACAGCCGAATACGTCCATAGTGGGGGATACGGGCAGGGCACGTCTTGCCCCCTTGCGAATACGGTCGAATACGTGTCCATGGACACATCCGGTCATATCCGCAAAGGGCAAGACGTGCCCTGCCTGTATCCCCCACCAATCGTACTGTATTCGTGTTTCACAGCGCATCTGGGACCCTCAACTATCGTATCCAATAATGTAGATTAAAAGCATAGTTCCCAGGGGACGGGTACAAGGGTATGCCTTTTTTTTTAAAATCGGAGACGAGGTATAGGGAGACGACTATATATATAATTTAAATATATTAATATTTTATTATTATAATTATATATATTTATTATTATATGAAAATAATAAAAAACCGAAAAAATATAGTACTACTGATGGGGGCATGGGGGTACGGGGAGATGAGTACAGGGGTACGGGGAGACGCGTCCTAGGGGGTAGGGGACACATCTGCCTACAACATTGATTAAAAGGGTTTTGAACATTACACAATGTAATTATGTTCATTTGTGTACTAAACATAAGCTTTATTTTATTAACTCAATATAGATACAAATATGACAGCAAATATAACCAAATCTCACCCCTTCAGCCATATGGCAAAAAGTTAAAACTACAATCTCTAATATGTGGATTCAAACCATCAACATAAGATTTTAATTGATATTTCTTGGGTACGTTAAGTAATTTGTTCATCAAGCTTTCCATTATGTCACTATACTCTCTAAATGCCAAATGCCACTTGTTTCATACAAGTTCATTTATCAAAAGATTTTGGATATCATTTCCAATGGCAAACCTTTGTATCAAGGAAGTTTTTACTTCATGAAGTTATAGGGAGGTGAGCTGTATCCTCAACACTTGTTTAAACCCATTATGCGCCACTTCATAGCTACAATTTTTAAGGATAGTGTCACTTATTTCACTTCATCCATGTCACAATCATCAAATAGGTTTCTGTTGCATGTACCTAGGATATAAAAGCGGCCCCTAATCATTTAACATACCTTCCCTATTTGGTGTTTCTCCATCTAGATGTCCTTGTCTTGGACGATATGTCATCAAGGGTTCTTCCTTGAATTCCTCATGGATTTCTGTCATGGTCTTCATTGTTCATCATTCTTCTGCTGTTTTTCCCTTTCTATATTCATACTAAGGTTTGAACCTAATATTTCATATTATACCAATGTATTCAAAGCTTCATACCACTCTCCAAAATCTCTTTCATGTATGGCATCAAGGTCATTTGTATTTTCTTGGCCATGTTTCATCTCTTTCAATTGCAGACGAGGGGGATGGGTGGGGAGATTTTTAGGGTAAAACCTAGCCCTAATGCCACTATAACAACACTTGCTGCCTACCTAAAAGAAATGCACACACAAAAATTGGTAGATCAGTTTTCTAGCATTGATGTGGTCCTACTCAATCACTAAGGGTTTGCAATAATCAATTTAAATGATACAATGGTCTTATTTGGTAAAATTAATAGGGAAGGTGTTATGAGTGTCATCAAAGCTCCAAAAGAAGCACCCCATACACATAATCTTCAATACCCCCAATATAGGAAGTGGCTCACTTTGTAGCTCTACACAATTCATTATAGCACCACAAACACATGATGACAATTGTTGTTGTCTCATAAACTCCCACATTAAATGAACCAAATTAAATTTCAGGGTACATTCCTAAGGGATCAAGCTCCTTCCCTCCCCTTTAACTAGAAATTTACTTGTTAGCCAAGGCAACGGCAGAGCATTGAAACTCCTTATATATCATCTATTGAACATTGATGACATGCATGCAATAAACATTTGTATTATGCCTGTGTGTATGCTAGAACAGACGTTTTAGAAAATCCCTGGGAATGTAGCCACCTGCAATGTACAGATTATAAATACCAAAGGTATCAATGACCAAGACACCAATTAAGGGGAACTCATGAGACCAGCATGAGCTAATTTTTACCTCTTTATGACGTTTATACATAACATGCTCCTCATGCAATTATCGCCCTAATAGAGTCAAATACAACTATTGGAATACCTAAGCACAGCTTTGATGTCATAATTGCAATTAGATCCTGATTAACAATAAAGTATATAAACACAATATGCCCTTCTATGCATATGATATATTAATTTTAAAATGCATTAAAATAGAGGAATACACTTGTACTATTTCTTAATTAAATTGTCACAAAAGGAATTTTTGAGGTAGGATGATTCTCCCCTTTTGAGAGAATAACTGCTGTAATTTGTCTCTTACTCAAGCTTAAGAAGATAAGCAAGTTTATGGAAGATGTTTTACTTCTCTCTTGCTGAATTTATGCTTAATCTGAAATTGTCTTCCCGTTGGGATGAGTTGCTGGATCTCAGAAGCTTTCCAAACCCCCGTCAATGATCTCTAGATGAACTTGACCCCATCTGACAGTTATTCTCCAATAATCTATTTACATTATTATTAAAATGTATAGGAAATGATTTTTGGCATCCTTTATGTCTTACCCTTCTCTAATTTTATCCAATCACATAAGGTTTCCCATTAAATCAAGAGGAGAAAGGTGGAGAATGGTTGTCAATCTCGTCTCATGGGTGGCAGCTTTCAGTGGTAGATGCCATTATGGATGTACGATCCCATTGATGAGCATTGTTTACCATTATGCAGCTTCTTTTCTCCCTGATCATGCAATTGTGCATCAATTTCAATACCAATTTAAACACACATGGGCTTTGCCAAGTACAATCTTGCTGCATTTATGGTTGTAAAGAAATAACCTTTTCATGAGGACTCGCAATAAATGCTTTCATAAAAATTATAAATGAACTTGGTCCTGCTTTATAAATTTCTTGGAGTTCATTTCCACATGCAAGACCCTAATGTGTCAAGAATGAGAGCACCTTTGAACCCTTTATCCTCAGTCATTAAATCTAATAATATTTTTATCTTTAAAAGTGTTATGCAATTTGAAGCAAAGGTGAAATTCTGAACCTATTGAAGCTATTGTCTAAGAATATTACCTTCAATCGGTACAAGAAACTGTTCCCATGTGGGACTTAGGTTTGTGCCGGTAAAAGTCCTGTAACAAACATATATGTGGCCAATGTCAATCAGTCTAACCATTGTCAGAACCAAAATGAACACAACCGAAAATTATCACCATTGGCATCACGATCTCAAAGCATCAATATATGCCGCATAATGAATCCTAGTTGGTTTAGTGAATCTGTTCATGAAATTCAACCAGACGTCCATTACTTGTGCAATGATATAAAACTCTTTATGACCCATAACAAGGCAAACTTCAATGGAGCATAACAAAAAAAAAGAGATGGTAATAGGTATCCGCATCTTTCACAAAAGACCTTGGGAAATAAGAGTGAATTTTCTTCTTCAATCATTGAAATATTTACATGATATTCCTTTATGGTTGAAAACTTGAGAACAATTTTGATAATACACAAGATTTCCATGAAGTGATTCATTAGTAGAGCAGTGTGTCATTAACAAGAATCGGTTACTTCTATAACATAAAAGTTGTTCATGTCCCAAGTTATGTACAAACTGTACAATGGGGGCGATTAAGTAGATTTTCAAGAGCTGTGAAACGAATAGCATAGGCTCCAAGAATACCCTATATGATGAAGTTGCAGCTGTTTAAAAATCAGGATGTAGCCCAGGAAGGTCAATTTGAATCATTGTCATATTAGCAAGCCATGCACTTGACATTAAGGGTTAAACCAGAAAAAAAGACATAAGCAGACTGACCTTTGAAGGAGCATGTGAAAGAATTCATATGCATATAAAAGCAAGATTGCACTTCATTATGGTCATTAGTCCTGAATGTATTGAACTCGGGGTCCTTGGCAGCTAACTTTTCCTCTTGGTAAAAGACCATAGAAGGTACAAAGCAAATTCAAAACATATTGAAATTGTAAATCAAACGATATGACATGAAAGCCACAATGAAAAGAATTTTCAAAACCTGTACTCTTATCAGCCATGTCAGCTTTATGGCATTAAGAGTTTATTGCACTTTGGAAAAATGCACTCAAGAGTTAATTAGTGTTTTTATGTTAGATGCATCAGTTTATGCCTAGTGCAAACAATCATAATGCACTCCATGTTTCCTCCTCCACATGTAAATGCAAAATTCTAAATCCCATTTAATGAAATCTTTTCTATTTGGCAGAGATTGATAAAATTCCCGATTCCCACTTGTCATCCTTAAATATGTGATGTGCACACGCGTGCGCACACACATGCATATATGTACACATTATTTTGTCTATGTAAAAAAACATACATAAATAACACACTCACACGTATACTTCTGCATGTATATATACAGCATAGATCTTGTATGTGTACATACAGAACACAAATATGCATAATTACATAATTGCACAAATATACACATTTATTTTATGTGTATTCAATCTAAATACATGGGAATTTATTGTGTGAGAATGAGTTTCCATTATCAGCCATGCTAAAACTTTATCCATTTATTTATTTGGATAGACTTTGCCATTCAAGTTAGATAACTCTAATTTAGGGATTTGAAGCTCTTAAGCACTGACAGGTATGTCACCAACATGGGTATTTGGAAAGAACATTCCCTAACACAAATCAGCAGTAGATGGAACCTTTGAAGCCCACCACATCTCAGGAGACCACAGGCAACACCAACTAATAACCAAATCAAGCGCAGGAAGGAAAGGCAGCACCACAATCAAGCAAATCCTATGCCAGGAAGGCCAAAGGAAATACAACCAAAAAGGTACACTCAAAACCTCAAATTCCTTAATATGATAGAGAAGAACACAAACAAATCAAAAAAATTACAAGATATAGAGCTAGGCATTCAAAGAACCCCATAGACTTCTACCGATAGGTACCTAAATCAAAGCAGGCAAATCTCTTTCCAATAGAGGAACCCAAGGAATGTACGTACCAGAGTTTGTATACTCATACTCGGAGAGTACTCACCCAACCCCCAAAAAGCATACTCGGCGATTATTCGACAATCATTCACCATTACTCAACAAATTAAAAAAATTCTTAAATTTATTAAAAAACATAATTTTTATAGAAATTATAGTTGCAAAATGTATCAAATGAGTCTATAAAACGTTGGGGAAGTGTTTTCTATTATATTTGAATACAAATAAATTACAAAATTGCATAACCATGATTCATACAAATACAACTATGAATTGTCAACAACAAACTGATACATATACAAGAATCTACATTTTTCTCTTCCCTGCTCGAGTGAAAACTAAGGGAGCCTGAGAGTCTAGTCCTCCCACTCGGCTGCCCCTCCTCGCTCTACCTAGAACACTGCACCTGTATCTCCACCTCTGTCTATCATCCAATCCAATATCTCCTTCTGTTGCAAATGCACCCTCCATAGCTTGCCTCTCGAAATCAACAATTTCATCATATGTGAACAAGGAGGCCTCATCGTCCTGTGCAGTCTTATCACTGTAGGGATCCATCTCATCTAAATTAATAGGATCTTGTGATGTGTTCTCCACCTTTTTTGTGTGAAGCCGGAGGTTGTATTGCACAAAAACCAGGGCATTGAGGCATTGTTAACTCAATTTGTTATGCTTCTTTGTGTGAATGGCATCAAGCAAACTCCAATTGCGTTCACATCTAGAAACGCTACAAGGTTGAGATAAAATGCAAAGGGCTAGCCTTTGAAGATTTGGAGTATTTCCACCCCAATCTTCCCACCACGACCCTGCAAACAATATATTCAAAAGTTTGTAAATAATTAATAATTGTAAATTTATAACTTGTGAGGTACAAGTAAATACTTCATTATTATTACCTGGTGTCTACGTGGTTCTTCTTTGAATAGCTAGTGATGAAAAAAAAAGCCTCCCCCTCGCCTGCTTGTATTTATGCAACTGTAAAATAATGAGGTCTCTCGTCTCAACATCGAGTGTCATATTCACAATGCATGTGGAAAGGCCCTCCATAACCTCCTCATTAGCATCTATGAAGCCATTAGAGTAAAAAAATTTGAGGTTAAGATAGTACCGTTCTACATGAATGGGTTAATGGAGTTGATTGTTCCACCTCCGATCAATCAACTTCCAAACGATATCAGATCTAACACTATCCCCCTATGATAGTTTTGGATGGCCTCTTTGGCCCTATCCATAGCCTCATAAATGTAACCCGCTGGGTTTTGCTCTCCATCCACCAAGCACAAAACCCTCACCAAAGGTTTGGACATCTATAAAGTTTCAAATAAATTAAAGTTACAAACTTACAATTAAAATAAATACTTTAAATTTTTGAAAATAAAAGAAACGACTTGAAATTTAAATTGAAATTTGAAGTTACCTTGATGATCTTTGTAGCTCTTCTCCACAAAGCCCTTATTAAAAACTGTCTTTGAGACTTGATTCCGTTAGCTTTCTTTGAATATGTTGAGTCCACCCATGCTTGGCACACAAACATCTGTTTCAAAAGAGTCAACAAACTGCAAATACTTTGCAACGTAAGGAAATTAGCTAAGTTGCCGATACGGATACGGGTACGAGTATCGGATACGGGGATACGTCGATTTTTTTTTTGGTGGTTTGGATACGGCTGGATACGGCCGTACAAAAATATATATAAAAAATCAAAAATATAAAAATATAGCCATATAACCAAAATTAACCACATAATATGCATAGAGGAAACAAAATAACTTCAAATAAGTTATATAACCACAAAATATATACTCATAAAGTCATAATTCAATGCCAAATATCATAATATTCAATTGTCGAACTTATATTAGTTTTATAAATTATAACAGGGACATGGTGCAAATGTTACAATGTATGGACAAAAATAGAGACAAATCAGCGTTCTCATTGTTCACTATATAATATATTTAATATTCTTCTTCCCCTGCAATGTTTTCATCACGTCGTTCATTAGAACCACAAGCAGTAGCAGTGCCACTCCCACTAGCTCCACTGTGCAAGTCATGTGAAGCACTGTCTAGCTCCGTGTCAAATAAAGAAAGGGATGTTAGGGAGGCATCTAAATCAGCAGTCTCTGGGTTCACATCCCACAACTTTGTTGGCCCTTCTTTGTATTGAGGTTGTTTATGTGAGAGAAGACGTAAGTTGGAATGCACATAAACCAAATCCTCCGCTTTTTTTGCAGCCAACTTATTGCGTTTAACGGAGTGGATAAAACCATAGCTGCCCCAACTCCGCTCAGCTGAAGATGAGCTTGCAACCTATTGAAGCCACAAAATGAATTAAAATTTATAAAAAATTCAAAGACTAAAAACTTAAAACAAAACATCGAAAAGGTCAAAAGAAGGGTAGCGTAAAAAAATTAAAATCTTACTTGTGATAGAACTTTTATTGCAAGTGGTTGAAGGTGGGTGGATGCTTGTCCATGGAGGTACCACCAAAAGTGAGCTTCCATCTTGTATTTGTCACGGATAGCGCCAAGGGAATGACCCACCGAGGATATGAAATGCACAAACTCTTCTCTGACTTGGTCTTCTACCTCTAGATCGGGAAAGATTTTAGAGAATGCTGCCTTATATCCCTCGGCAACCTCAACATCCCTATATGGTGCGACCCTCCTGGGCAAAGAAAGAATCTCTGTACTATAATATTTGGGTGTCAAGGCAAAAGCAAGAAGATGTAATGGGGTGGTCATTTTGTTCCACCTTTCAATGAGATGCGACTGCACTTCCTTGAAGAACCTCTCTGTGGGATCTTGCTCTTTGGCATTTATAATGGATTTAATGTTTTCAATCATTGAGTCAATTCCATCATAAATCTCACCCAAACATGGATGATCCATGTCCACATATCTCAACATGCTGACAATAGGATTAGTAAAACTCAGCAAGTACTCCACACGTTCCCACCAAGCATCATCAAGAATCCACCCTTTCACTTTTATGGCCCTCTCACTGTTTCCCTGCCTCCATACACCCCAAAGGTTGTTGATGACCATGCTACTCAATGCTTCACGCACCTTAACAAGTCGTCTCAAGACGATGGTGTGTGAGGCAAATCGAGTCTCAGCAACCTAATACAATTATACAAAATTAAAACAAATAATTAATAAACTTAAAATTGTTCAAAAAAAAAAACACTACAAATTACAAACTTATAAAATTAAATTAAGAGTTACCTTCAACAATTGTAATTTTGAGAAAGTCCTAAAGATGGCTTGGGACATGTGATGGTTAGTTATGAACATTTGGATCTCATTCGCCTCCTCATAGACTTGTTTAATCCAATCAATTTTTGTCCCCAACTTTTGCAACATAAGATTGAGGGAATGAACAGCACAAGGTGTCCAAAATATATGCCCGTACCTTGCTTCAATCAACATGCCTGCAGCCCTGCAATTTTTAGCATTGTCCGTTACAACTTGAACAACGTTTTGAGGCCCCACTGCCTCAATGGACTCTATCAAAATGTTAGCAATGAATTGTGCATCTTTCACTTGCCCCTCACAATCAACGGCCTTCAAAAACATTGCCCCTTTAGGGCTCACTGCAATCACATTAATCAATGGCCTATTTGCCGTATCTTTCCATCCATCAGAAATAATAGACAACCTTGTTTCGATCCATGAATCCCTGATAGGCTGCAATGCATCTTCAATGTGTTTTCTTTCTTTTGTCAACAAGGTGGTGCGCACCTTTTCATACCCTGGAGTGGTAAACCCTTTAGGGACAGCATTGATAGATCTCACCATTTCCTCCCAGTATGGTGATCTAACAGTATTAAATGACAACCCGCATGCGTAAATACAACGTGCGATGCTCTGCTCTGCTATCTCTCTAGATTCATTTTGGAATGCCCTCTCCAATGGGCCTGTATCTTTTGTTCTCTTGCAACCAAGAGGTGAATCCTCTTCCTCTTCGGCCGCAATGGGTGCAGCAAGAAATGGGTGTGATGGGGTCACCACATTAACACAAGATGGAGCAACAGGGGGTGATCCTTTCTTTCTCAAAGGATGTTTTGATCTTTGACCCATAACGGCATCTGCGTCTTCTTGCTCTTTGATGAATGCAAGAATCTTTTCTTGTGGCAAGCCCTTCCCAGGCCTTCCACCTATGCTTGGCCCACTACAAACTCTGATGCCAGTGCTAGAAATCGCACATAAATGAGCTTTCACTCGACTATACGAGCTCTTGAAATGACCGTTACACTTTGAACAAACCCAATGAAAACACCCTCCACCAGGCAACTGTTCTAATATTTTCACATATTTCCAAAGAGGTGCTCGCAAATCATATTTGGGGCTAATCCCTTGCCCCACTGAACTGGCACTTGCACCCTGAGACATTCTAATTTTTAACAGATCGTTGTAACACAAAAAATCGCTATTAAAATTTAATTATAAATATAAATTTTAAATTTTTAAACTAATTAATATTTAATAATTTAAAATTTAATACTATATATTGAAAAATTTAAACTAATGAATAATTTAAAATTAAATACTAATAAAAATTAAAACATTAACACAAAAATTTAATAGTATATATTATAAATTATAATATATAGTATTAAATTTAATTTTAAACTAATGAATAATTTATAATTAAATAGTAAATACTAATAAAAATTAAAAGTAAAATGTTAAACTTAAAATAAATAAATAAAAATTAAATAAATAAACATAGTATATTCTATAAGACTATAACGTTAAACTTTAAAAAAACTTAGAAATACCTGTCCTCAGCCGACAGTCGCGCGGGCGAGCTGGTGCGGGGGCGCGGGGGCGCGGAGGAGGGACGAGGGCGCGGAGGCGCGGAGGGACGAAACTTAGAAATACCTGTCCTCAGCCGCACAGTCGCGCAGTCACGCGGGCGAGCTGGTGCGAGGGCGCGGGGGCGCGGAGGAGGGACGAGGGCGCGGAGGCGCGGAGGGACGAGGGCGCGGAGGCGCGCAGGCTGCAAATGGCAGGTCGCGGGGAGGCGCCGAGGTTGCAAGTCGCTGGGAGGCGCGGCGAACGGAAGGCGGAGTCGCAGAAATAAACGGGTCAAAGCAAAAAACGATTAGGGTTTTTACTTTATAATTTTGTTATAAAGTTAAAAAAATAAAAAAAATATTATTTTATTCCGCCGATACGCCCAGATACGGCCAGGGTTCGGCGTGTCCCCTGCGGATACGGACGGATACGTCCATGGATGTATCCGGCCGTATCCGCGGGGGGCACGCCGTACCCTGGCCGTACCCCCCGAGGATCCCCGCGCTCCCGTACCGGACCGCCGTATCCCCGCGCTCCCAGGGCCTGCTAGGGGCGAATCCGGTAACGTAGGAAATTAGTTGTAAACTTTGTGACCCCTGCTAGCACAAACTCTTTCCCCTTGGAGTGTTCTCTCATCAAACTGAGAACCCAAGAGTGATTATAAATATAATTTGTGATGTCTTTGGCCTCTTCTACAACTGGTCTCACCCAATCAATTTTCCTTGTCCTCTAAAAGAAGCCCAAGGCAATGGGCCACACAAGGGCTCCAAAAAAGTGATTGATGTTTCTCCTTGAGAAATCTCCCTGTCACCACATATGTTGTTGCATTGTCAGTGATAACTTGGACAACATTCTCGATACCCACCTCTAAAATAACATGCTCGAGCATCAAGCTCAAAAAAATTTAACTTACTAAATGCATCAATGAACTTCAAAAAAACCAATTCACCATTTAAAGGCGCCAAAAAATTGATGAAAGTGCAGTTCTTTCCATCAGTCCATCCATCAAAAATAATAGTGAATCTGAACTTTCACCACAACCTCTTTTGATCTTCCACAATTATCTCTGCATTGTGAAGCAATTTCTCACTTGAGTCTCTTTAAGAAAGTGCCTTGTATCCTTTCTCTGCAACTGTCAATGTTGTCACCAAATATTCTCAGTACGGCCTCTTCACCATGTTGAAGGAAAAATTGTTGAAGTACCAAAAATTTGTACATACCTTATTTGCTTTTGCATGCACTTTCTTATTCCATCTTGTACCTTGCAGCTAAGATTGTTCCTCAAGGGTGTTTATAAGCACAAGAGAACTGTGTACTTGGCTTGAACTTGATGAGGTGGATGTGTCTCGCTTGCATGGACCACGATTAGAGCCCACAATTTCTGTCATAGTTGTCTCAGTTGTCTCTGTCGATGTGGGATCAATAGCCATTGTTAAAACTACTTGCATCTTTGCCCTCTCTAATTTCTTTTCATCCAGCAATGCAAGCTCTGCAACCATCTCTCATTTTGCCTCTTTTTTTATATTGGGACAAGGCAAGACATCGCAAGAAGGAATGCATGAAAGATGTGAGACAATTGATGCTTCCACCAATCTTTTTCGAACAAAATGTACAAATTATAATCTTCTAGGATGTTCCAACCCGTATGGCATACTTCTAAGCAGCAGTGTGAGCATTAAGGGGAGTCGGTTGGCTACCACTGACCGATTCTAACCCTGATGCAATGTCGAATGCCATTGTATGCTAACGGCAAACCTACAACATGTTCAAGAATGAAAGCAACATTAAAAAAATTACATAATCACGATAACATGTTTACAAATAAATTACAATGAATTTGTTAAGAGATGAAGTTAATATTTAGATTTGGTTGGGTGTAAAACTAATAAATGAGATTTTTGGCATTCTAATGTAAGGATCCCGTGTGACAATCAAAGATTGGGAAAAACTCAGCAAGAAAAATATATGAAGCTAGTTAAAATTTAAAAGACCATGACATGGATGTAGACACCATTACAAATAAAGTATTGAAGTTTGTGGTGGAGTTTGCATTGGCCAGGTTATTTCTAATGGACAGAAAACTATGAAATGTCTTTCTAGTGCCTACAAGGATTGCCAATGACATGCAATATAGTTGGGTACATTACTGATTACAATGCCACAAAGATTCACATAAGACTAGTGAGGTGCAAACATAACAAATCTATTGAATTTCATTGTTCTTTGTTCACAATTCACACATATCATTATAACTGCAAGACAATGCCATGGCTTCCAAACAGAAAAGGAGGGTAAGAACTAATAGCTGCTGCCAAGATAATGCCTCCACATACTACTAAATCAGTCCTTGATATTCTTGAAGCATGGCATCAACACTATCTGAAGGCAAGGGTAAGACTTTCAGCTTCATGCAACATGATATGTTTAAATAAACCAAATCCACTTCCAAAATTAGTCAATATCATCGTATCACTATCAAATTTGAATGAAGTAATTTAGTTTCAATGGGTTGAGAAAAAAAAGGAAAATTAAGAGACCTTCACAAAAAAAAATTAAGACTGAATTTGAGAACTCAGAAAACAATTGCACAGCAATATGTATTAAAATTAATATTATGATCATTTTTAAATATGAACTACTTCAAAAAGCTTAAAAATCTTATAACACCAATTGGCAATGTCGATTCAATACAAGAAATGAAAGAATCCTTGGCAGCAAGTGAGAAAATAAAATGAAAACTAGAAAAACATGCATAAATTTTTTGATTCATAGCATTTTTTAAATGGAAACTTGAAAATAAAAACTAACCTGGAAAGTTTGCTCAAAAATTCTCCCTCCAATTCGATCCACATACTCCAAACACTGTGATTCCAATGTGTGGAGGTGTATGCTTTTATAAGACAAATTTATGTGTTTTTTACGCGTCTTTCCAACGTCCTGGATGTGTTTGGAGGTATCTAATGCATTCTGATGCATTTTGCACACGGTTCTGCCAGTACTCGAAACTCGGCAAGTAGTGTGCCATTACTCGCCAAGGCTCAAGTACTCGGGAAATGGTGAGTTTGAGCCACAATTATTGGATTCAGGCCCAACTCGATCAGCGAGTAATCGCCGAGTATGTATACTATGGTACATAGTACACCAAGAATAAACACAGGAACACAAAGAAGGATGTCAGAAGATAGGTTAAGAAAGTGCAACTAAATTTTAGAGGAAAGAAATTATTTCAATTGAACACAAAAAGAAAGATAAGAAGAAGATATTGAAAACGAGCAAGCAGGCCCCTATGACCTCACTGTCATAATTAGAGAAATTTCAGCTTCTTTGCCAAACCTTTGAGGTGGGTTTCACCCTCAAGCAAGCTCTGGCACATTTTGAAAACAAACCAACATGAAACTCTTATCTTGGAATGCTTGGGGACTGGGAGCAGAGAACAAGTGTTGATTTCTTAAGGACAAAAGCACTACCTATAAAGTAGACATAGTCTTCATTCAAGAGACATGGCTTAACAATACAGAACTGAAAAATATGGCTATGCAACTTTGGACATACAAATGAGTCGAAGCCAGCATTCTAGAAGCATTTTGCCCCATTTCACTGTGCAACACAATCTACAAAATCATCTCCAAAAGCATAACAAATATCTAATCCAGCCAATGCCAAATAAAATAATCTCCTGGGATCAGTCAAGATTTGTTAAAGGGAAGCATATTTTTAACAATGAAACTTATGCACAAGGAATCATACATCCATTATATTCCAAAAAAATACAGGCATACTTATTAAACTGGACATGTCAGTCTTTGATTAAGTAATTGGCAATTGATCTTCAATGCAATATCCAAATTTGCCTTTCATCACCACTTCATTCAATGGATACAAAGCTGCACAACAACACCCATATTCTCAATAATGGTAAAATTTAAACGGTGTCACAAGCCCGTCATTCACCTCCACAAAAGGGTTAAGGCAAGAGGACTTATTATCCCCCTAACTGTTCATCACCAAGGCAGAAGGTTTAAATCGCCCGTTGGCAAAATCCAAAGCAAACAATCACATTTACGACTTGGTGGCAGTCCCACAAAGGGAAAGGTACTCCAACCTTCAATTTGTGGATGACAAATTCCTATTCTCTACAGTAATCATATCTGAAAGGAAGAAATGCAATTTAAAGCAATTCTCACTGCATTCAAACAAGCTTGGGGGACAAAGAATTGATGTGGAAAAATCATTGGTTTTTCTCAACACTCCTGGATATGGAGGGCAATCGTACAGATCTTAGGATTCAAAGAAGAAAAGCTGCCCACCAATAGAGAATGATTTTACTGAAGTGCCCCTCCTAGCCTAACCCTTACTTAGGCCAATGATCAAAATGCTTATGTGATTGAGACCATGTCTTGCTTAATGCACATATTGCTCCTTTAATATCAGTAACATATGAAATACTAGAAAGAGTAAACTTCATTATGATAAATAAGCATTTTGATTACTATGTATTTTATTATTACCTTATCATACCAAAGAAGTATTGTGATGTATTTGGTTTATGCACAAGAGTATTAGTTTATATTGAAGACAACAAAATTTATAATGACAGTGAGATAAGTTGGTAATGAGTGTGCACATTTCCATCACGGGGCATTTGAGTCAATCCAGCAGAGCAGGGGCTCCAACAGCAGACATCTACAGTTAGCAAGGATTCCAACAGTAAATTTTGTGATAGTAGGCACCTCATAATCAGTTGGGTCTTGTTGGCCATTTTTTGGCCCATATATCAAAGTTTCCCTAAGTATGAAAAAGGGAGCTTTCAGGGAAAGAAAATGTTAAGTCTTTGGGAGGACTTCAGGTTTTCCAGCAGTGACAACTTCGGGTTTTTTGAAAGCACAGTGCAAATCAAGTTTCCAGTAGTGCTTAGCTTCTAAATGTTTTATAAGTAGAAGTAATTCAAGTTTACAAACCCGAATTACTCATAGACAGTGTATTTCGAGTTCTCCAAGGGGCACTAATTGATTACTTCATAAGTTGTGAGCAGTTAGAAGCCCAAAATAAGTAAACGGGCTTGACAAACCCGATTTGGTCTTGAAAATGGTGCTTCTTAGGGTCTTCAAGGAACGAGTCTTTTTCAAAAATCCGAAGGGGCTTTTTAGGGCAAGAAGGACCAGTCAACTTTTCTTCCGATGGGCTTTTTCTTCTCCAAGTGGATAGTTGCAATTTTTTCGAAGGGTATGTTACCCTTCGGAGGGACCATTTCAAAATCCCTGAAGGGTATCTTTTCCTTCGGGAGGATCATTCACGAGAATCCTAAGGGACACACAGAAAGCCCAAAGGGTCTCTTACCCTTCGGGAAAGTCCATTGTGAAAATCCCGAAAGGTAATTTCGAAGACAAACGCGGACAAAAAGTCCGAAGGACTTCCTTCGAACAAATTCTCCGAAGAAACTCCTTCGGGAGATTTACCCGAAAGAAATAAGCCGAAAGAGAACTCCGAGACCAAGTGTCCAAAGGAAATGACAGGCCAATGCACGTCAAAATCAAGGTAAGCAACTAGCCGTTAGAAGTAATCGGGTTTGAAAATCCCGAAGTCTTAGGGCTTGGGAAACAGCAAAGTGAGAAGACTTCAAGATGGACAAGCCCGAAACAAGTAGACTTGAAGAACCTGAATTTCTCTGCATCGAGTAAATCGGGTTTCTCCAAGTACTCTACTTAAAAGGCTTTATAAGTGAAAGATCTGGGAAAGTCCGAAGTTGGGGAGTTCTAAGAACTTACTCTGCATAGAGTAAATCGGGATTCTCCAAAGGCTGGACTTAAGCTTGGTCCAGCAACACGAGAATGATGATGCAACGAATGGAACGCTCACGTGGTGTAACTGAAAGAAAAAGGGCCAATCAGTAAAGGACAAGTGGCACAAGGATGTTCAATAAACACGGCAGAGTGCGAATGGCTAGTACCTGGAAGTTATGAAATCTCTCATCCGCCATGGTTCATTGCCCACAATCGTCGTTCGACACTTAAATAGATCACGTCAAAAAGAAACATTTCAACTACTCACAGCATGACTTTTTAGATGTGCCAAAGAAAGTCTTAAAGACGGGAGGGGCTCGAGAGTATTGGACGGTGATCTGATCAATGACAAAGCTAAAAGAAGGTATTTCAGACTTCAGTCCATACCTTATGTTTTAGTTGATGGGATTTTTTTTGGAAGAGACCTCAATGGAATGCTCCTAAGGTGCGTAGATGATGATCAAGTAGCCAAGCTTTTGGAGCATTTTCATGATGGGCCTGCAGGAGGTCATTTTGCTCCAAGGACTACTGCAACAAAGATCATGAGGGTTGGTTACTACTGGCCCAGCGTCTTCAAGGATGCTTATGCATGGGTGAGGTGTCAGGTTGGTGCTCTTTTCGCAGATAAGCAAAGATTAGCAGCTTTCCCTCTCAACCCGATTCAAGTGGAACAACCATTCATGTAGTGGGGTTTGGATTTCATCAGTATGATCTACCTCCCATGAAGTGCAAGGCATAAGTGGGTGCTTACTGCAACTGATTACTTCACCAGGTGGATGGAAGCCATTGCATTGAAGGAAGCCAACGAAAGTGCAGTCTTAGATTTCTATGATAGCATTGTGAACAAGTTTGGTGTCCCGTCCACTATCATATCTGATAATGCATTGGCTTTTTTTGGTTTGAAAACAAGTGAATGGGCTCTCAAAATGGGCATCTACCTCAACACTTCCTCAAACTATTATCCTCAAAGCAATGGGTTGGCTAAGTCCACAAATAAAAATTTGTTGAGGATTATCAAGAGGACCATGGAGAATCAGAGGAAGTGCAACACCAAGTTAAAGACAACCTTGTGGGCTGACCGAGTAACTCCTAAAGCTATTGTTGGCAATTCTCCATATGTTCAAGTATATGGAAGGGAGGCCAGGTTACCCCTTTCTCTTGAGTTGCCTGCATTAGAGCTAGCCCATCAGTTGGAGCTGCTGGAAGATGAACCTAGGAATGTGAAATTGGCAGAACTCACAGAACTTGAGGAGACAAGGGACTTTGCAATGAAAACATTGGAGGCACATAAAGCTCAGGTCAAGAAGGCTTTTGACAATAGAGCTATAGCAAGGACTTTTCAAGAAGGAGACGTGGTTCTCAAATGGGACTCAAAAAAAGCCAAACCGAGCAACCATACCAAGTTTGACATCGTGTGGAGTGGCCCTTATTTGATCCACAAATGCAAACAACATAACGCTTTTCAACTCGCCCAACTAGATGGGAAGATATTACCCATCCCAGTCAATGGGATTCATCTAAAGCCATGTTATTAGAAGAGTTTGCAACCATTGTATGTTATTGTATATTTTGTGCAGCTTTTCATGTTTTTCTCTAAGTGCTTTGTGCACATCCGTACAGTTGCATGTTTTCCCTTCCCTAAGTGCCATGGACACAGTTTGTTTCGTTTCGGTTGTCCTTGTTGCTTCAAGGGAGATTTTTAGAAAGATCCAGCTTCGTGCAAAAGCAATGACTCCATGCCCAATAGATCGAACAAAGCAAATGAGCCGGGTTCTCAAACATAGCAGGCATGCTTCCCTGCAAATCACCAGAAATATTGGCCATTTTTTGGCCCACATATCAAAGTTTGCCTAAGTATGAAAAAAGGAGCTTTCAGGGAAAGAAAATGTTAAGTCTTTGGGAGGACTCCGGGTTTTCTAGCAGTGACAACTTCAGGGTTTTTGAAGGCACAGTGCAAATCGCGTTTTCAACAATGCTTAGCTTCTAAATGTTTTATAAGTAGAAGTAATTCAAGTTTACAAACCCAAATTACTCATAGACAGTGTATTTTGGGTTCTCCAAGGGGCACTACTTGTTTACTTTATAAGTTGTGAGCAATTAGAAGCCCAAAATAAAGGGGCTTGACAAACCCGATTTGGTCTTGAAAATGGTGCTTCTCGAGTTCTTCAAGGGACGAGTCTTTTTCAAAAATCCGAAGGGGCTTTTTAGGGCAAAAGGGACTAGTCAATTTTTTCGAAGGAACATTTCAATTTTTCCGAAGGGCTTTTTCTTCTCCAAGTGGATAGTTGCGATTTTTTCAAAGGGTATGTTAGCCTTCAGAGGGACCATTTCAAAATTCCCGAAAGGTATCTTTCCCTTTGGGAGGATCATTCACGAGAATCCGAAGGGACACACAGAAAGCCCGAAGGGTCTCTTACCCTTCGAGAAAGTCCATTGTGAAAAGCCCGAAGGATAATTTCGAAGACTAATGCAGACAAAATGTCCAAAAGAATTCCTTCGAACAAATTGTCCGAACAAATTCCTTCGGAAGATTTACCCAAAAGAAATAAACCAAAAGAGAAACCCGAGACCAAGTGTCCAAAGGAAATGATGAGCCAATGGATATCAAAATCAGGGTAAGTGACTAGCCATTAGAAGTAATCGAGTTTGAAAACCCGAAGTCTTAGGGCTTGGAAAACAGCAAAGTGAGAAGACTTCAAGATAGACAACCCTGAAATAAGTAGACCTGAAGAACCTGAATTACTCTGCATAGAGTAAATCGGGTTTTTCCGAGTACTCTACTTAAAAGGATTTATAAGTGAAGGATCTATGAAAGTCCGAAGTTGGGGAGTTCGAAGAACCCAAATTACTCTGCATAGAGTAAATCGGGATTCTCCAAGGGCTCGACTTAAGCTTGGTCTAGCAATGCGAGAATTATGATGCTATGAATGGAAAGCTGCCATGGACAATCAGTAAAAGACAAGTGGCACAAAGATGTTCAATAAACACGAGTGCGAGCGACTAGTAGCTGGAAGTTATGAAGGCTCTCATCCACCATGGTTCATTGCCCACAATTGCCATTCGACGCTTAAATGCATCACATCAAGAAGAAACATTCCAGCTACTCACAGCATGACTTCTCAAACGCACCAAAGAAAGTCTTAAAGACGGGGAGGCTCGAGAGTATTGGACGACGCATTTATGAACATCAAGGACAACAGGAGGTTCCAGTGATCTGCGACTTCTTCTTTCCTCTCTTTCTCTCTCCCCCCTTTTCTTTATAAATAAAGGCCTTGGAGCCTAGAAATGTATCCCCAGACTGGTGATAAACTCACTCTGCAAAAATCACTGTGTAATAGACCTTTGAAACAATAAAGATTATTTTTACCTATCTTTTTGTCTAAAAATTGCATTGAGTTAGCTTGTGCACTAATAGCGTTGTGAAGAAACATCCTTCCAACCTTGTTGCCCTTGTTTCTTGCTTGTTTTCAGGTGCCTTCCAGTTAATTGCAGATCTGTACTCATGCTTTTCGGCCATTAATGAATGCTTGGTGTGAATTTTGATATTTCTCTTTACCTCATTTGTGGTTCAGTAAGCCTAGTTTAAGAAATACTTATGCAAGTTCGCTGGTTAGGAGGTTGTGTAAGCCAACTTGTCTTATATTGAATTAGTGTCTTTCCCAGTTCAGATGGATCACTTAGTTTTAATGCATCACCTCCCTTAGCTTAGTTTTCTTTTCAAGTAATCTCTCTCCCCCCTTTTCTCAACCAGTAGTAGAGTTTAGCGTAGAAACCCATAGCGCTGAAGTGAAGCCCCTGAGAAACTAGCCTCATAAAAAAGTCTAGAGGTTCAACCTCACCATAGGACACCCACATCCTGAGGTTATTCCCATGCTTATTGCTGGAAGTGAGAGACCCTGAAGAACTCTCTCACAAGGGTGCAATTCCAAGCTATAACAGATCTATTTGGCGCTTTAGTCATTATGGGGCATTGCACACCCATATGTTTTAAAAGGATTAATTCAAAAATGAAATCAGATCAAGTGAGAATAAGACAAAATCACAAGCGGACAAATATGGATGCTTGTCAAAATGAAAAGGAAAAAGGAAAAAGGAAAAGAACATTCATAAAGACATTGGAAAAATATATTAGAGACCGAGGTAAGAAAGGTGTTGGAGAAAGCTTGAATGTGAAAATTTTATTTCCATCCCAAGACATAATTGGGTAACCTGCAAGAAAACTAATGTTAGTCATACTGATTGAAAGTTCTATAGAATTCAACGAGGAGGCAAAATGGACACGAAAGCCATGCTTCATTTAATAGCATGCTCAAAATTATGGTGAAGTTGACCATAATTAAGAGTGCTTGGCACTGCAAAACAGAGGCTTTTCACACAGTTGTCTATGGGAGAAAGGGAGGAAGTAGAGCTGAGTAGAGCTTAGTAGAGCTGAGCAGAGCAGCCTTTGAGGTGAGTTGAGGAAAACACCATTTTGTCCTCCTACCCAAGGGTATTTTGGAATTTATAATGTTTGTGCAATTTCCCTTTTTGTGAAGGATGTTTGCCACACCTTTGAACATTTGTTAGCCTATTTTATTACTGCGCAGTTTCCCTTGTGAGATGTTTGCCATGTTTTGGACAGCTCACTGAACAATCTTCTATTTATATTGGTGTTTCTTATTGTTTTCCATCCTCTGCATTTTATCCTTTGGGTGCATATAGAAGGAGATGAAGGAGCTTGGTTCGGTATGCGGCAACGCACACTAGAACAACAAAAAAGATACTATGTAGCTGGAGGCCTCTACCAGGGCACCGAGAGTCGGGGAGAAGTCTGTGAAATGGTGTTTGGGTTTATTAACCCCTTATATGCAAAAATCATATATCTAGCACCAGTGCATGGGCGAAGCCATGATGGTAACCAATGTTGGCATCAGTGCATGGGTGCAACCATGATGACAGCATTTAATCTCAGGTATAATTATGGCCCATGATACTTTTACCTTGATTATTTTTATATTTTCAACTATCAATACCTTTTATGCCATTTGAGAAAGCATCTTATGATGTTGCTTTAAGAAGGATTCTTTAATTGGATTCTGTTTTTGCAAATCCTCTATGCTTTCTGAATTTGTTTTAATGTTGCTCTTCACATGAGCCCTTGTGTATACATCCCACACCTACTCACTGCTATACAGTTGGCAAGGAAAATGAGTATATGGGGCAATGATTTGGGGTGTCAGATTAGTTAGTAAATTCAGCTGTACTACACAAAAGGACAGAGTGTGGGGTGTCCCCAGTACCCCCTCATGGACCCATGCACTTTCTCTGCAAGTGGCCAGGTGGATCATAGCATGCCACTCATCTCATTCCATTACATACTGCAGGAGCAAGCAAGCAAACAAATTCCAATTACCAGTGCATACTTTCCTTACTCTATTCTCTATCAAGATTTACTCTATCGATAAATATATGCATAAAATAATGAATCGGATAAATTTACCTAAGATAATTAATGAATACTCATTCTTCTTCCGGAATCTAGTTGAATGAATGTAGATGGAAGAATGCATTTCCCCCCCTCCGAAGCTTGCAATTGATTCATGAGAAAAATTGATAATTGTGATTACTTCAATCATCTTGACTGCAGTTAATCGGTGACGGAACAAAAGATCCAGTACGACACTCTTGTATGTGCATCACTATCTAGACTGCCAATGGGCAGACAAATAATCGAATATGTTTAAGATACTTCCCTGCTAACCTTTAGGGAATGGCCATTGATTGGTATACCGGTGCATCAAGCACTGACAAAGCAACATGGGCATCACTCAGTCAAGCGTTTGAAAAGGAATTCAAACTCCTACAGTACGATAACAAGATTTACACAAAGATATACAAACCAAACAACACAATCACGAGATAGTTCATGCTTACAATAGGAGACTCTAGGAATTGCTTGGAAAACTTGAGTAGGAACCAGCCGATAGAATGAAAAAGAGGTGGTTTATTGAAGGGTTGGTTCCCTCGTTAAGAAAACAAATGAAGGTAGTCCACATTCATCATGCAAAGATCCCTATAACTGAACAATGGATATCAAATGTGAGAATAAAACATCATCCTTGCACACAAAAAGACAAAGTGAAGATGAGAATTCTGATTATGGTGATAGCGAACAAGGATATTCTCAAGCTTTGACAAAAGACATGCTCTAGATGATGAAGGAACTAATGGAAGACGATAAGAAAGATCCAAAGGATATTTTGTGCGAGATTTGTTAACTTATAGGGCATTCAATGAAGCATTGCCCATACAATTTGTGGAATAAGAGCCAAGTATAGTTCACACAAGGAGAGCTATCGACACCACCCACCACACCGCCTAGGGAAACCACAGTGATTGGCAATGGCTTCCATCGGCTCCGACAAATTTTCACAAGGATTTGACAGTTAAGCATCTTCATTTAGTTTTTTTTGTTAAATTTGTTTGGAATTTTTTTGTATATTAGATGCCCTAGGTTTGAATTTTTTTTGTTTGTCTTACCATTTTCTTCTACATCTTCGTTTGATAAACATAGCAGCTAAGGTTTTCATCTATAGCATTTTTTTGTTTTATACGATTTCTACTTCTTTCAATTTGCAGTGATATACATTTACAAGAATGGCATCGACACCTAGTTCAGTGCCCTGTAGTAAGCCTAAGAACTCTAATGACCCTTATTGAAAACACTATGAATCGACTAAAACGAGCACTTGTGTTATATGCAATCACCATGGGTTGAAGATCAGCGGAGACATCAAACATCTCAAATACCACCTCGCACGGATTGCAAGTAAAGATGTGCAAGTGTGCAAACAAGTGCCACCTGAGGCTCAAAAAAAGATGACTTCTTACCTTTCGAATTATGCAGAGAAAAAAAAGGAAAAAAATAGGAAAGCTGAAGTAATTGCAGCCCTAACGAATAGAAGGGAAATAAGGGATGATTCCAATGAGTATGACATGGGAGCCTCTTTTATCGCCTTGACTCCAAGGAATCAGGGTCAGGGACGAGGCTCATCTACTGGAGATAGTTTTTGTTCTTTTTTTGTTCCTCGAAGTAGTATTGAAGCACAACCTTCACTCAAATGTACTGGTTGGAATTGAGAATTGCACAATAAAGCAAGGGTAGCTGCAACAAACTTTTGGTATTACAACATGCACAATAAATCAAGGGTAGTTGCAGCAAACTTTTGGTATTACAACATTCCATACAATGTGACGAAAAGCCCGTATTGAGAGAACTTGGTTATTGCATTGACTATTTTCGAGAAGGGGTTCAAAGCTTCTACTCATAATTTGTGTGGTCCATTTTTGGAAGATGTTGTCAGAGATATGCAAGTTATAGTGGAGGAGCAAAAATAAATATGATGTAAAAAGCGCTGCAACATTTTGTTTGATGGGTGGACAGATGGAAAAAACTACAGTTTGATTAACTTTCTAGTGGCTTCAATTGTGTTAGGATAAATTAAAACCCAGATTTATCCCCAAATCGCATACAAGAAAAACTATGAAATGAATTAATCAAAAACTAAAAATAAACAAAAACATACACATAACAAGAGACACCAGATTTAACGTGGTTCACCCAAAATGGGCTAGATCCACCAAACTTGTCTAGTATATTATTTCCAGCAATACAAGAGAGAAACAAATATCCTGTAACAAACCCTGTTACACCTCTCTATCTTTTCTGCCTCCACTCTGTGTTCATCTACTTTCAAGTGAAAAATACGAACACTTTTTGTGATATGTTGGATGAGGTGGTGATGAAAGTGGGTGTGCATTGTGGACAATGTCATCCAAGTTGTGACAAAGAATGCAGCAACATACAGACTTCTTAAGGAGAGGCACCCTACACTATTTTAAACCCCTTCCATAGCCCATTGCACTGATCTCCTACTTGAGGAGAAAAGAAAGATGACATGGGTAAAAAATGTGGTTGAAGAGGTAAGAGATCACAAAGTTCATCTACAATCACCCTTAGGTTCTAAGCTTGATAAGAGAGTACACCATTACAAAGAAGCTTGTGCGAGTGGAAATCACACAATTCGTCACAACCTTCGTCATATTGTAGAGCATCGCAACCTCACTAACATCTCTTTAACAGATGTTTGTGAGTACAAAGTAGTTGAAGTCTCCCTGTGCTAGGAAGCCCGAAGGGGAGACTTGTGAAGACCATTTTTGATGATGTGTTTACAAAGCACACAAATGAAATCCATAAGGTAACCTTAAACTTAACTAAATTCTATTTATCATTAATTTGTTATAATTTTTTTTAAACTTAACTAAATTTTATTTATCATTAATTTGTTATAATTTTTTTGGTTCAAATCTCTCATAATTTTGATTTTAAAATTGCGCATTATTTTGCTTTAAACTTTTAGGTGTTATCCTTTGGTTAGAGTTTTGGATGGGGAAAGAAACCCAATGGGTTATCTATATGGGGCCATGGACATGGCCTAAGAAGCCATAGCAAATTATTATGGGCAAATTAAAAAACTATGAGCCTGTTTCGTGCATAATTGATCAAAGATGAAACAAGTAGCGTCATCGACATATACATGCTGCATAGTACTACTTGAGACCAAATTTTTCTTATTTCGATTTATTTAAGATAGATGAGGATATAATGGATGGCCTCAACACATGCGTAGAGAGGATGACCCCTAATGAAGCTACTAGACATGCAACTATTGATGAGCTACATATTTACAAGGGTGCAGAGGAGAGGCTCTTTTCTTCAAAGCTATGCATTCGAAGGAGAAACACCCATCAACGAGGGAAAAGCAAATTGAGTCAATTTTTTTTAGTCTTGAAACTCGTAGATACTAGACTTCTTTCATTTTGCAAGCTTAATTCAATTACAAAATTAATAAATGTCCTATTTACAGATTTGTGGTGGGAATATTATAATGCAAAAACACCCAATCTTCAGTGCTTAGCCATCCACATTATGTGTTAGTCGTGTATATTTTTTGGGTGTAAATGTAATTGGAGCATGTTTGAAGCTATTCACACAAAGAAGTGCAACAGGCTGACAACAAAACGCCTCAATGACTTTGTTTTTATGCGATACAATCTTTGTCTTCATGTGAGACAAGTGGAGGGGGAAAAGAGTCACGAGGCAATTGATTTGGATGATATCGATCCATATAATGACTCGATTGTTAATGATAAGGAGCCCATGTTTCCCAAAAAGATCACAGCTTTGGAGAGGAAAGCAGAGGAAGCGATAACATCAGAGGCAATAGAGGCATTGGGAGGCGTTGGTGAGGATGCAGATGGTATCTTTGTGGATGATGTTGAACAGGAGGAATCCTTACCTTCCAATTCCACTTTCGGAGGGCAGCAAACTAGAGATTGGAGATGATATTCCTATTATTATATTTTGACGCATTTATGACTATAGTCTTGACTCTGAGTAGTATGAGCATTGTAGTTTGTACTTTGTACTCTTTTTTAGTTGAAAATTATTATAAAATATATTTATCCATTCTCTACATTCATTTCCCATGTCATTTAACAGTATTTTACATGTTATTTAGGTTTATTTTATGAAAAATTTGTTGAGTAATTGCCGAGTCCTAAGTCCAAATCAAAAAATTGGGCTGCCAAGTATTGCCGAGTACAAGTCTTTGAACTATGGATTGATTGCAGCCAAAGCCAATCATAACTAGAAAAAGAATTTGACATCCATTGAAAACAAAGGATGGAAGTATGCCATAGATTTGAAGAATTAGAAAGTCCATGAGGAAGCAACCTCATTAAATTCATCATATTCAAAATCCAAAGAAGAATGCTCCATTGACGAAAAGCGAGGTAGGCTAGAGCCGAATGATGAAGGAATCTTGGAGCTACGGTCATGCTCCGAAGATGAGACAAGCTCCCTCAACGGTTTGTTCCATTGATAGATGGAAGATTATGAAGAGTTCTAGCCTAATTGCAATCGTATCGAGATTATAAAGATTGATGAAGGCCCAGACTTGCAATAGGATAACTAGAAGCAGATGTTGGTAATTATAAGTCCTTCCAAACCGTCACAAGGGCTTACCCATTGGAGTTCAACACATACAACATCAAGGGTGTGAAGTTTGATGCTATGTTGGCCCAGTAATTTGCACAGGTAGCAGACATGTAGTCCAAAGAGCCAACATCAATGAGCAAGACTATGGGGTCAAATGGCAAATTTTGATCAACAATGAAGTACAAAATAATTGTAAACTATGGTTGGATAAGACAAATTTGCTCAAACTTGATGAACAACCTACACACTATAAATACCCCAAACGTTGTTATTCGTCTAAACACCCTTCAAACCCATCCATACACCCTTCTCTGAACATTTAGCCCGTACTCCCTAGATGGACAATCATACATCCACCTATTTTGTTCCCCACAACCGTACTTCCACCTGACAAACTTTTCCCAAAATAACTTTGCCCTAGCAAACCTTGCCCTGTTGAACATTGCCTGGACATGCATTGCCCTAGACACAGCCCTAACACCATGCACACTACAAGTGGACATGCAAAACCCGTACGACCCAACTATTCCATCCTGCCTGAACATTCCCTCCAGCGTAAATGTTCCCTTCTACTTGAATGTTCAACCCCTCCCACATTCACCCCTTTTGAAACGCCCAACCCCTGAATGCAACCAATTGTACAAACAGTTATGAGTCCTATTAAAAGCACCGTATGGTGTGGGTAATGTCAAAAAAGATATGTACAGCCATATAATAACTTCCACCTCATATATGTGAGTATCGTTGTCACCAGAGCTACAAATTGATAAGGATTTTTCTCACAAAGAGAATATATTGAAATTCATTCAGATTTTTGCTTCCAAGAGCGGAAGACTATTTGGCTACTTAGCATACAACGCAACATTTTTAGGGGCTTTCAGCAGTAGTGGTTTTTTAAATAAAATTGGTTATCATCATGACTTTTAAAGGGTTGCAGAAGGCTCAAATTGTGCTTGGATTCGAGGGCACTGCATCTCAACCCTATTGGGGGCTTCCACCCCTAGACCCTTGCTTTGTTTTTCCCAAAAGGGGGAGAGAAAAAAAAACAATGGTTGAGAATCGCACAGGGTGAAACATGCTTATTCTTGTCTCTAGCAATGTTGCAATATTTCTTCATCTACAGCAGCACCACTAAAATGTCTTTTGTTTTCCCTTTTCATTCTGATTTTTATGTCATCTATGACTTGTGTCAGAAGCGACTCATACTTGTTTAAAGAGGGGGGATAATGTCGACTGTCAAATATGATATTGATTTGTAAGTCTTTTGTCCACATTGAGTTAATGATGTAGCAAGACCCTTTGTGATCTCAATTGTGGAATTCGGGTTAACCGACAACCATTGGGTTTTGTTCTACAAATAGCATATTGTGTGTCGGGGTATAAGCACTTGTATCAACTCCTCCCTACACTGTGCGAGGTGTATTGAGACTTATATTTTATGAACACAAGCTGCTAATGTTCAGATTACTATTTTATGTTTGCTTCTATTGATGGCCTAGTATCTGTAGCTCCAAGAATCTGAATGGAACCACCAGTGTTTGGCTAGGTGCTAAAGCAAACCACTAAGAGGCTAGAAGGCTCAAGGGTTCTATGGGCTACATGAGGTCTATAGTGGCTATCCGGTTTGCCAGCGTGCACCAGGCTGTAGACAAACTTGTAAAGGTTGGGGCTAGTACAAACGAGCGCACAAAGTATGCAGGAACCTCTAGCGGATCCAACCACAATAAAGCAAGTGGCTTAAACTATACTATTGGTTGCATAAACAACAATACTGAATGAAATGAGATAACCAACGAAATGTGAATCTAGCAATTAAGGCACTTTGAGGCCAAAAGAAAGACGTTTTGCACAACAAAGACGTTTTCAGGCAAGGGTTCAAGGGCATGCCTATTCTAGATTTGAGCTATCCTTTCAAAGCAACACTATTGTTTTATAATCATGCAATTGTTCTAGTTTTTAGCAAGAGAGGGAGTGTTTGAGCAAGTTTTCTAGTGTGTTTTGAACATGTATATCTCTACTTATGCAATGAAGAAGGGTTTCAAAAAGGGCAAGGGTAATCAACAAAGGAACATTTCAAGCCATGAAAGCATTCTTTGAACATACACAAATTCAATAAACTTTGAACACTACTCTAAGCAATATACCAAAACAACTAATTCACTAAACAATTCAAACCCTAGCATATACACTACATAAACAAAAGAGTTTCACTTTGCAAAGCAAAGTGCCCTCAAATCAAGCTCAAAGATGAAGTGCAGATGTTCTACCAACCAAGAATCCAAGCTAAGAAGCAATGTAAGAGGAAGACCAAGCTAAGTGCAAGCTGAAGTCCAAACCAAGAGCCAAGAGCAAAGGAGGAGGTGAAGTGAGAACTTGCAATGGTGTAAGAGCTCCAACCAAGTGCACAAATCAGGTGCAATGCCAAATATAAGAGCTTGGGATCAAGCCAACAAGGAAGCAGGAACAACTGAGAGAAGCAATGGAGTCTCCAAGCAAGAGTGTAGCAGCATATGGGATTCTCTATCCCCAATCAAGCTCAAGAGTGCCAAGAATGAACCAAGAGAGATTCAAGAAGGCATGAGAGTCAAGAGAAGGAACAAGAATCACAAGAGAAATGGAATGAGAAGAGAGAGGATGAATGAATGAGGAAAAGCCAATATTACTCAGCCCTAATCCCCCAAACCGCAAAAATCTAGCCATTTTCGGCCATTTGGGTCCCTTCAGGACATTTTTCACGCATTCTACCTAGGCACAGCCTAGGCCGCGGGTTTCCTCCCTAAGCCACAACCTAGGTCAAACAGGGCCCCAGGCAAGTCAACAGCTTCCCAAATGGATCCCAAGGGATCCCTAGAGAGTCCATTTGGCGTGAGAAAGAGTCGAGATGGACTAAGGATGTATGGGGGATGAGAATATCATGCGGGAAGGGTCCAAGCAGATGGTGGATGTCCCAGAGTAGGATGTCTAGGGTCGGTAGTCTGTACGTGAGCTAATATATAATAATAGGGAGTAGGGTCACGGGAAGTACGATTACGATATCTTAGTAGACACTATCTATTCTACACTCTCAAAACTATTAACCTCAATATCAAAACCTCATTTGTAGCCCACATCCTATAAAAGTCACCCGGTGCTCTATAGACTCTTGATTCATATGCTCCAACCAAAACTTATCTGGGCACAATCACCTCTACAATTCTTCAACCTAAACTTCTATGGTGCTAGTAAATGCAATCCATGGAGGGCAGGCATAGGCAGTCTTATCGAAGATTACCAAGGTACTTAGTAATTGCCTACAAAGCATATATTGGCCTACCAACAAATAACATTGAAAAGACTTGGTCCCTTCATCGGATTTATATTAGTTGGGGATACATGAGAGACCCCCTTCAAATGATAGAGGGGCACTTCCAAGTGGTCTTATCAAAAACACATACAACCATCATAAATCCCACCTACATGCCTCATGGAAACCACATAATTTATTGATATACAACACCCACCCAAGGAGCCAAGGAAGCAACTAGTAACCAAGAACTCCTTGAGAATTCAAGTTTCTCAAGGGTCTTCCAATGTCACTTTCTTTTGCTTCTACTGTTCTTAATAATTATCTCTTTAGTTGGCATGTCGAGTAAAAAATTCTACAAATCTCATTCGCCTCCTTCTCCATCCTCTATTCCCAAACTTGTGTCAAAAACCAATAGTTGTCACCATTGAGAGAACTCCCACACATGATATTGACCCGTAAACCAATTTGATTGCCAAAGTTGATAGATTAATGATGGGTTGGTTGTCAAATGACAAACATGACATTGCAAATTCACATCTAAACCTTAAGCTTTGGATGCCAACATCACTATAGACAAGCAATATGTGACCCCACAACCCAAGTTTGTTAAAGGACAGTCCAAATAAAGTCCAAAACAATCATAGATTGAAAGAAAGAAAGAAATTATATTAATATCCCCGAATGAGCAAAAGTAGGTCAATGGGAATAAAGTGTTTGTTAAAATATAACAGGGGTGGAATGTACTCCATGACCTCATACATACAACATAGTATCATGGGCTTAAGTGTATAACATTCTACCCCACTTGTATCCTAACAATGTCTAACCTCCTAAACAGCTTATAGGGACTCGTAATCAGACCATGTTGACTCCTGATCAACCTCACCTTGACCAACCTATGCATCCTAGACAGCATCCGTCTTATCAAATTTCTCAGTCTGTGTTGTCACAGCCCATGGCAACAGTGAGGTGGGCATCCATTTATAGCAACCAACACTAGTTTCTAATCCAAGCAGAAACAAGAGGAAACTCGGTGATTGGGAGGATGTGCATGTAATTATCAGGGTTTCATAAGAGGATGGCAAGGGAATTCCATAACTTATACATGGCAGAGTGGCAATGTAGGTCTACCCTCTTGATCGACAAAATACAAGAGTCTATACATTTGAATGGGCGAAGAGGAAAGACAACTTCAACCAGGAATTTTCAAGAAATGGTTGTATGGTGTATTGGCATGGGACTCTCTGAAAGATTGTGCAAACAGGTGACAATGTACAACATAACTAGTACAAAAGGCTGTTGATCAGCTAGCCACTTGGAAAATGCAGCACAGTGGGTATCACATAATGGCCACGGTAAACAAGAATGGAGCAGAAATTTTCATCATAAGGTTTTTGAATATGCAACATTAGTCTGAGGGGAAGCACCTATAATAAAAAAAAGGCTCAGTCAAACGCATTTGAGATGATTGCAGACAATGCAAATTTAGAAAAGCAGATGAAATAAAAAGACTCTAGAATATCGCAGTACAAGGCCCAATTCGCTGCCCAAAAGAAAAGCATGATTCTTTCTTATCCATATTGAAAAGTAAAGAACCAGAATGGCAACAACAAAACTACTTAGAAAGAAATTATATTAATATCCACAAGTGTCCAAAGCAGGTCAATGGGACTCGAAAGTATAACCAGTTACAATAGAGAACTACTAGGGTAAGAAAACCCTAGGCTATGAAAGTAACCTAAGTAACAGATCTTGATACTTTTACACATATGGGATCTAGGTATGCAAATACGGCGATTTTTTTCGGGGCCTGGATACAGCCGTACAATTGTGTGTGTGTGTGTGTGTGTGTGTGTGTGTATGCGTATCTCTGTGTCTGTGTGTGTGTGTGTGTATGTATATATGTAGAGGTATATGTGTATTAAAAATATAGTCAAATAAACAAAATTGACTACATAATATGCATAGAAAATAACCATAAAACATACTAAGAATTCAATGCCAAATGTCAAGATATTCAGTAGTCTTACTTGGAATAGTCTTAAAACAAGTACATAGTGCAAATGTTACAATGTAGGGACAAAAATCGAGACAAATCAGCATTATTCATTATGTTTATATTCATTATTCAATCAACAATCCTCTTCGCTGCAAGCTCCTTTAACTCTTTGGCACCAAATGGATAGTTGTAATGGCGTAGGATTAGCAAAAGGAAGGAGTTTCAGTCTTAAGCAGTTGAAAAAACAAAGGTGAGAAATCAAATGTGCAATTAGAGTTAAAAGACAATGAAAGGTAAATGTGTTGATGTTGTTTTGTTTTGATAAAATGAGTTGGAGAGTTGTTTCCCCTATGTTTTATTTTTAATTGTTTTTTGAAGTCCATATTTGACTTTTTGTCAAGTGAATATTAAAAAAATATATATCTATGGGCCACAAAACCTACTTGGATACAGCCAAGATACTTCAAGAGGACTGTGGATCCTTCCAGATATGCCCTGGGATGTATCCGAGATGATCCATAGTCCTCCAGCAGTATCATGGCCGTATCCTGGCAGGATCAAACCAAGATCCGTAAACGAAACAGATCATACCAGTATCCAAGGGTCTGGGTGAAGGATCCGATACTGTAGAAGGTAACTAAACAAAAAAAATACAAAAGTGAAAGGAAAGAATCAAAGCAAGAGAGGGTAAACCAAAAATGGTTAAAACCCTCAAACCACAACATACAAGTACGGTTAGAGAACTGGAAGCTGGGATGTATCTGGGAGGATCCATAGTCCTCCCACAGTATCATGGAGTGTTCGGGCAGGATCAGACTAGGATCCATATCCGAAACGGATTGTACCAGTATCCAAGGGTCTGGGATGGAGGATCCAGTAACGTAGAAAGTAACTAAACAAAAAATATATAAAAGTGAAAGGAAAGAATCAAAGCAAGAGAGGGTAAACCAAAAATGGTTAAAACCCTCAAACCACAACATGTAAGTACAGTTAGAAAACCGGAAGGCAGAAGCAAAAAGAAGTTAGTAAAGCCAAAGGTGATACTCAAGATATAGTGTGATCAGCTGTGTAATTGAAGAAGTTGTGTCAAAAATCAAAAGCAAAATATGAACAATTAAAGAGCAACACTTCAGTTGTAACATCACCATATCCTTCGGCCTCAGTTTCAACTACATGTGTTATCATCAAATTTTGTTTCAGTTCCTTCTACCTTTGTTCCAACACCTAAGTCAATTCCACCATCCACTCCCTAAAGTTGCACTTACCAAAGTCATCGAGGATGACAAGATGCTCGAGTGGGGGGGAGGGGCGCATGGATGTAGTGAATAGTTTTGATCAACATTGTATAGACCATAATAATACAAATAAGTGAATAAACAAGTGTCATCATCTTCCTATAATATGATGTACCAAAGTATGAGTTAATTAATTTTTGACTTATAAGGGTTGTTAACACCTTGACATTGTGGCCAACTATTGCACCTACCCCTTCTTTCTCCTATATGTGCAAGTTGTCTTCTACATTCCATTCTACATTTTGTTGGATTCTCTTCTCATGTGGGATGACTGTGTAAGTTACTGTAGATAGTTTTCAATTGTTATACATTCTTTTGTTTGATCTATATTGTTTTACATTACATATTGCCCTCCTGTTTAATTGATAAGCGATGAGGTCGGTACAAAAAGAAAAGAAATATTGAAGGAAGGCAAGGGTTATCTCTAATTCTTGGATGACTCCCTGGCAGTATGTTTGGGAAATTAATAGGTGTTCCAATTACTCAATAAATAGTAATGATCATTAATTTTGATCTTTTAAAGTAAAAGCAGAAAGGATGTAAGAACAATTAAGAACCAAATGCACCTGTAGTCAGTGAGCCCCAAGCAAAGGCAGATTGTGGTTACTTCAATGGATTCCTCTCTTGTAGATGGTGTAGCATAGCCTCCATACTGAAATCATTATGAAAGTTCAATAAACAAATGGAGATCTATTTATGCTTCCATGTAGCAACAAAATTATACATAGTAAAGTTAGAATAAAACTTCTAATGTAAAAACTGTGAATACAGGACTCAATGAAACATGTATACAAAGGTATATTTTACATAGAAGTTATAGGTGAGCATGCTACTGAAAGAAAACAGCTTTATTATAATTTCTGTTTTCAAACATACTTGTATTTTACATCACTTAAGTTGGGCAGATTATTGTTCACACACTCCTGTTTTTAGTAGTTATATTACCTTTAAAATAATAGAAGTATATATTGACAATTACAACAATAAATGACAATATTAGCTTATTTCATCATACCATCATAATGCACTTGCCACTAACACATAAAATTATAAATATCATTTTTTAAAGTTCCAAATTACATGATAGGATCAAAGGCGAAATTTCTTCCCATCCTAGACCAATTAAAGAGTTGCATCTAATAAAAATCATAAACAAGTCTGTACAATAAACTATAGAATAAAGACAATTTTCTACAATGATGTCTTTCAAGTTTCAAGTCTGTGAAAGCTGAAAGATTCATGTAGCATCTAAACATTTTTGGAAAACAATAAAAAGCATCAGTAGTTCTACTGTTCTAACTCAAAGGGGATGCATGAATCCTGTTTCTATGTAGACATCCTATTACACAGTTTGAAACTGTATATTTAATGTTGATCTCATTTCTTATTGAATGTTTATATGAGATGGGAGATGAACGAGCATATCTTCTGTGGTCCTAGTTCTGAAGATGTGAAAGCACCTAATTTATTCTGAAGGAGCTCTACCATAGGAAAGGTCCATTAATTGGCCTTTGGAAAGGAGAAACAAGATATTTCAAAATTAAAAAAGATAGGGAAAGCATATCTGTAAATCATCAAGATGAGGAGAAACATATTTGTAACCCAATCATATGAGAGAATAGCATTTTTAAGAGAATTGTTAAAGATCAAACTTCCTCTCGCCTGTAACTTAGAGGACAAATATCTAGACAATAAATTATATCAAACGTATGTTTACCAAATATGTGGAAGTATTGAAGTCCTGTCTTGAATTTTTTTTAATCAGACGATGCATCTAGGAACCTGCTTTATGCTCAACACAAAGCTATCATGGAGACCGTTCTTTAATTTTCAATATCATGCATTCATAGTACTTGTTTCCATTAGTATCACTGGATAGAAATGCCTTACATATGCTCCTGCCCCTTCCCCATATAACACTCAGTGCAAGCATTTTTTATACTTATGACCCCTCACCATCAATACAGTCTCAATCATTGCCACCCAAGTCTACAATTGATCCAAATTGGATAATTCATGTTGATGCAGTTTTGCTTCAGATTTCAGATTCATTCATGGTTTGTATAACCAATGATGTGCTCAAAACATGTTTCCACTCACCCTATAAAGGCAGGAAAACAACACACAGATTGTGCAGGGTAAGATACAGAGTAAATGGAAGACAAGGAAAGCTCTAGGGTGGTTCACACCCTCAGAGGCCCTTCCAGAAGTTGAAAACAGGAATAAACGACACATTCAGCTCCAGCTGTGTGCATCCAACCAAAAAAGGGTCAATCAGACACATTCGGTTAAGTACTGTCAAATATGTCTAGATGAAACAAAAGAAGAACTAACTGTCAAGTGTTGGAATATAACAATTAAAATATTTAAGATAATATTATATCTATATTATTATATCTATACTTTACACTTAAATACTAAGAACTATTTTATTACTGAAGAGATATACTAAGAGGCATGTTGAAAGGTTGTGTAAACTTTTGATATTGGATATGCAATGGATAAGAATAGAGCCCTAAAACACACAACAAAAAAGTAACAAGCATTGCCAGCATCTCTAATTAAGTTGAAAATTCTAACAGATTATGAAAACACTTTTGAGACGCATCAGAAAAAATTGAGGATTAGTATGTATGTATGTATGTATATAGATATCAACCTTTTAACGTATATAAATTAAAATAAACATGGCCCATCACGGCCAATTGCACTATCTGCAGACACAGGAAGAATTGTTTAATTTTGATCAATGGTAGGGAATATATCTTTTGGCATTTAGGGTTTGGTGTATAAAATATTTTTAAAATTTTGAAAAGAGAAAAGAAGAAATAAGAGTATTTATATCAATGGTGGGCGTGGCTACAATCCAAAACTAGTGTGAAATAAGTAAGATTTAATAAAAATAATAAAACCACTTGGGTTGGTTGTCTTTCAAACTTCATATCAAAGCCGCAATATCTGCAGACATAGGAAGAATTGTTTGTAAGTTAATGGATTATGTTAAAATCTTGATCAACGGCAGGGAATATATCTTTTGGCATTTAGGGTTTGGTGTATAAAATATTTTTAAAAAATTTAAAAGAGAAGAAGAAATAAGTGTATTTATATCAATGGTGGGCATGGCTACAATCAGAAACTTGCGTGAAATACATAAGATTTAATAAAAATAATAAAACCACTTGGGTCGGTTGTCTTTCAAACTTCATATTATGCTTACCCAACTTGATGGCTCCCATAATCTTTCATGTTGTATTTAAGTGTAAATGGCTTAATATAATAGGAGAGGCCGATGGTTTTAGGGGGATGGTTTTTTTTTTTTAAACGTCATATGATTGGGTATGAGATTATAGCCAAAGACATGGATTTAGAAGAAGTCGGATATAATGGTAGGAAAAGAATATAGGGCCATAAGGATTTAGGTGTTTAGATTGTTGATAAATAGCAGGATAGGATATTCAGATGGATGGTTATAGCTACAGATAATAGTGAGCTGCAATGCCATAGCTTTTCCTCTTTCCTTACAATTGAATTTCCTTTTTTATTATTTTAATATAAATTTTGAATTATTATATAGTTGATTAAACTTTTTTTTCCAATGTAAAGCTTTTGAATATAGGGCAGCCCAATGATTACATTCAACATCAGACCAATATTGGTTTGTAGTGCCCCACGAAGTGAGTATGCAATGCAATTTTGCTTTGCATCCTCAATAAAATGTGATTGTAGTTGTTTTTCTTGATGCCAACCTTTGCAATCCTTGGACTCTTCCCAACTGAAGTGTCTAGGAAAAGAAGCAATGAATTAGAAACAAATCAAGCTAATAAATCAAACAAAATTCTAAAATAACATAATAATCAGAAGGGTTGTTGTCTGTCTAGTGAGGATGATGGTTTGTTATACCATCCACCAAGTTACAAATCCCTCTAAATACCTGATACGGAGAGTCAGAGGGTTAGAGCCAGGGACATTCCTTGGGTGACTTTGATGGATTGGATGCCCCCTAGTCATGGCTGCTTACTCGAAGGAATGCTCAGATTTAGGTATACACTTACTCAGCAATTGTAATCAGCTATATGTAATCCAAAACATGGGCAGAGTTGCCAATATCTACGTAATTTCTGAGCTTCTCAAAAAAAAATTAAAAAAATAACAATAGTTAATATTTTATTAAGATATTTTTATCGAAATATTAGTTTATTTAATCATCGAGACTAGAATTATAGGAACAATTTACAGATTATACTTATGTAGAGTTATATACCTAAGTCATAGCACCTTTTGAAATATATTAATAATTAAAAACTAGTACATGCCACAGTGTCCTTTAAGTGCCAAAAGACTAGGGTAGGTGTGTGTAATTATTATAAATGGTGGATAAGTCTTTATTTAGAAGTATTTTTTTAATTCCAAATGTTCAATCAAAATAATCAGGTTCAGTTACTGAAGATAGTCATTTAGTAAATATGTGCCATAACTATAGATATTAATTTGGTTACTAAACTTTACAAGTTATACTATGTCAAAGTATGTGTAACAAATAATGTCGGTGAGACTAGGGGATATTAAGGAAGTGTTAGGATGGCTATTTAAATTGATTTGTATCTCTTATGGTAAATATGCTTGCAATTTGATTAAGAGGTCCTTTAAACGTAGTTTGGTAGACTAGACATTACCTTTAGCTCAGTCACAGGGATCCTTAATCAGTAAATTAAAATTGATGCTATATGTTCGATTGCCTTTTGAAAGGATTAAGTAACAAAATAAGGGTCTCCTCTTTCCTTGAATAATGGCATGAAGTAAATCTGCCGATGTATCATCATGGTTACTTTTCATAAGATTACAATCTTTAGCTATGGACCATTGTTGGTTAAAGTTTGTTCCTTTTCATAAGATTGTGTACTAAGCGAAGGTACTCTATGAACTAATTGATCTTACTATATAGATTATCATACATATCTTAATATGTATCTTGTGATTTTTATATAGTGCACTATATAAACTCGTCCTCGTATGTAATTAGAGGATTGAAGTAAGGCTGCAACCAAGTCACTAGAAAAAAAAATTAGTTGACTTTTGAGTTTAGTAGTTAGTCATTGATGTTAATATCGATAAGTGGGTATACCCAAGTTTTCTTGATAGATAGATGACTTGTCTAACGGATTTGTGTGGGAGTGTTAAAAGTTTGATTCACACTCAATAGTCAAGTCTAACTATAGCTTGAAATACTCAAACCGTGGTTTGCGGGGGATTATTGACGGGTCAAATTTGAATTTGGTTTGGCTCCATGATTTTTGTTATGTAAGGGAAAGTATTGAAAATCGACGTACGCTCAAGGTTCAACCCTGGGTGTGGCTTGGTGCACTCAAGCCTTATCTTTGAATTGAAGGGAGATGTTAAAGTCTGATTGATACTCAAGGGTCAAGACTGATTGTGGCTTGGCACACTCAAGCCTTATCATAGGCTTGCTGGGAAGTGTTATAAGATTTACTCTCTCGCAAGTTTGAAATTTGGATTTTTTGGATTGGATGACTACCAAGAAAAATTTGATAATGTGGATCTATGGAATGGTATGCACTCATGATTGGATTTACGATATTTTTTAAGGTTAACACCTTACAGAAAGATGCATGCACATTAAATGAAATTCATTAGGGTGTATATATATATATATATGACTTCAATATGGTATATCTTAAATATTAAATTGAGGGAGAGAATCAGAATATAGCAGTTACAAAATTTGAGATAACATTATATCTATATTATTATATTTATACTTTATTACTAGGAACTATTTTATTAACGAATGGATGTGATAAGGGGTATGTTGAAAGGTTTTGTTAACCTTTGGATATCGTATATATAATGGATAATAATAGTCCACTAAAACACAACACAAAAGTAACAAGCATTGCAAGCATCTCTATTTAAATTGGAAATTCTAACACTAGGCACGGATGCCATGGCAATCTACCTTCCAACAGATGAGGTGGAAAGGTGTTTCAGGTCTCCTGCATCATTTGAGTTACCATTGAGTTGTGGAAGGCTTGTACAGTTGAGTATAAGATTGAAGTAAGTTGTCTCGAGGGAAATTCAAAGCAGGGAAAGCTTGTGAGAGAATTGTAGCACAATTGTAAAGGTCCTATACTCTTCATGGAAGCTCCATGAGAGCAATTGGCTTGTAATTCTTGCTGATTTTGGTTGAGATGAGGAGACACAGGCCCAAATTGCTGAAGTTTTCCCACATTGGGTTTCTCCAAGGTAAATTATTGTGTTTATCTCTCTATGTGATTGTTTTCAGTCGTTTACTTGCTCAATTTCATATTATACAACTGTTGTCATCATTTCCAAAACCTAGATACCTTCACAATTCTATGTTTAGATCTGTTTTTTATGGAAAGCACTTAATGAACGGCAACATAAATCATCTTATATTCAATTTATGTCAGATTTGGCATCCTAAGATTCCTGTTGGGGAATTATGAATGGAATATCTGTCCTAATTATGAATCAACAATGACCCACTTATCAAATCTAGTCGCTAATAGACAATGAAAAGATAAAAAACCAACCATGAAAAATTGGTGTAGTTTTATATAACAATTGTCTAAAGCAAGCCAACGTCAATATTATTGACATAGCTGAGGGCAAGGAAGTTATGGAAATTACTAGAGCACAAGTGAAGAAAGCCAATTATCTCTCTATGTGATTGCTTTCAGTCATTTACTTAATTTCATATTATACAATTGTTGTCATCATTTCCAAAACCTAGATACTTTCACAATTCTATGTTTAGATCTGTTTTTTATGGAAAGCACTTAATGAACGGCAACATAAATCATCTTATATTCAGTTTATGTCAGATTTGGTATCCTAAAATTCCTGTTGGGGAATTATGAATGGAATATCTGTCCTAATTATGAATCAACAATGACCCACTTATCAAATCTAGTAGCTAATAGACAACGAAAAGATAAAAAACCAACCATCAAAAATTGGTGTAGTTTTATATAACAATTGTCTAAAACAAGCCAACATCAATATTATTGACGTAGCTGAGGGCAAGGAAGTTATGGAAATTACCAGAGCATAAGCGAAGAAAGCCAATTATCCCAAACCATGTACATAGAAGGAAAGGTTGGTTGAAGCAAGGATGGAAGTCAAGAGGCCCATGGTCAAAGAACGATGTCAATCAAACAAATATACAAGCACAATGACAAGTAGACTGAAGGTTGACAAAGCTATTGCACAACATGTCTTGTAGACCACCATACTTGTAAAAAATAGCTAACTTATTGCAAAGCATTCCAAAACTCAAGAATGTTCTAGCTGCTACCATACACGACTTTGGCCCAAATGTGGAGCACACAATGGCACACCTAATGTCAAGTGAGGGGGAGAGCACAAAACGGAAGAATGAACCCATGATTGTACCAACCTTGTCAGGTACCAAGTAATCGATCCTATGCTCCTGAAAACGACCCTAACAGCAAGCAATTGTGCATATGGAAATTCTGAGTAGAAATTTGACAAACATTATTTTCGATGGTGGTTCTAGTGTGAATGTTCTTCCAAAAGACACTTGGAAGAGTCTTGGGAAGCCAATGATGTGGCCTTTGGCATTTCAACTCATAGGAACCGGTCAACATGGTATTGTGGTATTGGGTGTACTGATGGGACAAAAGGTAATTATTGGAACGCAATCTTTTTTCTGGAATTTTGTGGTCATCTCATTGCAAAAGAAGGCCTATGATGAACTATTGGTCAGGGGTGGTTGATAGCAACCAAAGTTGATCATAACTGAAAAAAGAATTTGATTTCCATTGAAAACAAAGGACAAAAGTATGTCATAGATCTAAAGAATTGAACACTGAGGAAGTAGCCTCATCAAACTCATTGGATCTCGACACCGAAGAAGAATGCTCAATTGACAAGAATCAAGGTATGATAGATCCAAACAATGAAGGGGTATTGAAGTTATAGTCATGCTCTAAAGATGATATGAGCTCCCTCAACGGTCTCTTCCACTAGCCGATGAAAGACCATGAAATGTTTCAGCCTGATTGCAATTGTGTTGAGATTGTGGATATTGAAGACAAGGCTTGCAATGGGATGGGCAGAAGCAGATGTCCGTGATACCAAGTCCTTCTGAACCATCAAACTCACAGTCAACTTATCCACTGGTGTGCAACGAATACAACGACAGTGAGGTAATGTTCAATGGAAAGTTGGCCCACCAATTACAATGGGTAGCTGATATGAAGTCTAAAGAGTCGACTTCAATGATCATGTCCAAAGAGTCTATGGAAAAAATTTAATAGATAGAGAGGTATGACCACTTGAAGTACAATCTAATTTTGAAGCACGATGGGTCACGACGGATGTGTTCGAATAGGTGATGGCACGGGAGTCAACAAAAGTCACACAAACGAGATGGAAGTATTGGCCCCATAAACATCTCTGATGGATAACTTCAAGGACGGAGCTTTGGTTAATAAGTATAAAGGAAAGTGCAAAATCAAACCAAGTAAGTTCAAACTCAAAGTCTTATAGCTCCATTTGAGATATTTGAAAAGGGATTTGCCCAGCTAGAAAATCTGAATAGAACAATGGTCAAAGGCATAGTGAATGGCTCTAAATTAAAATTACATAAAAGGAGTGTGAAAAATATCAATGTAATTAAAGTCCAACGATGGCATGACTTAACCGAAGGGCCTACCTACAATACAGACAAAATAAAAGGCTGGGAAGAAAGACAAATTAATGGACCACTTTATTCTAACCATATGCCCCACTTGACCTTTTGAAGCAAAGTAAAAGCCCACCATAAGGTCCACGAAAAATAAACCCTGATTACTTATCCCCCAACCCACTCTCTACTTGTCGTACATTTAGTTCTTCATCCAATGGTTCACCATACACCCCTATCCCAACCAAATGTCCAAATCAAGAACCCATATGTCCAAGTCTGATATCCCCTACTCGTGAGTCCAACTCTCCCTTCTTCCACAGCATGTGCAATTTGTCATTTCCCCAACATACACCATATGAGGCACTTCTTGTAGCAGATAAACCCCATTATGTGGCCACCATAGTTTCTCTACAGCATACACTTCAAGTGTTTGGTTCATGTACACCATACATTGCTCCATTCACTCTCCTCGCATCGTACAGCCAAGGAGTTGAAATTACCCTCCCAACCCCTATACGTCCAATCTGGAGGAGGCGCAAACACTTTTGTCCATCAAAGTGCCAAAAGATCTCCCATTGACACAAATAGTCTTGTACAACCTAGATAAAGATGAGTTCCTAGAACACCAAAGCACAATTCCCTCCAGCATACGCTTCAAATGTCTGGTTCATGTACACCATACACTACTCCATTCCCTCTCCTCGCATTGTACAACCAAGGAGTTGAAATTACCCTCCCAACCCCTATACGTCCAATCTAAAGGAGGTGCAAACAATTTTGTCCATCAAAGTGCCAAAAGATCTCCCATTGACACAAATAGTCGTGTATAGCCTGGATAAAGATGAGTTCCTAGAACACCAAAGCACAGTTCCACTCGGCCACTTCCAAAAAATTACGGCACTGCCAAGGGCACGATAGTAAAGAAATTTAGGATTTTATTTTTATTCCCAACAGATGAATATAGTGGATTAAAAGGTTGCTCAGTTGCAAATTTGGCTTCAAAAGAGCACAATTTTAAGGGTTTTGGTGAAACAAAAGACATACGACCAAAACGTATGTCAAAAAGTTCACAACAACATCGTTTTAGCAAATTGTATTCTCCCAATCTGGATTTGCAGCCATGGCCAAGAAAGAACCAAAATCCTTTAGCAATAGCTCCCTTGCAGCCAAAGCAACATTTTTTCAAATAAACTTGATTGTTTTCATGGCTTTTCAAGGGTTTCTGCCCCTCGAACCCACTTGAGGCTGCCGCCCCTAGACCCCTGCTTTGCTTTTTCAGCAAAAAAAAGGTGGTTGAGAATCGTGCCAGATGAGACATGCTTTTCTTGCCTCCAAACAGGGTGCACACTTTCTACATCACCAGCACCTCCACCAGATGACTTCTTTCTTCATTCTAATTTTTATCATGTTTTGCATGAATTGTGTCGGAAGGGACTCCAACTTGTTTAAAGGGGGGATAATGTAGACAGTAACATTTTTATTGTCATGTTTATTGGTTATGTGGTTGTCTTGTTAGGCTTAGGTAGTTTGTAATGACTCTTGATGGTTGTGTTTCGGTATTGACAATTGTGTCAACTACCAACTATGTGTCATTTGTCTTATATATAGCAAGAGATGCATCGGGGAAGGGCACTTGTATCAGATCCTACCTGTATCGTATGGATCGTATTGAGCTTATATTTTATGAATATAAGCTGCTATTGCTCAGATACTTGTACATGGTATGTTTTGCAACTAATACTCTTGTATGCTTCTTGCTACTAGTCTAGTATCTCAGTAGACATCAATCATATTACAAAAGCTAGTGGAATTTGTGGTGATTGCATTCGCAAATTAGTCTTTTGTATTCCTATTGGTCTAGGGACACAGAATAATAACTATACAGAAGTTATGGACATTGGAGAAAGTATCTAGATGGCAAACAAGAGGTCTCAGTTCGTTGGTTACTGAAACCAGTTCTCTTGTTCTAGCAGATCTCCTCAAGAGAATAGCCACTTAAAATAATGTTTATGGACATGGAGAGAAATCTGGCTAACTTCCCAAAAGCCAAAGCATTTTATAAGCTCGTAGAAACTAATAAAGTTGCAGACTAACTATATAAATTTACAACTTTAACGCCCTCTAGTGGGTGTATTACTGATCAAAGTAAGGATTATACAGATGCTTTAAATCCAATCAAAATAATGCACCTTGCGAAAGTGTAAAATGCAACCACTGAAGTCTAATGGTACGAAGGTCTTTTATTTTGTCCATTCTCCTTTTGGCAAGTTAGTTGGAAATATGTGGAATGCCATTGCAATGTAAAGGGACCTATCCTTGATCGATGTTGTAAGCCTTGCATTAGATCTTAGTCCTTGGTGGAATTCTCTATTTGTCCTTGTAGCCACCTTTATATGTCGTTGACTAGCCCCTCAACTTTAGGTTCTATGGGTTTTTTGTTTGATTTGATATTCTTGGGATTTGAATCCCATAAATTACTACAACTACATCAGGATCTCAAAGCATTTATTATTCTTTAACTTGCCACCTTTCTTGTCTTATTAACTCAACTCGAGTGATGCCTTCATCCTAGGATCAAACGATTACCAAGGTTGCGACCACCTTCCTCTCTCAATTTTTCTCATGCTATCATTCTTTAAATAGGCTTGTGTTATGAAAATGGGTTGTTTGTTGAATGATAGAAAATTGGGGATTTCAAGGATTCATTTAACACTTTTTATGATTTCATGCCCACTTATGGTACTCTTCTCTTGCCTTTTGTTAAAGTTGTTGGGCCAAAATTCGGTGTGCACTGCTTTTTAGCTTTCTGCTGGGAGAATTAGGAGTGGCAGGGTGCTTTTCTTCTCGAGTGGCTCTACTTTCTGCTTGCTGGTAGAGATCAAGTGGTGATGTCTCACTCTCTTTCGGCAAATGGAGGGCATTTTGGGGTAAGCTTTCTCTTTTGCTATGCTATTAATTTCACTTCTTTGTTTCAAACTATGGCTTCAAGACCTAAATGAGCATAAGAACTGTTTTGATGGGGAAGCTGCCTAGAAAGAATTAGAACATGACCATATGAAAGACTTGTCTGAAATAAAGGTCCTTTGTAAAGTCCCCAAATGGGATAATTAGGCAAATTTGGGGTTTTCCAACAAACCCTACCTAATCCAAAACCTCTTCCTTCAAAGTATTTGAAAGTACAAATTCAGTCAATAACACACTTCAAAAAATGAAGTAATATTCAGCAATTTCCTCCACCAAACCTTTAGACAATTAGGGCAAAAATCAGATTCAATACTTTTAACCCTCTAAAAAATATGAATTGAGTTTTATATTGCAGCCACTAATTTTAGAAAGCGAAATATTCACTCAAAAGTCGAAACTTAGAATTCTGGAATTTATTATTGCAAAATTACAGTGGAAGTTCATAAATTCACAACTTTCACAATACTTGGAATTTCCATGCAAGTGATAGTTCAAAATGACCACAAAAATAGTAGCTATCAAACAAAATTAGAATCATAATTTTTCCATCACGGGAAGCCCACCAAAAGTTGTCCCGAAATTTCCAAAACCCTAGTTCACCGCTGAAATAATATAATAAATTCATAATATTATCTGGGGCACAAAATCACCCTAGATCATGAGAAAATCAACTCTCAAACCATTCACCAAGCTGTAATAAATTGCTAAAAATACCTCTAACCCTAGAAGAGGGTTTTGAAGACAATTTGCCCTCTTGAGAGGGGTCGCCACCCTCCCAAAGCAAGTCACCACCCTTGGGATGGCCTCCAAAATCAACAAAATTCTTCAAACCAAGTTCGCCCACCTCTTTGACCTGCAAATCATGAATTTCTAGCTCTTCAAAGGGTTTGAAACAATCGTTGATGAAGGTGGTGTCCAAAGACACCTTTGTAAATCCACTTGCATACAACTATGCAAAATTGAAACACAACTACAAACCTTGAGTAGAGTTGCCCTGAAAGTAGGTATGGAGGTTTCGTCCCCAAACCCCTAACACACTTGAAAATTTTCGTCTTCAAAATGTGGTGAACAAGCTTGACATACTTGCACAATAATTTCAATATCCAAAATGCATAACCTTTTCAAATGAGCCTTCTCTTTTCTTTTATATTCCTCTTCCAAATGTGGTGCCCAAAATAGAGAGGAAGAGTTTACTTTTTCCTTTCTAAAAAAGATATATTACAAGTTTCTTTATAAAAGCACTTTTAAAACTTAAGTGCCCATGACCCTCAAAAGGTCCCAACTTAAGTGAAAATTAGATAAAAAGCACTTTTTGCATAACTCAACTGAAAATTAGAATACTTAAGTACTTTTTAACCTTTTTGCTCTTTGAACACACCCCTCATAGTTCCCTCCTCTTTCTTTCCCTTAGTCTTATGCGAACAAAACCAAGCTAAAGGTCTATAAGCAAGTTATGCTAAAAAGGGGAACATTACATCCTTTCTGTAAATGAATCTATGGACTGTGGGCTCCTTCTCAGTCAAACATGGAAAGGAGGTGGTTGTTAAGTTTAACTGTTTAACAAATTCGACATTGATTGGAATGTTCAGAAAGACCTAGGTTATTACCTTTTGGCTGAAAGAGTGTCTTTAAATCCAGCCCGGTTGCCCATGATATGGCTAAGACCTTAACGACTGAGGGGTGAGAAAACCTTTTGATGTGGTTGAAAAGAAGCTTGAACCCATTGAGAAAAGTCTGTCTGAAATCAGTGAAATGCATAAACAAAATTACAGTAATAGTTGACTTATGAGCCAACAAAATCCTCTAACTTTCCCTCCCCACTCTTCCCTGCTCCATATGTCTGGTACGGGAGGCCCACCAGATGAGATTTTGTTCTGTTTTGGTCATAGCAGTAGGAAGTTTGGATTTGGTTTTGGCTAAGCTCCCCATAGAAATAACAATAAGCCGCCAACCTTCAAGTATGTTGAAAATGTCAACTTGGGGAAGGAAATCCACTGCTGCAAAACTGAAGACCTATCCTCTACTCCTAGAATATATAGCCAATGATATCATCAAATTCCAAAACCGTCTTGAGACCATGCAGCATGATAATGCCACACTGCTGGACCTGCTTCAGCATGTAAAAGGTATTGAAAAATTGCTTAAAAAATGTCATCTGGATTGTGTCATCGATAATCTTGTGCTTTCGGTCTCTCAGCTGTTCAGTAGCATCCAGGATGTTGCTTATGGTGCCTTGGAAGATCAGGACGCAATTAAAAAAAATCAGGGAGAGGGTCGACAACAAAATCCATTAATGAAGCCTTTTTCGACTGTGAAGATTCTCCTGAGATATCCCTTGCCAGAGATTCAATTGTCCATCCTGATGTGGCTAATGATGGTTTGAGGAATATTCAGGATGTTTGTTTGGTACAACCCACTACTTTATGTCAGCATGTCTCTTGAATTTTGTTGCAGCAATGGCAGTGGCGTTGAATGTTTTTTCTACAGGAATTGGATGCCGGCGGATTGTGATGCTCGGTGTTGTTTTATTGTTTAATGATGATGACAAGAACGGTTGTGCTTGCTTGTAGAAATATAAGGCTTGGTAGAAATATTTTTCTAGTCAATTGAGAGTATAGCATTAGTAGAAATTTGAATGCTGTGAAACTTTGCAGTAGTTTACATGTTAATAATAAATATCCAGTTTTAATGGTGGCTTTCCCTATAAGCAACCTGGATTCATAAGTTTTATAGCATTGTGATGGATTTGGTTTTTTGGTGAGCTAGTAGACCAGCTGCCATGAACATTACAGTTATTATATCTTTAATGTTATATAGCTCTTGTTTTTTTTTGTTTATTATTTTTTAATCAGAAAGAACGTAACTAAAACAGTAGAATATAAAGGAAACAATATTCAAGTGGGCAGCTATTTGACATACCCTAAATTTTAATGCATTATATAATGATGGATTTGCAGAAATCCGTTGTTTCCACACCTGCAGAATATCAATCGTAAAACACAGGCAGTGAGAATCTTTCCTTATGCTAACAATTTATTTCTTCGCATTGCAATACAATATTAATTTTCACAGCTTTCTATGAAGCAGTCAGCTGTGCAGTTGACAGCATTCATTTAAAAAGTAATCTAATGCCTTTTTTCAGCATTTTCAAAAGGTACACCAGCCATTTTTATTAAACAAAGCCTGTCTGCTTATGTTAACCTTACATTACTAATTTCCACATTTTCATCTTCTCACACTGCGACCATGAAAGGGATAGATATAGGGGAGGGAAAATCCATCATTTAAATAAAATCAGAACATTTTCTATATAATCTTAAGTCTAGTTACAAATCCACTAACCTCCTCAATAGATTCTTCAAGTCTGGGATCAGGATGAGGATTCCTGTCATGAGATGCGCTGAAGTCCACAAGGACCTACAAGATTAAGCAAAAGAAATCTACCTTCAATCTAGGCTAGTTTTATTTCAAGCAACTTAATGAAAATGCATAAATCAAAGAGTCAAACGCAAATAGCAATTTTAATAGCTTTTCAAAGTCAAATAGATCCTCACCGACAATTGGTTCTCTGGGTATGTCAAGCAAAGTTATTAAACAGACTGGAAAACTGGTTCAATGAATTTGCTAAAAAAGGGGATTCATGTAAGTACTATCAAACAGTGTTTTTGAACTTCTATTTTGGCCCTGTTTTCTGATATAGTGATGATGAACTTCCATATTCTTTGTCCGTTCATAGTAAGCTGGGTTATTTGTCAATTTGATGGTACATCAATTTTTATACTATGCTGCTTGATTAGTTAAAATTCATGTCTTCCAGTATTCGATGAAGCCATACTACTTAATGTATCGCATCCATGGAAACTTTGTATTCTGCATCAGTGGATGAGAATGCTATTGTAGACTAGTTTTTACTCGTGTAGGTTGATTTCTTGTCATCCTTCAGACCTGTCCAATCAGCATCTACTTGGCCACTCAACCTAAAATCTTCACCTTAGAGCAAAATACTAACGATTAATGTACTGTGATATATTTAAGAACCCTCTCAGCTATATTCTAATGTATTTCCTTCGGCGATTTCTGAATTCTTGACAGTATTCCTACAAGATCAATACTAATAATTCAGGCCACCTTATCCCTTTGATGTGCATATTGTCATGCAAGTTTTACAATGCCAAATGGAGTCTTACCTGAAACTGATCTATACCAAATATCTGGGTCGTCTTGTACAATTGTTGTCCATATTCTAAAGCAAGTGTTACAATAGCAAACAAGTTTATCTTGGTGCCAGAGTCCCAGGGTGCCAATTGGGACAGTTAGCTTGCAGGGGCCATACATTTACAACCGTAGCTCAAAATGACCCCATTCAAAAAGCATCAGAAATCTTAGAACGTGTGGAACATGATGAAAGCATGCAAACTCCACATGGCAAAGTTTGACCCCCACAAAACCACTCTGAAAGGCCCAAACAATTGCAAAATACAATTCTGACCCAAATTCAGGTATACCACCAAATCCATTTGTCCATATTTACCAACCCAGTTTATCCTTATCCATCCATAACTAATGACTTCTTGGGTTCCCAAGGCAGAACACTTCATCTTTTCCTTTGAGTCTCTTCAATTTTTGATGTCCTTTGGTGATACATATTGAGGTGCTTCATCCAAAAGGTAGTTAGACTAGTATCATAGCAAGAAAAGACTACACAAAGGCCACTACTATTGTACATAGCTCTCTCATATTAAAAAAAGCTTTTGTTTACATTGCAATGTTGTTCCTCCTCTTTTTGTACTATATTTTTCAATTTCATCTGACATTAACATATTAGATATAACATTTAGGTGTGTTGTCCACCAGATTGCCATTAAAATCCGGTTCATGAGATCTTGGTTTCCTTCATCCGTGATGAGGCAGTTCTACATCCGGCCCTATAAATAACTAGGGCCCGATCTGATATCAATAGCTCATCCAGCTACCACTGCCATATATAGATAATTCTGAATTCCAAACCATTCTTCTATGCTAGGCTTGGGAGGACGAGCCCTATATATTCTCTGGGGCGGCTAGGCTATCTTGGGACTCAGGGCAGTCTAGAGTTTAATTGGCTGCCCCTCTCTATTTAATTGAGCCCCCACCTATGGGTAGGGCGGCTACATGTAGGTGGAGTTACTTGGCTATCTTCGGTGTTTGGTGCGTGCTTTCCATCATCAGCCATCATATCACGTATATCAAGATGCCACCCCCCCTCCTTATATAGATTAGATAGGTGTAAGATGATGTGGTCCTCGACCCCCTCTATCTAGACTAGATGCCACCTATTCGTATTTGTAATAGTGCTCGACCGACATCCCTTTATATAGATAGGGGCTGCTCAGGCAATTAGTTAGTTTACTCTCCCCAAAGTCAGTCAAAGTACTTACTCGGCTCAGTCATTCTCTTATTCAATTTGGCATTCCCCATATAGAGAGGGGGTGCAGTCCCTATATCTCTATATGGCAGTGGTGCAACCCCTATCTTATAACCGGCAGTAGCGTAGCCCCTTAGACATCCTTTGCCTATCCCCCACTAGTGGGCTTGCCATGGTGATGCTCCGTGTTGGTGATGATCTTGGTGTGGTTGGTGGTCTTCTTCCCCCGATTTGACCGGTCTTGCCTAGCTTTCCTTCATCTTCCAACTTACCAACCCTTCCTCTGGCTACACTGATCAATCAATACCCATGCTCCCCTTACGCTATCGGTCCCACTCTCCCCATGATGCTCCCCCAGGGACTTGCAATCTTTGACTCTATGTTGCTTTGTATCTAGTTACCCTCGACTTCTATCATTTTCTTATCTTCACCACCAACTCTCTCCTCACCGACAAGTTCCTCTACAACTTGCTCCCCTTCGACATTCCTCCCACTATCAAGATCTCTTTCAATAGTCATCCTGCTATTGGCACTACTTTGATAGTCCTCACATAGTCAGATTGATAGCTCTCTTCCTCAAAAATCCTCTCACCATCACCCTCATTTTCCCAATCAATCTTCCCACTTTCAGTCTTGTTCTCAACACTCTTTACTAGTTTATCTCGATTGTGATTCTTGCCTTTCCAATGTTGAGCCTTCCAACCTCCTCAATGGCCCTCTACATCCTTTGTCGTATGGGTAACCTCTTCCCCTCCTAGTTACTACACTATCGAAGACCATGTTTCCTTCGATGTTCTAGTCTATGGAAATATTGTTTTTTGCTTCTTTGTTATACGCTCGACTCCTCTCTCTGGACACTTCTTCACAGTAAGATCGGGCATCCTTACTCTTCAACATTGCTCCTCCCAAGCCTCATCCTCATCTCTTTTCACTCACTCTTCATAGCATTTGAGAGTGTGTTCACTCTATGCCTCTTGCTAACCCTCTTTGCGACTCCTCTATAGTTCACGGTAGTAATGGGCAATGAATGTTCAAAGGGTGGCAAACATACGTTCAACACGATCAATTTCTGGTTAGGTTGTCTACCAAGCCCGTGAGGGCAGTCTATTTGTCATCAAACTTCTAACAGATGGGTAAAGTCCATTGAAACCGTGTCCCAAACCATGCTCGAATTCTTAGCCAACTCCTTTTCCTCCCTTTTATAAGCTTCAATAATGTTGATTTCACATCCCATCAACTTTGAATTTTTTCCACTTTATATATTCTCCATTTTCTTCACAGACTACCACAATAAATGGAACGGACGTGTATTCTTAATTAGCCACATGAGCTAGTGTACTTTATTAAATGTTTTACACACCCACATGGACTTCTTGTATATTCTTAAATGTTGTACGTTAATCTATGTACATCTCTATTCTCTTAGAAGATTTTTTCTACATCCATTGTAATCTATATATGCATAATACAAATGAGTGTACAACAAGTACACTAGCAGCAATCTATTGTCTCACTCTTCTTGCTGTTGAAATTGTCTTCCTTCGCTCAGAGCCAAGCAATCACAGCCTCTAGAATTAGTCATCTCAAAGCTTCCTATATTTTACCCTTACTAGCTCTAATGCCACTAGGCTTCTTGCAAACACTAGATCTAGTCTTCTGGAGGTTTCTGCCTCTTAACCTCCATTAGAACATATCAAAGATGGCTCAAAATATACTGCGAAAATGGTCAAAGTGGGGACCTATAAAAAAAGTCAAACATAAAAGGCAAAGAATGGGGGCCTACCTTGAGGAATTCCAAAGGCCCAAAAAGGATGTCAAAGAGAGAACTGAAGTGAAATTAAAAAGCTTCTAGAAATTCATAGCAAAAAAATTCTAAAACTTAAAGGTTACAAGGTTTAAAAAGGATATTTGAGGACATCAATGAATCCTCAAATAACTCAATGAATTGCAATGGGTATGCTCCTAATAGGAAGGAAAATACCATGGAGTACATCAAACAAAGACTACCCAGTGCATTCTACATACACTTATCGAAACTTGGAGAATGAATTTTGCCTGTAAACTCAACTGATAACTTGCTGGTTTGCATCAGATTTCCAAAAGTTGCAGTAAGATATGGTGCCCAAGGTCCTAAAGTGTGGTAGGAATTAGACCCAGTAAAGGAACTTTCTTGCTGCTGATCCAGTCCAAATATCTATGTTATATCTGCTTTAATCGTCCCTCTTCAGGTGCTAAAATCGTGTAAGAAGAACCTCTGCAGTTATTTCTCTTTTTTGGCTTGTTTTCTATCCGGTGTATGAATAAAACTGATTTCATTCCCTTTTCTAAAATACATTCTGTATTATCACCATGCCTGATTTTCAATATGATTTCTAGCATGAATGCATTTGCATAAGCCCTAGGATGGTCAAATTTAGGGTGGCCCTAGGCAGTGCATTTTGTGGAAAGACGGTACGATAAAGTGTGATGTTTAACCTTGTATGAGGGTTTTATGGCCGATGTGCACAAGGGATGTTCTCTAGCGGGTTATAAAGGCCTTGAATGCCTCTGAAAACCAACACCCTCTTTTACACTAAATTTGACTCATTTCTCATGGCTCTGGAATGAATGTTATGTTGGTTACTTATTGCACCTTGTACATACACTTTGTAGATAATCTTACGCATGAGCCTATGCATGGTTTCTGCATGGATCCATGCATGGTTAGTGCCTGGTTACTCTGTGTATGTGTAGAAGGTAAATGTACATTGCAAGGATAATAATGTGCCCGATTTGGAATTAACCGTCATCTTATTTGGCATTTAATTATTTTGGCGAAGTATATGCGGGCCCAAAAATGTGCCATATGGAACACTGTACATCCACTCCAAATGTGTGGGAATGCATTGGCCCCATTCCATTGGTACACTTTGGGTGCAAGTTTAGCCATGATAGGCATTTCAATATTTATTTTATCTTTGGTAAGGAGGGCTCAAAGGCACTATAGAAAACTGTCATGGCCCATAGAATTATGGAAGGATGAAGCCACGAGTGACCCACCACATACATAGAGCTTTGAGAAACATAAGTGGTGCCACCCATAAGAGCAGATTCCCAAGGAAGATATGGATGATCAGAATTATTTCCCTACTGCTATGATTTGAATCAGCTGCAATGCCTAGCTTATGAGTCACACATGTTACCAGGAAATTGGAATGCATTGCATGCTAGAAGTACCCTGTGACTTTTGGATTGAAAGGCGGGTACTTTAACAAGCTCAAAACCTCAGTAGAAATCTCTGGTTTCCAATCAAGGGTTCTAAAAGACCCACTTTTTTGGAACTTATTTTACATGGAGATTGAATTTATAGGAAAGCTTGAAGCTCAGGTCTGGGATTAGAAGAATAAGAGTCATCCTCTATGAGAGAACATTCTAGCTTTCCTTCTTTGCATTTTAAGTTGCTTAGTTCTTTTTTGTTTGTTTAGTGGTCCTTGGTCATCCTTGGTGTACCTTGGTTCCACTGCTGGTTTGTTTTTCTAGTGGTTTTGAATTTTTTCATTTTCCCCTTTTTGTCTTAGGGTTTTGTGTAGTTGGGGACCCCGTAGCCTTCTTAGAATAAGGCCAACAATTTTATTTGTTTGCAGAAATTTTAGCTTAATGCAATATGCTAAGTTGCATGTATGCGACCACTATAGTAACTCATGTGGAGGAGATCATAGAAAATAATGGCAATGAAGAAAAGGCAAATGCACAAAGCGTTGCTAATGAATAAAAGCCTTATGCAGATCATTCACTTACAACTTCAAAGCCATGGGAGAATAATAAATCCTTTCATGAGGTTCTGTGAATGGAAACAGTTTTCTCTTTTGTTGAAGGCGCTGAGTTTGTGCTTAGAGAGAAGGGAGTCAAGCGAGAGCAGGAACGACAAGGAAATTTAGGAGAAGACGGTAAGCCCTTGCCTTCTCTAAAACTGTAACCCTAGTTCCAAATGAAGCCATGTCTGGGTTTTAAACAAAGAAGAGATGAGGTTTTAAAAAGTGGGTTTTTTCTAGTTTGCTTGAATAATTATGCTCTCCCCTCTAGGCAGTTCTTTGATGACTGGATTAATGTTGTGTGGGGTAAGAAATTAGGGATGTATGTGAATTTTTGCAACATGATTCAAAAAGATGTTTTAATAATTTTATTCAAGAGATCTAACATGCAAAGGCATGCCATAATTCGGCCCTTTTGAAATGTGGGAAATTTCATGTCATGCGCGGATGAATTTGTTTTGCATGCTACCCCTAGGTGGGTTGAAATTAAAGATGTCCCTCTGCAGATTTGCCATTTTTTGCCACAAGTCCTCAAGTCTCTTAGTGAAGTGCTAGACTAGGGTTACACTAGTACAAATAATTGCTCAAATTTTAGTTTCTCTTAATCCACCTGAGTCCTTTCTTGAAAACTTAGTTTTTAAATGAAAAAAAAATGGTTTTGCTGCCCTATTGTTGGGCTTGGAGGGTTGATTGCTTGTTTTCACTGTAAATAGTAGAGGCACGTCAAGAAAAAAATCCCCCCGCTTGCTCTCATGCCGTCTCCAGTAGTAGAAGTCTTCCCCGAAGAGATGGTTATTCAAGGAGAGAGAAAAGGTTACGGTCTTTTGTAACCCTTCGTTTATTCCTCCCATGGGATTTAATATTGACGAACATCCATAAGGGACAAATTTGACTAGGGCCAAAGAGAAACATGGTTTATAACACCCTAAATGAGAATCTAGATGTGTTATATGTCTGTGCGAAAGCTATATCAAATAATGTGCATAGGAGAGAGAGAGAGAGAGAGAGAGAGAACAGAACTGGAATAGAAATTTTTTATTAACTTGTGCATTCAGTACACAACATACTCTTGAGAAAGATGTACGGTTGTCTATCTTCTACTCTGATTACTAACTAAAGCTACAGATGTGTATACATTTAATAAAACGTCATGAAGGCATGAAGACCCATTATGGAAATTGAACTGTTATGGGATTCCATGTGTGACTTTTCATCTTCCAACGATTACATGACTTGACTAACAGGTGTGCGGTATGCTGACAGATGCTTTGGCATAACATGAGCTCTTGGAGTGCCACCTAGCATGGCACAAGGACCATACTGATCAACATCAAAACTATAACACTTGGAGCAGCCAAGTATTGTGTGGTGTGAGTTGGCCTTTGTGATATGGCATAGAGGTGTGTCAGACCTGTCGAAGCCACTGGTGGATACAGCACAAGTTTAGCACATGCACAGGTGGCGCCATGTCCAATCTCAACAAATTGCACTACGTCAATGTATAAGTGTGGGGCATCTATTGAAAATGGAATGATAATCTTGGAGGTACCACAAACCTCTAAAGGTTGTCGTCTAAACCTTGACCAGCTTCCGTTCGAACTGGACGAACAGTCAAAGGTTGTTGCAGTACTTGACAACTCTTTGTTGCTCTAATTCGAATGAGCCCAATCTTGCATACAGGGCATAGAAGGCATCGGTGTAGGCTTGGACCAACTAGTCATGTGCTTGCCTCAGTTGTTGCCACTGAATGTCGCAATCACCATAGACATCTTCAAGATAATATTAGTTCTTGATTATCCCAAGTTGGCTCAAATTCTTCCTTTGTCTAGTCTTCCTCCCATAGAGAATGGGCTTGCCACCACTTTCTGACAAGTGAAGAAACTTCTAGAAGTACAATCTTGATTTTCTCTTCATCTAAAAAAGTCATTCACAGAGAAATATGACTTTAACTGATCTAAACAACTATCTAATGCATCTGCAATTACTTTTCCATCAAACCCAAGAACCTCTAGATTTACTTGAAATGTGGGGGGACTCAACCACCAAAAGCTTTACCTGACTTGTGAGTCAATGGAACCACCTGTTCGATGACTTCAACGAATTGGTTGAACAAAAATGTCTTTCACTCTAAAAGTGCTTTTGTGATTTTGTCAATGATAATCTCTTGGATTGCATATTGTGGGTTGTCTCTCACCATCTAAACTCATTTGAAATGGCATGGTAGGAAGTCTGATGGGTCTCATAGTTTGATGTCAAGCTTCAGATAATTTGACCTCATTCAATGGGCATGCACAAACAAGATGAATTGCTATGATACCACTGATTTGGGGCCTAGGAGAACCCTAGTGGACAACACCCTAAATGAGAATCTAGATATTTGTATGCATGTGTGGAAGTTATACCAGATAATTTCCAGAGAATGGAGAGAGAGATAATAGAACTAGAACAAAAAGTTTTTATTAATTTGTGTTTTATACATGGCATACTCTTGAGAAAGATGTATGGTTGTCTATCTTCTACTCTGATTCAAAGTAGAGCTACAGATGTGTATACATATAATACAAAGTTGTGAAGGCATGAAGAACCATTATAGAAGTTAAATTGTCTTTTGCTTACACTTATGACTTTTGATCTTTCGACAATTACACGGCTTGACTGACAGGTGTGCGGTATGTTAACAGATGCTATGGCATAACACGAGCCCTAGCAATGCCACCTAGCATGGCGCAAGGACTATGTTGATCGATGTCAGAAGTATAACACTCAAAGCAACCAAGCACCAAGCAGTGTGAGTTGGCCTTTGCAGTATGGCATGGAGGTGAGTCAAACCTTGCCAAAAACATTGGTGGATACCACACAAGGTTTGGGACATGCATGGATGGCACCATGTTTTATCTGCACAGATTACACTGCATCACTATATGAGTGTGTGATTTGTAATGCTCATTTGACTAGATTCCTCCATATGATTACATGTCATCTTCCTATGCCATCTACTTGAATTACCAATGACAACTACATTCAAGAACAACCCTTCAAGAGAGAACCCCACATATTTAGCTCCCCGTGTACCCTTTTGTAGCCAATCCGTGACATTTTTAGGAAAACTCATGGCCTAGCCGCCCATTTTCTCAAAAGCTTCATGACCTGGCTGCGACTTAGTAGTTTATGTTCATTGGAAGCCTACAAAGGTTTTAAACAATCATAAACGACTCTTTTGGCCAATTGTCATCTATATTCAGTCCTATACACTTGACTATTTAGCCTACATCCACTTCTTGATCATTTGCTCACACATTGGCTCTTAGGCTATCATTTGCATACAACATTGGTTGCACTCTCATATTGTTAGTATTCAGTTTGTTGCACCTGATTTTTGCATTGGTCACCATCAATCAATCGACTCCATTGTTACCTAGTTCCTTGACCATTCTCTCTCCTTGGGTTGATCTCCATGTTGGATTGGAAAGGCTTTCATTGAGGAGCTGCATGGACACGTACTTCCAAGTTGCAAACCCTTCGCCATCTCCTCCCTCACTAGATAAACTCGGATCACAAGTTAGTAGACTTACTGGGATCACTAGGATTACTGATATGAGGGCATCTTGCTAGCCAAGGTGAAAACATTTGTTATTAAGCTTGAGATATTGTTAGGGTTAGCTTTTTATGTTAAGTTAGTTTCCATTGATAAACAGGGATAATTTACATTATGAAGTAACATGCTTTCTCTTTGAATTGTAAAAGCAATACTTATGAATCGCCATTTCCCTTCCAAAATTGCACTTTGCTTAGTAAATGGAACTTTCCCTTTGAAAACAGTACGTTTTTCATTTACAAATCGCACTTCCCTTCAGCATCAAACTTTCAATTTTGTGGTTAGAATCTTAGAGATATTTGGCTTTACTGCTTTTAGTAGTTTAGGTGTTTGTGTCTAGCCCTTACCTAGTCCTTGTAGAGTCCAACCTCTTTTAGTAGTTTAGGCTTTTGTGTCTGGCCCTTACCTAGTTCTTGTAAAGTCCAACCTTACGACATGCAAGCCAATAAATTGGATAGTGACTCTAGGCTCCATGCTCTTTCTTTTGAATCTCAAGTGTTTTGCTTTCTTACCCTTTGTCAAACCCTTGTGGCGTATTTAGATAGTTAGAGCTACATTCTGACATGCCCGGTGAGAACCCAAAGGTTTCACTCTTTCCTTGCTCTATGTTTTTCCTAGTTCTAAGCCCTTTCAGCCTTTTCTCAGAGTTTTTTGCCTTTTTTGCATTAGCCTACAACTTTTCCTATAAACCCGCCGCTTCCTTTGTATCAGGGCATGGCTTTTTCTATGTCGCAAGACTCTGTTTTCAACTCTTTCTAGGTTTTGTCTTTGGCTTCTTGGTTCTCTTTGGCCTTTTTTAGCTCTTGGTTTTTTAGCTCTTGGTTGTAGTATTTCCCTATAGTCAACCTCTTTTATGGCATTCCCATATGTTCCCTTTTCACAACATTGATGTCTCACTTCCCGCCCTTGGGATGGCATTCTTATCGCAATCAGGGAGAACACCCTAAGGTAACTCAAGAAAAGGAAACAATCAATGTGGAACAACAGAGGATCGCAAGAGAGTATGAAGTGAACGTTGCTTAGCAGTACAATCACCCTCTTGGCTTCGCTACCGAGCAAGAGTGAGACTTGTACAACCAATTGAGACCTAAATCTCCTTTCCAACCATTTGAAATTGCCCCTGCTTCTACGATCAAGCTCCCATCTCCATGGGGCTCGATCCAAGGGCACCCTTGATCCCTCTTAGCTTTTCAAGAATCAAGGCCCTCCAATTTGTGGTGGTGTGAAGTGCCTCACCCTTGAAGTTCCACCACTCCACCCTTTGGATGTCATAGCCCTCATAGTCATGGTGAGCTGCGCTTGAGGCACCACCACTATGCGCTTGGAACCTATGATCACCCCTTGGGATAGAAGTTCGAGGGCACCCAAGACCTAGCATCTCTTCTTGTTGCCCTTCTCTTCTTGTCCCTAGTCCTTTAGGCATCACAAGCCCTCGCATTCATGGCAATGCGAAGCACATTGTAACTTTGGTTGCACCACTAGTTCTTCGGGCATTCAAGCCCTCCCACTCATGGTGATGTAAGGCTCATTACCCCTAAGGCTCCAACAGTAGTTCTTCAAGCGTTACAAGCCCTTGCATTCATGGTGATGCAAGGCGCATTGCCCCTTGGGCTCCACCACTAGTTCTTCGGGCATTACAAGACCTCGCATTCGTTGTGATGTGAGGCACGTTGCCCCTTGGGTTCCACCACTAGTTCTTCGAGCATTACACACCCTCACATTTGTAGTGATGCAAGGCACATTGCCTATTGTGCTCCACCACTAGTTCTTCGGGTGTTACAAGCCCTCACATTCGTGGTGATGCAAGGTGCATTGCCCTTAACGCTCCACCATTTTTGGCTACTGCCACCTTTCGGGCGCCAAGTTGCATTGTATTTTTGGAGTTGTGCAACTCTCCCACCAGGTGATTCATCTTTTTGGACTTCATCTTGGTTGGCAATTGCCCTGATGGTCCCAACCCCTACATTTCACATAATGGAGCCTCAAACTGCCCACTTTGGATTGCTTTGGGACTTTGTAGACTCTGTGCTCATGCTTGCCACACTGAGTCCGTGTCTCCCTTGCTAGACTTGAGGTTCGTCCCATCTAGGCTTTTTTATCCTTCAAAACTCCTTGAGTTCCCTGGTCTTGCTTGGCATGTGCCACCCTCAAGAGCACCCTGGAGTAGGAGGGTCGGAGTAGTTTATCTAATTTTGTGTTCAGTATCTCCACAGCTTTGCTACATTTCATCCGTTGTGATCTACCGACCCCTTCTTCGCCTCTACTCTTGCAGGTCCATGCACAGTGGTTTACCAGTCTTGGTGATCTTGGTCCCGCCTTTATTGACCAATATTGCTTCCCTTTGGTCCCTGTTCCCCATTTGTGACCTTTTTTGGAGGCCTCTTTGGCGTTGGTTGTCCTCCTTTACTTGCAACTCTGCCCTTTTGGTTTCCCTTTGCAAAACTATCCTCACAATCCCCACCATTGACATGATCTTCTGCTAACTACCTCTTGCATCTTTCACCCTCATCATTTTTCATCATTTAATGATGATTCACACTGATAGTGGTAATCGAGGCAACCAAGGATCCGCAGCCACCGCTTGAACTATTGATGATTCTTGGGGCCATGAGATTGTTGCAACTTATTTGGCTAAGTATCATGCAATCATTGGAGCTTTCACTGATGGGCTAGGCAAGTCCTATGTGCAATTGTTTTGTAACTCACTCTTGGCTAGTTCCCATCTTATTGGTGTTTGGAATGTCCTTAGCATTGAATTGCTCCCCCTCTTTGAGGTGGCGCGGATTTGCTTTCTCATTTTGAGGACTTCTAGATTACCAACATCCCTTGATTGGAGAAAGCTAGCGCCGATGCTTTGGTGAACGACATCTTGGACCATCTCAGGTCATGAGCTCGTTCTTTGTCCCTTTGCAGGTGCTAGAGCAAGGGCTTGGAGTTACACATTTTGGAGCATGATTGTCGACACTTCATCTACAACGATTCGTCGCAGGTAAAGTGCATGTATGATTTTTTGTTCTTCTCACATTTTGTATGGTTTCTAGGTACTTCACAACATTGTGTTCTCACAAACACTGACTACCCATACCTCGGGGGTATATGTAATGCTAATTTTATTAGATTCCTCGCTATGATTACATATCATCTCCCTATGCCATCAGTTTGACTTACCAATGACAAATATGTTCGAGAATGACCCTTCAAGAGAACCCCATCTGTTTAGCCTCCTATATACCTTTATGTAGCTAAAAAGCGACATTTCTAGGAAAACTTGCAGCCTAGTCACCCATTTTCCTAGAATATAGCTTAACAATTTATGTCCATTGGAAGCGTACCAATGTTTCAAACATCATAAACGGCTCTTTTCACCAAATTTATTCAGTACTATCTACTTGACTATTTGGCCTAAACCCACTCCTTGATCATTTGTTCACACATTGGCTCTCAAACAATCATTTGCTAGCACCATTTCTACACTTTCATGCTGTCAATATTCAGTTTACAGCACTAATTTGTGCATTCATCACCATTGATCACTCAATTCACAGTCTCCATTGTTACTTGGTTTGTTGATCGTTCTCTCTCATTCGGTTGATCTTCGTGTTGGCTTGGAGAAGGCTTTCGTTGAGGAGTTGCATGTACGCCTACTTCTAAGTTGCAAACCCTTAACCATCTCCCTAACTAGATAAACTTGGATCAAAGGGTGGTAGACATACTAGAAACAATAGTAGTAGTGATGTGAAAACATCTTGCTAGCCAAGGTAATTACATTTGTTACTAAGTTTTGATATATTGTTAGGGTTAAATTTGTATGTTGGGTTAGTTTTCATTTATAAACAGGGATAGTTTACATTCTGAAGCACCATGCTTTCTCTTTGAATGTCATTTCAGTCTAAAATCAATTACTTCTAAATCATCATTTCCCTTCCAAAATTGCGCTTTGCTTAGTAAACAACATTTTCCCTTTGAAAACACCGTCGTTTTTCATTTACAAATCGCACTTCCCTTCAACATCTTACTTTCAATTTTGTGGTTGGGATTTTAGAGATATTTGACTTTACTGCTTTCAGTAGTTTAGGCATTTGAGTCTAGCCCTTACCTAGTCCTTGTAGAGTCCAACCTTAAGTCCATGCAAGCCAACAAACTAAATAGTGGCTCTAGGCTTCATGCTTTGTCTCCCGAATTGCAAGTGTTTTGCTTTCTTACCCTTTGTCGAACCCTTGTGGCTTATTTATATAGTTAGAGCTACATGACAGATGCTATGGCATAATGCGATCCCTAGGAGTGCCACTTGGTATCACCCAAGAACTATACTGATCAACATCAAAAGTATAATGCTTGGAGTAGCGAGGTACTAAGCAGTGTGAGTTGGCCTTTGTGGTATGGCATGGAGGTGTGCCAAACCCTGCCAAAAACACTGGTGGATACTGCACAAGATTTGGCGCATGCATGGCTGGCGCCACGTCTAATCTGCACAGATTGCACAGTGTCACTGTAGAAGTGTGTGCAACATATGTTGGAGATGGATTGATGATATTAGAGGTACCACGAACCTCTCGAGGTGGTTGTCTTAACCTTGGCCAACTTCAATGTGGACTGAATGAAAGGTCGTAGGCTATTGTGTTACTTGAGAACTCTATGCTACTTTGACTCAAATAAGCCCAATCTTGATACGGGTCATGGAAGGTATCGGTGTAGGCTTGGACTGACAGGTCATGCCCTTGCCTTAGTTTTTGCCACTGAATGTAGAGATTATCGCAAGACATCTTCAGTATAATATTTATACTTGAAGGCTTCGAGGAATTTATCCTAGGTTGGCTCAAATTCTTCTGCCTAGTCCTCCTTCCAAGAGAATGGGCTTACCACCAATTCTTGACGGGTGAAGAAACTTTTAGAAGTGTAATCTTGATTTTATCTTCATCAAAAAAAGTCATTCATAGAGACATATGACTCTAATTGATCTAACCAGCTATCTATTGCAACTACCATAGTTCACATAACCATAACCGACGAGTACTCGCCATGGGGCAATTTTGGCTAACTGACGGTTATTCGACAACGCTGATCGAATCACCGGGAATAATTGACAAAGGCAAAAAATTATTAAATTTATCAAAAAACATTAACCGCCAATAATTGTCAATAACCACCAATAACTGGATATAACCGACAAGGGTACTAAAAAACCGATGATTTTTTTTTAGGCGAGTTTGAGTGGTGGTTAACCACCTGGGCTTTTTCCTGGCGAGTAACCGGCAGTTACTCACCAGTTATGCAATCTATGGCAACTACATTTATTATTGCATCAAACACAAGAACATCTAGATTTACTTAAAACCTGGGGGAGGACTCAAACACCAAAAGCTTTACTTGATTTGTGAGTTGATGGAACCACCTATTCAAGGACTTCAGTGAACTAGTTGAACAAAAATGTCTTTTGCTCTAAAAGTGCTTTTGTGATTCTGTCATTGATCATCTCTTGGATTGCGAATTGTGGGTTGTTGTCTCTCACTATCTGAACGTGCTTGAAAAGGCATGGCAAGTACTCTTGGTCTTGCGGTTTGACAGCGAGCTTCAGATACTCTAAACTCGTTCAATGGGACATGCACAAACAAGATGAACCGCTATGATACCACTAGTCTAGGGCCTAGGAGAAACCTAGTGGACAAAATGCTAAATGAGAATCTAGATGTGTTGCATGCAAGTGCGGAAGCTATATCAATTAATATGCAGAGAATCAAGAGAGAGATGATAGAACTGAAACAGAAAAAAATTAGTCAATCTTTGTGGTCTATACATGGCATACTCTTGAGAAAAATGTACGATTGTCTATCTTCTACTCTGATTACTAACTAAAGCTATAGATGTGTATATATATTTTACGCTACAAATGTGTACATATTTTACAAAGTCATGAAGGCATGAACAACCATTATGGGCTTCCATGTGCGACTCTTCATCTTTTGACGGTTATGTGACTTGACTAATAGGTGTGTGCTATGCTAATAGATGCTTTGGCATAACGTGAATCCTGGAAGTGCCACTTGGCATGGCACAGGGACCACATTGATTGACGTCAAAAGTGTAACACTTGGAGCAACCAAGTACTTGCACAATGTGAGTTGGCCTTTGTTGTATGCCATGAAGATGTGTCAAACCCTATCGAAGCCACTAGTGGATAGCGCATAAGGTTTGGTGCCCACGTGGGCACCACATCCAATCTACATAGATTGCACTGCACCATTGTAGAAGTGTGTGTGGAATTTGTTGGAGATGGATTTATTATCTTGGAAGTACCACAAAGCTTTGGAGATTGTTCTAGGTTACAGTAGATTGTTGAAGAGGGACTACAATAATCGAAAGCTATGACAATGGACTTGGCGGTATTGTTGGAACCGTTTTTGGAAGATCCTGTTGGATCACAAATGGTTCTAATTCACATAAAGCTTAAGTGCCTTTTGGTCCTACAACAATGGAAAAGTACCCTATGAGGGAAGAATGAACCTTAGAAGAATATAAAATTATTTTTGCTGAAAATTCTAATTATGTGTTTCTAAAATTGCCCCTTCACAGGGCAGTGACCCTGTCAGTAGTAATGAAATGGAACTTTTGGAGCAAAGGTTAAATGGGAAAACTCCTAGTAGCATTCAACAGGAGACCAAGCTCCTTCCCACCTAAAGTGTCATAATTGACCCTGTTGTCAACATGGAGCTGTGCCTTGAATCGATGATGTGCGTGAAATAGCCAGTCCTTTATCCGGCTGAAACAATAGGATCTTCTTACGAGGGTGGGTGCCTCAATGGTGAGAAGAACCTCCAGAGAAGGTTGGTTCTTGTATGATGTATCAACGAGGATCTCTACTCTATGCTGTGAACTACCATGGAAAAGGGAGAAGGAAACTTTAAGGGGAAATCCTACCTATAAAGGGTGATACACCAAAAGATTGATCCACTCATCTTGGAACCTTGAACACTAAACAAACAAGGGAAAAGGAAGACCTTCGATTTCAATCAATCACTTATGCATAAATATTTCATGAAAAGGTTCGATCCAATGACCAAAACATGAGGGAAAACGATGGAAAGAGGTCTGATACAAGACAATTTGCAGCCACCTAACATCCACTTACAACTTCTGCAAAAGACGTAAAGAACACTGAACATGAACTGCATAACGATAATCTAGCAACTAGGTATGAATCAGAATTTGGGAACGGAGAGAAATCTACCACTTATGCAAATTGTTGAATGAATATACACTATGCCAACGCTTGAAATTTGAAAGTACAGTCCTATTGATTAAAAAGGTTACACAACTCACCAATGGCAAAGTCTGGGCTAGCCAAGAGAGGGATTGATTTTTTAATTAAAGCTAAAAGCCATTTTAAAGAGAATTACAAAAGCCAAAGATTGGCATTGAAAAATTGAAGAGAAGGATTTACTTAGGTTAACTCAAAGCTGACTTGGCCTTCCAATAAAATATGTTTTTTTTTTTTTCTTTGCATGAAGCTTCTTGCGCTTGAGGAAGTGAACTTGTCTTTGTTCTGAACCGCCCACCTCTCTTTGCATGGAAATCCACGCCAATGTCAATTTTAGAACTCTACGTGAGCTGCTTGATGCCAAGTTGGAACATTTGAAACGCTGAATTGGACGCTTGATAAGCTGAGTTGGACGAAGAGATCATTCTCCTTTGCATGGAAAACACTTGGTAGATGTGGCATTTAACAATTAGTCAACTCTAAATCGAGAACAGTCAACTCAATGTTCGAATTTGGAACTCTGGTTGACGCTGAGTTGGACCTTCGGATGCATGAGTTGATCTGGAGATGAGCAGGACTTCAACAACCAGTCAACTGAAGCTTTGACCGGTGTTCGAAAATAGCCCCTGCTTACATGTATCTTATCCTATTCTGGTCTGCCTGTTCATGTCTATTTCTGGCGGGATTCTATTTTTTGGATTATCTTTATCTATATTTCCTCGGATATTCTGTTTTCAACTCCCCATCGGATTATCTATTTTCTATCCTTTTCTGCACAGTCAACCTCCATTTCTTTCGGATTTCTTGTTGTCTCCTTGGCTTAATTCTTTTGGATTTCTGGTTGTGGACTTTTCTGTCTGCGGATTTATTTCGAAATTTATGCTTTTGGTCTCATCTCCTTGGGATCTTTTGTTTCACCCTGCTTTTGCCTCGGGTTTATTTCCTCGGGCCTATCTTTGGACTTTCCTGTGGCAACTTTTTCGAATGATCCTTCGGACTTATGGCTCCCACCTTTCTTTCGGCCTCTATGTTTGCCAATTATACCGAATTTGTTCCTACGGACTCTTTTGTGTTTGGACTTTCTCTGTGAACGATTTTCGTTGGACAAATTGTCCGCTTGAATTGTCCTTGTCTCTGTTTTATCCTCCAAAGTATTTCTTCAGACAAAAAGTCCAAAGGAATTCCTTCAGACCTTTTCCCCGAAGGATATACGTCTTTTCTTTTCCTTTGCTCGAGCTTTTGGTCTGTCGGGTTTTTTGCAGGGGCCTCTCCAAATTTCTTCGGACTAGTTGTCCGAAGGAATTCCTTCGGACAAAATGCCCGAAGGAATGAATCCTTCGGCTTTTGTCTTCAACTGCCTTCGGAATGTCCTTCGGGAAAGTTGCAATGCCCTGTCACCGACCAAGTGCCCTCCGCAAGGGCTTCTGTCCCTCATCTGTGCCTTTGTCGAAAAAATTGTAGGGCACCAGAGTTTTTTGTAGGGGTCCCGAATTTGTTCCTGTACCTTCTCCAAGGGTAGGTGCCCTTCGTGATTGTTGAAAATGACCCTTCCAAAGGGTACCCTGCCCTTCGGATTTTCGCAAGGGTCCCCTTTTGCCTTCCAAAGCCCTTTTGCAATTCCACGGACTGTCCGAAGGAAATAAGTCCAAAGGAATTATTCTTTCGGCTTTTTTTGCTTTTGGGCGGGACTTTTGCAAGGCTGCAGGTGTTCCCTTTTTAAACTCTCCGAAGTATTCCTTCGGACAAAAGTCCAAAGGAATTACTTCCTTTGTTTTAGGCTCTTTCCTTTGTTATTTCCATTGCTTTGTGCCATTTCTAACCCTGCCCTTTTGATTTTCTAGCTCCTCCTTGGTCCTTTATCCTTGTCTAATTTCCCGCAGACTTAAGTCCTTTGCAAGTGAGTTATTTCAATTGGTCTACCTCTTGCCCAATGTATTATTTCTTCTTTGGCTAGAGACGTGAATTTTCCGAATGGCAAGAGACAATCTGCCCTGTGGAAGAATTGTCAACATTTCTGGCGACTCAGCTGGCTCAACATCCCTACTATGCTTGAGAACTCAGACCATATATATACATTGTTTGAATTCCCAAATAGTGAACCTGATTTCTAACTGAAAATCTGCTCTGATCATCGCTGAAGTAACCTCCTTCAAAATAAGAAGGGAAACACACGAAGCAAAAAACTAAGAAGCAAATGTGCAAACAAGCACTTATTGGACAAAACTGAAACCAACTATTGTGCTTGAACAACACTTGGAGGAAAGTAGAAACAACGAAATAACCTAGCTAACCTTGATAAAGCATGATCTGCTTGGATCAAATGGAAAATTCTTGAACTCACTCCTTCCAAGAGATGGTACAAGTTGCAAAGCAAGTTGTTTATTAATCATAACCTTTGATGAGGCATTTTCTTTGTCTACGAACTGTATGAGCATCTTCTCAAATGAGTTATCAACAGCAACAAAGACAAACTCATCAAGTACCTCTTGATCTTTTTCAGATTGCTTGTCATCTACCACCATGTCAAATGATATCTCATCTATGCATGGTTTTTGAGTGACCACATCCTCTTATTGATTGCTGCAAGTTCATCCAGCTCTTCAAGGAGCTTTGAGTAGGCAACCCAATCCGTACTGGGATCTTGAATAAATGATTCTTGATCAAATTTTTCGTAAACGTGTCCTTCAATAGACAACATATCCATACAAAGTTTCTCAATCTCCTGAAGAGATTCAAGGTACAGCTGCCAATCATCTTTTTGTTCCTCATTTTGATCTATTTGAACTGAATCAGTTGTAACACTATTTGGATCCTTCTCAATAGGAGATACCTGTAACTCATGTATAACTTCAATCTGTATCAGCTCCTCTTGAAGTTCCTCTACATCAAGATCAGTGTTCCCACTCTCAGCGATAATTGGATGCTCAATTACAACCTCAAGTGAAGTATCAATAGGAAATTCTTCCCCAAACACCCTTGAAGCATCCTCTACACACTCTGCAAGAACTTGTTCTGTAGTTGCAACCTCTTTCTCAATACTCCAAAGAACAGGATCCTCCTGAGGAAGGGGGATGGCGGGAGGGTGATAAAATTCATTTGTTTGAGAGGGAAAATGAAGCATGGGAGGCCAATCATGATCAGATTTTGGAATCTTGAGGGAAAAGGAATTATCTAGGGAGTTTTGGAGAGGGAAAGAGAAACTCTTAAAGAAGTCTGTATTTTGTTCCTTCCACTTGGCCATTACCTCATCAAAATCTGAAACCTGCTTGTCTTCCTGGACAACCTAAGCTTGAGGGATGATTAGTGAGAAAAGGGGACTATAGGAAGGTTTAGTCTCATGAATAGTCACTTGAACAAGCTCTTGAATATGCTCTTGAATAGGCTCTTGACTCCAACTAGGAAGCTCCCTTGGCACACACTGGGCATGGTTAAGAACTTCATGAGAATAGGAAGCACAAGAACCCTTTGTAGACAATTGGTTTAACTCAATTTTCTGCCTATCCCAAGTCTCCGTCTTTTCCAATACAAGAATACATAGTCCATTTATCTCTTCTGGATCATTTGGCACATTTTGAAATAGACCATTCACTTCCTCATACTGAGAGTTAGAACAAACCTTTCTTGCATATGCTAGTATTCTAAGCTCTATTTCATTCATTCTTTCTTGAAGGAAAGACTGCTCATATGCAACATCATAGCCATATGGGAAAGATGAAATCCGGTCCTGAGACTAATATAGCTCACAAGGAGGGTAAAATTCACGCTCTTGATAAAAAGGATCATGAGAAACTTGATATGGCTCAACATAGCTTTGATAATACTCTTGATAAGGCTGATTAGGCTCATAAAAAGGCTCATACGTATCATGACCAGGCTGGTATGATCCATCGTTGCGCTAATAAGGAAACATAGCATAGGAATTCTCTTCACACAGCCATCAAAATTCATTCACAATAATGCAATAAAAATAGACTTACATGGAAATTGTCCCTGAACTGTTAGAAGCAATCACTTGAGCTTGGAATCACCAAATACTTCTTGAAGAACACTGCTACAATTGCAATTTCATCAAGACCAGAAATATAGATCCCATCGAGCGTGCCAAAAACTGTTGTCAACCTGGAGCTGCGCCCTGAATCGAAGATGTGCGTGAAATGGCCAGTCCTTTATCTGACTGAAACAATGGGATCTTCTCACGAGGGTGGATGCCTCAATGGTGAGAAGAACCTTCATAGAAGGTTGGTTCCTGTATGATGTATCAATAAGGATCTCTACTCTATGTTGCGGACTACCATGGAAAAGGGAGAAGGAAACTTTAAGGGGAAATCCTACCTAAAAAGGGTGATACCCCAGAAGATTGATCCACTCAACTTGGAACTTTGAACACTAAACAAACAAGGGAAAAGGAAGACCTTCGATTTCAATCAATCACTTATGCATAAATATTTCACGAAGAGGTTTGATCCAATGACCAAAACATGAGGGAAAACGATGGAGAGAGGTCTGATACAAGACACTTTGCAGCGACCTAACATCCACTTACAAACTTCAACAAAAGACGTAAAGAACATTGAACATGACCTGCATAAGGATAATCTAGCAACTAGGTATGAATCAGAATTTGGGAACGGAGAGAAATCTACCACTTATGCAAATTGCTGAATGAATATACACTATGCCAACGCTTGAAATCTGAAAGTACAGTCCTATTGATTGAAAAAGTTACACAACTCACCAATGGCAGAGTCTAGGCTAGCCAAGAGAGGGATTAATTTTTTAATCAAGGTTGAAAGCCATTTTATAGAGAATTACAAAAGCCAAAGATTGGCGTTGAAAAATTGAAGAGAAGGATTTACTTAGGTTAACTCAAGGCTGACTTGGCCTTTCAATAAAATATGTTTTCTTTTTTTCCTTTGCATGAATCTTCTTGAGCTTGAGGAATTGAACTTGTCTTTGTTCTGATCCGCCCACCTCTCTTTGCATGGAAATCCACGCCAATGTCAACTTTAGAACTCTACGTGAATTGCGTGATGCCGAGTTGGAACGTTTGAAACGCTGAGTTGGACGCTTGATAAGCTGAGTTGGACGAAGAGATCATTCTCCTTTGCATGGGAACCTCCTGGTAGATGTAGCATTTAACAATTAGTCAACTCTAAATCGAGAACAGTCAACTCGACGTTCGAATTTGGAACTCCGGTTGACGCTGAGTTGGACCTTCGGATGCATGAGTTGATCCGGAGATGAGCAGGACTTCAACAACCAGTCAACTGAAGCTTTGACCGGTGTTCAAAAATAGCCCCTACTTGCATGTATTTTATCCTGTTCTGGTCTCCCTGTTCGTATCTATTTCTGGCGGGATTCTATTTTTTTGATTATCTTTATCTATATTTCCTCGGATATTATGTTTTCAACTCCCCGTCGAATTATCGATTTTCTATCATTTTCTGCACAGTCAACCTCCATTTCTTTCAGATTTCTTGTTGTCTCCTTGGCTTAATTCTTTCGGATTTCTGGCTGTAGACTTTTCTGTCTGCGGATTTATTTCGGAATTTATGCTTTTGGTCTCATCTCCTTGGAATCTTTTGTTTCACCCTGCATTTGCCTCGGATTTATTTCCTCGGGCCTATCTTTGGACTTACCTGTGGCAACTTTTTTTAATGATCCTTCGGACTTATGGCTCCCACCTTTCTTTCGGCCTTTATGTTTGCCAATTATCCCGAATTTGTTCCTGCGGACTCTTCTGTGTTTGGACTTTCCCTGTGAACGATTTCCATCAGACAAATTGTCCGCTTGAATTGTCCTTGACAAATTGTCTGTCGGGTTTTTTGCAGGGGCCTCTCTGAATTTCTTTGAACTATTTGTCCAAAAGAATTCCTTTGGACAAAAAGCCCGAAGGAATGAATCCTTCGGCTTTTGTCTTTGACTACCTTCGGAATGTCCTTCGGGAAAGTTGCGGTGATCCTGTCACCGACCAAGTGCCCTCTGCAAGGGCTTTTGTCCCTCATTTGTGCCTTTGTCGAAAAAATTGTAGGGCACCCGGGTTTTTTGTAGGGGTCCCGAATTTGTACCTGTACCTTCCCGAAGGGTAGGTGCCCTTCAGGGTTGTTGAAAATGACCCTTCCGAAGGGTAACCTGCCCTTCAGATTTTTGCAGAGGTCCCCTTCTGCCTTCCAAAGCCCTTTTGCAATTCCACGGACTGTCCGAAGGAAATAAGTTCGAAGGAAATAAGTCCGAAGGAATTATTCTTTCGGCTTTTTTTGCTTTTGGGCGGACTTTTGCAAGGCTGCAGGTGTTCCCTTTGTAAACTCTCTGAAGTATTCCTTCGGACAAAAGTCCGAAGGAATTACTTCCTTTGTTTTAGGCTCTTTCCTTTGTTATTTCCATTGCTTTGTGCCATTTCTAACCCTGCCCTTTTGATTTTCTAGCTCCTCCTTGGTCCTTTATCCTTGTCTAATTTCCCGCAGACTTAAGTCCTTTACAAATGAGTTATTTCAATTGGTCTACCTCTTGCCCAATGTATTATTTTTTCTTTGGCTAGAGACGTGAATTTTCCAAATGGCAAGAGACAATCTGCCCTGTGGAAGAATTGTCAACAGAACCCATGCCCTTGTAGTGGGTGAATATGTTGGAGAGTATGTTGACCTATCAAAGACACAAACCTTGATGCTTCCTGAGAACAAATCCGAGACTAAGAGATTTTAAAAAGATGGGGCATTTGAAAGCCAAAGAGATAGTCTTGGGTTTATACCCATGATTTGTGAGGACAAACTAAGCCTGCAGAACATAAGGGGACCCAACAAGTAAGGACCCGAAAAATAGGAAACCTAGCAACCCCTTGGGGCCTGAGAGTGGAAAATAGAGAGGTAAGGAAGTAAAGATGCCTAACTATTTTGGGAGGCTTTATGATACCAAAGGAGGCCCTAAATCTCCTCCTCCCCCCCTCCTAAGTCTAATGAAGGTTGTCAATTGGATTGTGAGGGGATCGGAATCTCATGATAGAAATGCTATTGTTAGAAGGTTTTGTAGAGCCAAGGATAATGATGACTTTTTGTTATTGCAAGAGGTTAAAGCTATTGGGTTTGCTCTTGATTATTCTCTCAACTACATTTGGCCTAAGGCCACCTCTTTCTTTACCCACCATGATAGAAGGAGAGGTGGAGTTGCTATTCTCATTAGTAAAAAATGGGTTGACACTATTGTTGAATCAAGATCTTCTCTTTCCAATATAATTGTTTGGGTAGTGTTCAAGTCTTGAGGGCAAACTTTTGGTATTTCCTCTATTTGTGCCCCAAGTGATTACAAAGAAAGTTGTGACATGTGGAACTTGGTTGCTGGAAATTTCAAGGATATCCCTTGACTTGTGGGTGGTCCCCTTTGAGTGTAAAGGAAATGAGCAGTTTTTTGGAGAAAAGGAGAAGAGGATGTTTAGAATTGTTGACCCTCTATGTGGAGGGAAAAGTGACAAGAAGGGTATTTGGTATACTTTGTGCAATAACCAAAAAGGTAATAAGAGAATATATTCAAGGCTTGATAGATTCTTGTTGACTAAAGAACACTTCATTATCCCCCCTATTGACGAAGGCAACTTAGTGAGTGTCTTGCCTTCCACCTTATCTACTCACCACCCCATTGTAATGGTGATTCAGTTAGCTTCATGCCCCACTCCGGCTTTTGAGGAATGGGAGGGGCTCTATAAGTTGAATATTTCCCACCTCAAAGATTCTTATTGTATAGATGGGATTTAGTCCTCTTGGCAGATTGCCAAAACATTCCCTGCCCCCTTGTCTATTATCATTGCTTGGAACAATTGTATGGTTGTCTATCAAAATTTTACAAGATGCTTTGGCAAAGCTAAAGCTAGATCCAAAATAAAAAAAGAGCACAAGAATCATGAGGATTTAATCAATCTTAACACCAAAATGTAAAGTTTTCCCTACGGATGTAAATATTCTTAAACAACATATCACAATAAAACATCAGCATTTATCCCTACAAAACTACATCGCCTACAGGGCTAAAGTGAGGTCTAGACTTACCTGGTTCAACTATAGGGATAAAGGCACAAAATATTTCGTCAAGATCCTCAAGGTGAAACACTCAAGAAAAAGCAGAAGTGGTTACAATGTAGGGTCCATTTCTGATAGTCCTAACGAAATCATGAAAGCTTTCTTTTCCTTCTATCAAAACCTCCTCACCTCGGATGATTCCTTTGAGTGTGTTGGCAGAAATAGAGCTCTGTGTGTTAATGTGGTTCCCCACAAATTAGCTAATGAGATGGCATATGAATTGGAGGGTGATATCTCCCTAGATGAGATTAAGGATGCGATTGACTTCTTAAAAGAGGATAAAGCTCCTAGGTTTTGATGGCTTCTCTATTGATTTTTTAAAAAACTAACAAAGATTGGATTGCCTTTGAAGTTTTTGAAGTTTAGAAAGAGGCCTTTCAGGTGGGCACTCTTGGCAAGGACATCAATAGCAAGGTTATTAAGCTAATCCTGAAAGACGGTGACAAATCCTAGATTAAGAACTGTGTTGTAAATGAACCACTCAAGGTAAACAAACACATAGGAGAGTCCCGCTATGAGAATTTTAAACAGACAGAAAGAGACAAGCACACAAAAACACTAAATTTTCACCTAAGAAAAACCTTTCAGGTAAAAAACAAACCAACATAGTAACCTTCTTGATTATAACATAAAGTGGAATGTCATACAATGTTGAAACCAAGCTCCAAGGTTCTGCAATCTTTATACAGCGTTTTACTGTATATTACAACGCACACACTTGCCCATGTGTATTCAGCATTCAACAACCTTTGTTACACATATGCTTGACCACATATGATTCACTCTGTTGCATTATTCCTCATCAGAAGAGTCATGTCTTTATCAAGCACTTTACTTGTAACGTCCGCACAATAGAAGAATCTGCATTCACCAACTACTGTGCCAAGTGAACAATGTGTAATGCTCCTCAACAAGTCCGTGTCCCAGCACCACCAAGATGTTGCTAACACTTCTTCAATCTGACAAAAACAATTAGACAAGTGTATGGAATGCCTTCAAATAACCTTTCATTGCTCTCTGCATGTTGCACAACTCCTTGCAACACCTTACTGCAACTCAACCACTACACACCACTTTGCAATCTTCCTAAGTGCAATGAAACTAAACAAAATATCCTGCACAACACTACCATCATTCTCATATGTTGACAACCTTGCACAACTGCCAAAGGAAATCTCCATGCAAAACTATGCAACCATTCTAGCTTGCGCAATCAACTTGCACATCATCCTGCACAACCATTCCAACTTGCGCAATCGACTTGCACGTCATCCTGCACAACAATTCCAACTTGTGCAATCAACCTGTGCATCATCCATCACAACCAGTACTTGCGCAAACACCTCATGCAACAACCATCTTGTGCACCATTGTGCAGATCCATGCAAAGTTGAGACATTTCCCAACAATCTTCCACTTGTTGAACACTTTGCATAAGGAAGCACGCATCCATCCTTTAGTAGCTTTGGGCAGCGATGCCATCTCTTTTCTACACCAGGTGAGTTCAGTACTCACTGCCTTGGTCAAGGAATCCACAACGTTTTCCTTTGTGTCCACCTTCTCCAAAGATATCGCTCTCCTCCGCCATTTCCCTTTGAAAATGATATCGCACATCAATGTGTTTCGTCCAAGAATGATACTTAGGGTTCTTTGCTAGACAAATTTTGCTTTGACTATCGCAATTTATCTCTACAGCCTTTGATGTGAAACCAACAATAAAACAAAACCTTTGAAGCCACACCGCTTCCTTTCTTCCCTGAGTAGATGTGTTCTATTCAATTTCAGTGGTAGATATCGCAAAAACTATCCTGCCATTTGCTCATCTAATTTACAACTCCATCAAACAAATTGAACACATACGCACTAGTAGACTTACAACCATCAAGACCTACGCACTAGTAGACTTACGACCATCAAGACCTCCAACCCAATCAAAATCCAGAAAGCCTTGTAGACCCCAAAAAATATTTTTACTACGTGACCCCTACTATCAAATCGCTTAGTCATACGATCACACAAATACCCAAAGATCCTCTTCACTGCCGCTCGATGATCATTGCCTAGATTGGACATGAATCTGTTGACTACTACTACTTGCGAAATGTCAGCTCATGTATAAAACATTGCATACATCAAGCTTCCCACCATACTCATATATAAAACCTAAATCATGTCCTCTGACTCCTATGTCTTTGGACATTGCGCAGTTGATAGCTTCTAACCCACTAAAAAAGGTGTGGGCACAGAGGTTTGCAACCCTGCATCCTAGACTTTTCCAATATCGTTTCAACATACTTTCTCTAGTCTAGCTAGAGCTTCATGTTTGCATGATCTCGTCTAATTTCCATGCCCAAGATGAATCCTGCAACACTGAGATCTTCCATGTGAAGCTGCACAAGCAGTTAAGACTTTCCCTGCTTGATCATGCACTTGTCATTTCCGATCAGCATTAGAGGACTATGATGACAAAACAATCACTCTCTTCCTTGTAGTAAACACAAGGATCAGCATTGTTGCATGCAAGCCCCAGTCCGACCACATAGTTGTCAAATTTATGATTCCACATTTTCGGTGATTGCTTCAAGCCGTACAAGGACTTCTTCAACCTCCAGACCAAGTCCTCTTTCCCTTTAACCCTGAAGCTTTCCAGCTTCGACATGTAGATCTCTTTTTCAAGCTCCCCATGTAGAAACATTGTCTTAACATCAATTTGATCTATTTCAAGATCAAGGGCAACGACAATAGCTAAAAGAAACCTAATTGAAGTCAATTGCACAACAAGAGAGGTCTCACCAAAGTCAATTCCCTATACATGCGAGAATCCTTTTGCCACTAGGCGAGCCATATACTTCTCCAGCTTCCCTTGCACATTTTGCTTCTTCTTGAAAATCCATTTGCAGACTATAGGTTTTTGTATAGAAGTAACTTCACCAAGTCCCAGGTCTCATTTTTGTCTCGAGACTCCATTTCCTCTTTCATAGCCTTCTTCCAAGACTATCTTGGAGTCTTAACTATCAATTACTGATAAAAAGGGCACAAAACAAAAAATCCGGTAGGCTACACCTTTTAGGCATTATGCGCACGCATTCCAATCTCCTCAAAGTTGGAGTTGCAGGCTCCTCCTCTTCTAACTCTTGCAACTCTTCATTTGTCACATCATACTCAAATACAGGCTCATCAACATCTACATCACCCGCATCTTTTATGTTTCTTCCTTTAGTTTTTCCTACACAAGAACCTTGCGCACCTCCCTAAAGACCACACTCTGGCTATAAACTACCTTCTTAGAGTCGAGATTCCACAACTTGTATCCTTTGACAACACTCCCATACCCAATAAAGATGCACTTTACAAACTTGAAGTCAAGTTTCGACCCCTTTTCCTTGGGGATGTGAGAATAAGCTTCACAACCAAAAAACACGTAGGTGTCGCAAGCATGGCTTCTTACCAATCCACGCTTCTTTTGGAGTCTTGTCGACCAACATTGATGTAGGAGATCTATTGACAAGATAGCAAGTTTTAGCCATTGCTTCAGCCCAAAATTTCAGCTACATATGCACAACACTCAGCATACTCTAGGCCTTGTCCATCAACATCTTGTTCATCCATTATACAACTCCATTCTGTTGTGGTGTATATGGAGTTGTCTTTTGCCTTTGAATATTGCTTTGCATGCAAAATTCATCTAACTCTTTCGAGCAGTACTCACACATGTTGTCTGTGCACATCATTTTGATCCTTTTCTCCATCTGGTTATCCTCAAGGGCTTTCAATTCCTTGAATTTCTTCAGAACTTCATTTTTATTTAAGGGAAAGTATATCCAGGTCTTGCAAGAATAGTCATCTATGAAAAACACGTAGAAGACAGACCTATTCAATGATGGAACCCCAACCGGTCCAAAAACATCACTATGGATCATCTGCGAGATCCCACTTGCCATGCGACATTTATAGGGAATTTCACCCGACTCTGCTTGCCATAGATGCAATGTGTTGTGACCAACATGTCCCTTTTCATGAAAGAAAAGAAATTTGTGAGAAATCCCAAAATCAAGCCCTTCATACTTAAGTATTAATCTTTGAGATTGGGCCCACTCCTAAGAAAAATCATTTAATTGAGTTCAACTCCACGTGTTTTCACGAAAATATTGTCTCTTCTCATTTAATGCCTTTCTTCTATGGTCCCTGCAATTTTGTTCCTCTTGTTGTTTTTACTCCTCCAATTGCTCCTAGCACTTCTATGGTCCTTATTGCTTCAATTCCCAGTCTTGTGGACCCAAATGATCCAACCCTTGGCATCCCTCTTACATCAAGCACCCTCCCTTATTAAGCTCAATTGTCATTTCCAAGGGCAATCCTTCCCCCTCCAGTGTGACAAAAGTATATACAAGGCATGGCTTGGTAGCACAAGCATCCCAAAGTTTCTATACAACCAGCCAGCCCTCAACCCAGACCTGTTACCCATTTGAAGCCAATTGCTATGAAAGCATCTGGAGCTACCAGCTCCACAGTTCCATCTATCTTGGTTGGGCTTTAGTTCCACCCTTTGCATCTCTGAGTCCATAGGTTGCCTCTTGGCCCTCACAGCAACCAGGTCCTTCATTAGCAGCAACTATTCCATGGGCCCCACTCTCCTATCCACGGTCCCCCTGGGTTCACATTCAGCAAGCCAATCTACTCTCTTGGGATGATGACTAAGCTCCCTAATGTCATTGGACCTTCAGTCCTTAGGACACAAGAGCAACTCAGAGCTCATTTGTCTCCATGTCCAGCTCCCTTTGCAATTCCTGTCTTGGCTCCCACTCCCCCACCTCCATCCTTCACTCTCATCCAAACTCCTCTCACATTTCAGCCCTCTCCATCCATGCCTCCACCATCCACCTCCATAGCCACACCCTCAGCTACTGCTACTTCAAGAGCTCTTAGGCCATCTCAGGGAGGACACTGTCTAGATGCCTTGAAAGCAGAGAAATTGCAAAAGCCTAAGATGATGTACCAAGGGGACTATGATATCCAATTCAAGTTTCACAAGGATATAGGCAGAATGAGAAGAATTATAACCGAGGTTCACACAAGGAGATTCTCTAGTGTGGCAGACAAAGGAAGATTTGTTCTCCCTAACCCAGAAGAGATAGATAACAAGGGAGAAGCGCATAATTGAAGACCCAATGTCAGTGGTGAGGGCTTCTCACGACATGACTGAAGATCATGGAAAATCTGAAAGCACGAGTAAAGACCCTGGAGTCTCAAGTGAGGAGAACCTTCCCACTTAAATTGGTGGACAAGGCTGAAGGGGCATTGTCTGAATTATTTGTTGCTTTGGGAGAGGTAGTGGAAGCTCTTACACAAGGAAATGTGTTGTATCAGAAAGCACAAACATATTTGGAGCAAATCATAAGGATGGACAATAAACTAAAGAAAATTGCAGTTGTGATCAACAAGGGGATGTTGCCTTGGTTAAAGATCATGCCATTGATGGATCTTAATTTATATCAGACCTTAGCTGGGAATATGAGGACCTCTTTGGAGGAATGGCTCAGGGATATGAAGGCAGCAATGGTCCCATTGGAGAAGAATAGAGACAAGATGTTGGCCTATTTCAAAGAGGTCAATATCACTATGTTGTAACCCTGATGGCACAATCATTGGCAAATATGAGTTTGGGGTACACCTCAAAGGGTTTAGATCTGCCTTTAGAAAAAAGATCACCAAGGCCAACAAGGATGGAGCTCGTGCCATACTAGATTTAGCCACGTAGGCTATGGGCGGCATCGGCAAAGTCAACACAACCAAAAATGCATTGAAGCTCCCTCAAAAGGCTCACAAGGAGTTACTAGCACAAGGAGATGTAATATTTAGAGAGCCACCTGTCAACCTCCCCAAATTGGACCGAGAGGCCAATATGATTGCTCAGGGATTGCCAGCACAAGAATAAGAGGCCCAAAAGCAACTATAACAATTAGACAAATGTTTAGAACACCTTTAGATAACCTTTCGTTGCTCTCCATGTTGAACAACTCGTTGTAGCACCTTAAAGCAACTCAACCACTATGCACCATTTCGCAATCTCTTAGAGTGTAATAAAACTAAACAAAATATCATGCACAGCTCTACCATCATTCCCACATGCTGACAACCTTGTGCAACTACCATAGGCAATCTCCACGCAAGACTACGCAACCATTCCAGCTTATGAAATCAACTATTGCATCATCCTACGCAACTAGTACTTGCGCAACGAAACACCTTGTGCACCATTGCGTAGATCCTTGCAATGTTGAAAATTTTCCAAACAAACTAGAGGCCCATTACTTTTTTTGAATGTTTCTAATGAGATTTATTATAGGTGTAAGCCAACAAAATTGATAGTATTCTTCTAAAATTATCTCAGTGGTGCAAAGTGGGTTTGTTGAGGTTAGGTACATCCTTGATAACCTCATCACAAGTTTTGGGAAGGGATGTAGTGGGCTATGACTTCAAGGTAAAAAGTTTGCATGGCTTTGCTTGACTTTGAAAAAGCTTATGATAGGATTGAATGGCCTTTCATTGATATGATGTTAAGGACTCCTAGATTCAGAGCCAAGTTTTGTAGGGTGATTGGCATCTTTTTTCAAGATGCTTCAGCTCAAGAGGAGATTAATGGTGACCTCACAGAACCATTTCCTTGGCAGGGATCCATTAGAAAAAGGTGCCCCTTGGCCCTTGCTCTATTTGTGATTGTTGTTGAAGCTATCCATTATTTCCTTAGAGATGCCTCGCTCAGCCCTTCTATGAGAGGCATTGTGTTCCCCAATAAAGAACTTATTGATGTTCAATTTGCTGATGATACTTCCTTGTTTCCTAAACTTAATGAAGATAACTTCTCCAGATTGCTCAAAGATTGAATGTCTATTGCAGCGCCTCTATTTCTAAAATCTATCTTGCTAAAGATCTCGTGTTGGGATGGTATGGGACCCCCCAGGACTAGGTTAGGGATCTTGGATGAACTTGGGCTGGCCCTAATAAGACGGTGAGATATTTAGGGATCCCTTTTGCCTTTACACCCTCCTTTAAATACATGTGGCAATGGATCTATGATAATATTTGTTTGAAAGTTACAAAGTGGCAAGGGCATCTTTTACCTCTACCTGGTAGGATACGGGTTTGTCAAAATTTTCTTTCCTCTTTCAGCATATGCTTTTTTTTTTTAAATAAAAATATATTATGGAAAATTCAAAGTGTACATATTCTAATATGCCAAGTTTGAAAGCTAATAGTCCAAGCCTGGGCACTAAACATAAAGGAAGTCATAAGAGCATAAATTGGTACAAATCGAAATCAATAATCTTTCTCAAATCTCCTTGCAACTTAGCTGACCACCTGAAAGGAGGCAAACCATAACACGTAATGTTATGGTTGTCAAGAGCCCAATTGGCCAATCCATCTGTCAATTTATTGCTTTCTCTGGGAACATGACTGAAATAGACCTCCTGGAACTTAACCTACAACTTAGAAATTTTCCTTATCTCTCTAGCTATTTACCAATTTTTACTAAGACCTCTCTCAGGATCAAATAACAAACCAACAATTATCTTCGAGTCAGATTCAATTTGGAGTTTTTTGCCACCCAATTTTCAAAGCTTCTTGAATCCCTTTGTAAACAGCTTTGATTTCTACTAAATTATTGGTTATATATCCCACCTTTTCAGCAAAGAAGAAACTTCGAAATATCTACCAATACCTCCAATATTAGCCTAACCCGGGTTACCTCTTGAGGCACCATTAGTGTTCACCTTCCCATACCTTACTGGAGGAGCTATCCAATGTTTATCCCTTCAAACTTTCTTTTTTGGGCGATAAGCAATCATTGTCGAAGTTCCAAGTTGCAAAGAAAGTTTGTGGCATAAATGGTCCCATTGGGGCGTTAAACTTTCAGGCATGCAAATTTTATCCCTGATATATTCTGCAATATTGATTTTGATCTTCTCCCAAAACATAACTCATATCCCCTCTGTCCTGCTGAAAAATTCTGCAATTTCGTTCCTTCCAAATGTTCCAAAGCAAAAGGGTGAAACCAAACCACAAAGCCAGACGGAGGTTCTGAGCTTTGGGCAGGTGGCTTTGTCACTCTCTGATCAGTTGTTATAATGACTGAATGCCCACCCAAGGGAGATTAAACAACTTAGAGAAGAGTTGCCATAAGTATACCGCCTATGGACACTAAAGAAAAAGATGAGTTGTGGTCTCCTTATTATTCATGCACATCACACATCGAAAGGGACCATAAAAGCCTCGACTCATGAGACTCTCCCCAGTTAAAACTCTCCTCTTAAAAACCAACCACATAAAGAAGCTCACCTTGGGCCATACAGCAGATTGCCAAATATGGCTAAAGATATCCTTAAGAGAATGAACAATGCAACTAGTTCGAGAAGCATACCCTACAGAAACCATATAAACACCTGTAGTATTTTACCCCAAGCTAAGGAATCAAGCAATGGGGGTATTGAAAAGGGGTGAGCCAAAAGAATCTTATTAAGTCATGAATGTTGCTCCTCACCAATTTGAATTGGGCATTCAAGAGTAGGAATCCAATCTTTTCCAATCTCTCATGGGTGTTTAGTTGCCTTACAGTATTGAGCAATGTTAATCCATCCTTTTTCATGCATAGCCTCCATCATTAGCTTTAATCCTGGACACTAAGTAAAACTTGGCAGAAACCCATCCCACGAATCAATCCAGAAGTTGGCATGTTGACCATTATTAACAATCCAAAACAGATTTTTTATTATAAGAACTTCCCCCACCTTAAGCACTGCAAGAGTAGGTGATCCTTTAGGAAGAAGGGATAACCTAATAATTCTATCGGGTAGATTATTTTCAGCATATTTGGCTCTAATATTGGCAGCCCACAAGTTATTTGGAGCCATTAACCATCTCCAATAGAGTTCGGTTGCTAATGTCTTATGGTGCTTGGAAGAGGAATGGAATCCCAATCCACCTTCCTGCTTGGGAAGGCATAGAGTCACCCACTTAACTAGAGACCACTTTCTTTTTGTTGCACACCATTCCACAAAAAATTATGGCTGAGAGAATCCAATTGCTTCTAGATTCTACCTAGAATGCTCAAAATAGAGGAGACATAGATTAGCAGGGCTTGAAGTATTGCCTTAACCAATACCATTCTCCCTCCTATAGAAAGCCATTTATTAGTCCACTTTTGAATTTTCATTTCCACTTTATTTGTAATCCACCGCCAATCCCTTATCTGTTTAGCTGCAAGAGGGACCCCCAAATATTGAAGTGGAAGAGAGCCTCGTCTAAAGTGGAGGATGTTAAGAATTTGTTCCTCCTATCTACTAGAACAATGAAATAATATAATGCTAGATTTAGCCCGGTTAATCGACTAACCTATGGCTCTAGAAAAAACCTGAAGGAGTTTATGCACCTGTTGAGCCTCCAAACAAGTGGCTTTGCCCAAAAGTGTAGAATCATCCACAAACTGTAAATGAGTAAGTACCACTAATCTTGTGTTCCTGACAAGCTGTAGTTACCAATCTTCCAAGGCACTACGCAAGGATAGTGAATCAAAAGGGGGATAAGGGATCACCCTGACATATCCTCCTGACATATCCCCCTAGAGGCCAAGAAGATTTGAGGAGTGCCATTAACTAGGACAAAAAAGGAGACTAAAGACAAACATGCTCTTACCCATGCAATCCAATCCCCTAAGAAGCCAAATTTAGCCAAAATTTGATATAAAAAATCCCAATCCACTCAATCATATGTTTTGGATAAATCAAGCCTGATAAACATAGGAGGAGATTTTTGGATATTCATAGAATGTAAGGCTTCCTGGGCTAGCACAATAACATCATGAATTTGATGACTTGGAACAAATCCCCCTTGTTCGGGAGATATAATCTTGTGGAGCAGGGATTTCATCATTTCTGCCATAACTTTAGTAACGATTTTGTATAGAATATTACACAAAGCAATAGGTCTGAAACCAGTAATTTCGTCCACTTCACAAGCTTTAGGAATAAGAGCTATAAAAGTTTTAATCGTTTCCTTTGACATTGTTTTAGCTGTCCTTGCCTCTTCCACCCCCTGAAGAAGATCCCCCTTGATAAGGTCCCAAAACATTTAGTAAAATTCCATGGGAAATCCATCCAGACCTGGAACTTTTCCTTTCTTCATACTAAATACTACTCTCTACAGTTCCCTTTTTGTGACTGGGATGGTAAGTTTCATATTATCCTGATCTGAAATGCGTCTAGGAAGGGTATGTAGCATTGTTTGTTGGGCTGACTTGTCGAGAGGTTGAGCAGCAAACAGCTGCTGGAAATACTGTTTTGCAATTTGCTGCATACCTTCCAAAGAGTGCTCTTTCTTGCCATCCTCCTTGGTAAGAGAGCCTATATGGTTATGAACACGTCTAGCCAACAAAGATTTATGAAAGAATGCAGAATTTTTATCACCCTCCTTTAACCATTGGATTCTAGATTTTTGCCTCCATAAAATCTCCTCTTTTTTCCCATTCATGGAGGGTAGTTTTCAAGAGAAGCTCTTGTTTAGGAATATCATCGTTGCAGTCAGAAATACGAATGATAGCATTAAGTTCTTCCAACTGCTCTAAAAGTTGTTTCTTTCTTTCCTTCACATCACCCAAACTCATTCCAATTCCAACTTTTCAATTTGATCTATAGATAATTCAATCGTTTGGTGAAGAAAAACATTTGTGTCCAATACCTGGGTTTCCCTTCCAACCACCATTCTTGAATGAGAGTGCCCATATTTTCATGCTTGAGCCACATCAACTAAAACCGGATAGGAGCATGACAACGAGCTGATTTACCCATCTGCAAACACACTGGCTAATGATCAGATCCAATATTGTTTAAAACATAGTCACAAGGTTCAGATTCGAGTTCGAGTTCGACAAGGATAAAATTCGATTCAAGTTCGCCAATAGATAAAGTTCAAAAAAAAAGTCGCCATGAAGTTCGACTTATATAAAAACATAAAAAATATTTTTAAAAAAGTCAAAAAGAAATCCAATAAAAATTAAAAATAATTGTAAATAAATAAATAAAATAAAATTAATTTAATAAATAAAATAAAAATAAACATAAAACGAAATTAAATCTCACAAGGGCTCATCGGTGCATTGAATCTCACAGAGTGCATGCCTTAAGGGGTGCACTGGGAATGGGGTGGGATCGGCTTGTGGCACTTTGGGAGAGATATTCTCATACTATTCTATCACGCATACATCCCTTCATGCAGCCTTCATACCTCCTATGATGTCTCCTTGAAATCTTGAAACCCTGAAATATGGCTAAGTTTGAAACCCTGAAACCCTGGAATCTGACTAACTCTGAAATATGATAGGATCCTCCAAAACCTAGAATTTGCATTATAGCTCCTAGCGGTCCGAAACCCCTCTCAAACACCCTGAAAGTATATAAATAAAATATAACTTTATACTTAAATGTTTATTTTATTTATATACTGTTGGGTTCGGACTAGATTTACATATCCGGAAGCTCACCATCCAAACATGAAATTCGCCGAACAGGGCGAACTTGAACAAATTTTTAGTGAAGGGCATTAAGTTCGCCGAATTCCGAATTTTTACGTAAAAATTCGGTGAACCTTGTGACTATGGTTTAAAATGTAAGCCTTGGCGATAAATTCCTTTAACCACCAATCTTCAGATAAAAGGAACCTATCCAAACATTCCAGGATACAATCTGGCCCCTGCCTCCTATTAGATCAAGTCATTAAACCATTGTCCGCTTGAACATCCACCAAAATGTAGAGACTGTATGAACCTAGTCATATTGGATGAGATAGAATCCAAGTGTGAAGTTCCTCCTTATTTCTCCTGTAAACTAAGGATTGTATTGAAATCCCCTCTGAGAATAACCGGAACATCCAGGTAAGAATGGATTATAGCATCTATGTACTGCCATTGCAGCAACTTATACTCCATAGCAGTGTGCGCATAGACATTTATGAGCAAATATTGATGGGCATCCACCCTGGAATATACATACGCCAACAGAACAACTCTATTAACACAAGAGCTTAAGACTGTAACCAGTTTCAGATCCCACATACAACTCCTCCAGATGCTCCTTGAGAAGCAAGAGATAAAATCTGGGCCTTGGGCCATATTCTTTCTCTTTCAGAATATACTATCCGTCTTCTTGGATGTTTAAAAATTCTTATTTTTTTAGGCTGCATAGAAAGATCAGCAAATTCTTCTGGTCTGACAGAAAAGGGAACAAAAAGAGGCATGCAATGGCCTGGGAGATTTGTTGTAAACCTAAAGCCCTTGGAGGGTTGGGGCTAAAGAATCTCAAGCTTTCGGGGATTACTCTTGCAGTCAAGGCAGTGTTAAGAGTATTGTCTAGGAATGAGACTTGGAAGGTTTTGGTGAGATACAACATTGCTAATTGTACCCCTGAAGAAAAAGTTCAGTGGAAGGGGCTTCAGTTGACTTATTGTTTGGCTCATTTTCTGTTAGGCCTGTTGGCTCCAGCATTTTCTACTCATTGCAGAGGGCTTGGGAATCCATTAAACACTTGGTAGCAGGGCAGCCTGTTTTCACCTTGTTTGATACTAGGTGCCAAGGATTGAGGTCCCTATGGTGGAACCTATCCTATGATAGCAAATTGTTGGCTAATCTCAGAGGGTGCTGAGCTCAAGCTTGGTTTCTGAAAGGTATTAAGACCTTTGATGATGTTTATAAAAATGGTAAGTGAGCTTCTTGGACTGAATCAAAAAGAACCTCCAATCTGCCTAAAACTTACTTCGGAACCTATACAATCTCAACAAGTGCTCTGAAGCCCTGTGCTTCTGACCTTATTATGGATCCTCCTAATTTTTTGGAAGATGTGAGGTAGATCAAAGGCCCTCCCTTGCTTGAAATTTGCACCAAACAGTTGTATGATAAGGTTGCCTTCACCCAAGAAATCATCTGGGTTCTTAAAAAGAAGTGGTCCCTATATTAGATGGTGTGATAGATTCTCTGTTATTTGGTCGTCCTGAATCGAACCTAAGAAGTCTTGTTTTAGGTGGTTACTCTTGCAACAGAGGCTTGTTGTTGATTCTTTTTGACAAGTGTGATATTTGGTAATAAATTTTGTCTTGTTTGTGGTGTATAGGAAATCGTCTCATGTCTTTGTTGTAATGTACTTTTGCTAAAATCGTGTGGCAGTCTATTTTATCTGCTTGGAAGATTGTTTCTGGAAAATGTATTTCTTGGCTTGATGTCATGTTTGGTGTTATCAATTCTGATAAACATTTACCTCATTATCTTCAAAATCTTTGGCTTGTCATGTCTTCTGACGCTCCAGAGTTTTTAGTGGAAAGAAAGAAATAATGATATCTTTCAAGGAAAGGCAGGGTGCTTACTAGCTTCATCAGTGAAGTTATAAATTATGTTTTGATGGTGGAGGTTAATATCTAGCTTAAAATTCCAAAAGAACTCAAGAATTTTCTTAAACATGGCACACTTACAATTTCCTCTATCTTGTTGACACTGGAAACTTCTCGAAGGTCAAGCTTGTTCCTGATGGTAAAGTAGATCTCCTGATTGATACAGAAGAGTGTGTTAATGGATGAGATATAGATAAAGAAGCTTACTTTCTCAAGGCAGATTGAGAATTTGCTGAGACTAGTGATAAAGGGGTTGATGCTGTTAAGAATCATTCCATTGAAGGGCAGCAAGTGATTGTGAATCAATGGGACGCCATTTTAGACTTCTCTTTGTTTTTAGATTGTTGTAGTTGTTCCTTTTGTTAAAATGTTTGGTTAGTTTATAGGGTTAGTGCCCATGTGACTATGTTCTTAGACTGCCCAACTGTGGGGCTTATCTCGTGACGCCTAATTCCTTTTTGTTCATATGGTGGCTATCTGTCAGGACATATAATGTTTTGTAGAGTTTTCTTAAATATTAAAAAAACATAGTTTACCTCTGCTCTAATCAAATATCTTGAATCCCCACTAAAGTATTAAGATATGTTGGGCAATCGTTGTATTGTATTAATCACAATCAACAGAAAACTCCTATTATAAATGATTAGCTAATTGTGACAGACCAATTTGTGAGTGAAAACCACAACCCAAGCTTCATTTTAAGCTACTAAATAAGGCCCATTGAAAACTGGCCAAAATAACAAACCAGTCCAACAGGTTGTGGTGTAAAGGAAATGGGATAGATTCATAAGAGCGTATAGCGTGACCCTGGTTTTAATCCCACCACCAAAATAAGGTGACCCATAACTCCAAAGAACATGTGGTAAGATTCCGGTGAAACAATTATGGGGTACATTCAAGCTTGACCCGTGTTTACAGGTCTTGAGAATGCAATCCAAGCCTACCCCACACCATGTTAAGGGCAGCCCGTAACATCAGCCAAGATTTATGGGAAAAACTTTTAAATATAACCCAACTCTATAATTTTAAATTTTTAACCACATTTGCTATGAATAAACGCTCTGATTTAGTTATGCTTAAGTTATACCCACATTTTATAGATAACAATCTAAGCAATAGTTTGCCCCCAATGAAGGGGTAGCTTAAAGGAAAACATGTAATATGAAATGAACCCCACCATCAGAACAGTGGCTTAAATTGAACACCACAGTGCCTTTTAGAACAACTTCAGGTCAGTTGACATAGGAGGAATAAGTCGGGATGATCAAGGTTGACCATTATTTCAGTTTTCTACTAGAGTTGGCATCCAGTCAAACAACATAGCAGGCACCTACAGAATTTGGCATGGCCTAAGCAAGGCCAAGGATATTAATGCAGATTGACTCAGTGCCATGGCAAACTCTCAAATTTCTTGCAACTATGCTGGCAATTTGGCAAACAGTTGTTTAAGGAACCTGCAAATTGGTGCCCATCGATCATGGGGACAGGGATAACACTTTTGCCAACTTGAGAGTCGAATTAAAACCCGGAGAAACCAATCAGGCAGCAGGAACTTGGCCAAGCTTGCGGCAACCCCGCCCATGAATTTTATGGTCAACCATTTGTCATGGCACACGATGGATGTGGAGTCTATAGAGGCCCTGGATGTTATTAAAAAAGGATGTATTACAACTGTAAGTAGCTTGAGTGGCATATTTTATTCTTTATAATCCCAAGGTTTTGTCATTAAGAAAAGGAATGTTTGGAGACTTAAGACTTTGGTCAGAAGAGAGAGGAAACCCATAACAAAATTTAAATCCCGTCATATTCGAATGAAGGTCGTATCAAATCATTCAATCATGCCCGAGCCTTGCCCAAGCAAGCTTCTGAGTGTGGCATTATGATGTCCTGAGTCATTATGAGAAGAATGGGAGGGAGGGGAGTGAGAGGGGCCAAGCGGTGGGGCCAGGGTGCACGAGAATATACTGCATCTCTTGGTACATTTTGTGTGCGATGATGGCAAGGTGATAAGTGAACTGCTTGGGATGCATCAATAATTGGAAATGAAGGATGATGTTTGCACTGTTGAAAAAGAAACACGAAGACTCTATTTGACTCTGGCACCATCATCAGTCTGCAATTTAGTAGCATCAAACTCTCTAATAGAGCTGGTGTGAGTGAAGAGGACAAAAGGTTTGGAGTGAGTGCAGTGGTGGTGAATTTAGACGCTGTGCCCAGGGTTGCTGGTCGTATTTGCATCTCTCTGACTGATGTTTGTGGTAATCTTTTGTCTAGCTCACTGGCCCATTCTAGAAAGAAGAAAATGTTTCTCCATTCTCTTATTTTGGCTTTCAACTTTAGTCTTCCCTCTTCCTCTACTTCAAACCTGCAATTTGATGGAATAATGTTAATATGGACCGAAAGAAGCTTCACAAGGAAATTTATCTTCCTCAGCTTAACCCACGGTTATTAAGCCCCAATTAAAAATATTCAGAACAAAAACATGGAAATTGCAGAGGTGGACGTTGCACTCAACCAGGGTAGTGACAATGTTGTGTTCAAAAACCTTGTGCCTCCCCCCTACAGATGTAACGTCAAATCCTTGGGAGTGGCAAATTCTGACCTGAAACAAACCACTCTGTATCTTGGGAAGAAAATGGGAGGAATGATGGGCCCGGTTCAATGTTGGTCTCTAAACGTTTTATCTGCATTTATAGCTGTTTTTTAGCAGCTTTGCCTAAGACCTCGGAGACGGATATTTGTAGTTTGATGATGGTAATTGGTTTTTGGAACCATGATACCAAGAATTTTTATTTTGAGCTGGTGAGGCTGAGGGCTCAAATGCATGCCACAAGCCTACTACCTCGTCCTGTTTACCACCCCGGCCGCTAAAGACACACACTAGACTCGCACCCCAATTCGTAAACCCGAGTAGGGCTAGGCAACGGTCACTTGCAAGCAGCCCGGAAGTTTGGACGACTTGGGTTGTTAGTATACTAGACTCACGCCCCAATTCGCAATCTCTCGCAGGTGGCTACAAACGGATCACTTACAAGCAATACCAAGCAGCCCTGTAAGGTACTAGAGTCGCACCCCACTTCCCCATCTCTAACAGGTGGCTAAGTGCTTGTCACTGTCTCTGTGATTTGGACGGCTTGGATGATATAATCAGTATTTATGCCTAGGTTAAAAAAAAATTATAAATTGCTATAAGTTTAAATCTGAACATAAGATAAGTTAATTTGCAGGGGAAGTACATACCTGAGAGCGAGATAAACCCGTAGGGCAAGCCAGCAACAACCTGTATGACTGAACTGAGCTGAAGTTGTTTGAGGAGGAACCCATTTTACTCTCCCCTGCCCTCCAAATGCTCCCAAACCACCTATCAAAATATAAATATAAATTTTTAGGGGAAATATTGAATCATTACAATCAAACACATTTCAACTTGTTTGCATGTACCAGCCTTCCTGAACAATTAAAATAACGTGCACCGATTAGTCTTAACATTGATTTATCCTAAGGGTAACATGCACCCATTATTCTAACATTGATTTATCCAAAGGGTTGTAGTTTAATTGGGAGGATGATGGTTGCTTATATTCATTCATCAAGGAACAAATCTTTCTAGATATTTGCGTTATTTATTAAGGAACAAATCTTTCTAGATATTTAATATAGAAAGTCAAGGAGTTAAGCTCAGGGTTATTTATGTCTTGGGTAATTTTGATGGTATAGATGTCTCTTATTCATGGTTGCTTAGTCAAAAGAACTCATTGATTTAGATGTATGTTTACTCGATGTTGTAAATCTGTTATATGTTTATTTCCAAAATATGAGCAAAGACGCTTACATTCTATAAAATTCAATGATTCCATATAATGCCTTAAGACATAAATCAAAAAATAAATAAAAAGTTTGATTTCAGCGACTTTTGGACTAGGGGAAGGACCAGTAATTTGGGACCCCTAACTTTGAGGTCCCATATCTTCCATATTGTGGCATCTTGCATTCTAAAATTTTGGATTTAGATAGTTTAATGTTTTTTAGTTCGAAAATGTGGTTTAGAAGAAAAAATTGTATTTTGAGAAATCATACAATGAATTTTTTGACAACATATCAATTTTTTTACATTTTAGAGGTTCGACCAATCATTGGGACCAAAGGAACCACTAGTTGGGATTGCAATCACCAAAACTTATTTTCAAACGAACCTATTATTTTATTATTAGCTGATAATGTAAACATGTAAGCCATAGATTGAAATATTCACAGGTCATTAACATGAAATGATGTGCCATGTTGGAAGACGCAATAATTATTAATATGAAACGATGTGCCATGTTTATTGACACATAGCTCATTAATACAGAAACTAACGTCATTTTTCAAATGGCTTGGAGGGCTTTTCTCCATTAATGTGGCAAGTTAATGCCACCCTACGTGCCACTTACCACATTCTCTCCCTACCTTTTCATGTACCTCTTCCCCCAAAATGGATGGAATCTACCCGAAAGTTCTCAACAATGATGCATTACGTAAAAAAAAATTAGTGGGCAAAATACAAGGATGAAAGCGTTCATGCAGGTATGTTCCCTGTAATCGAACCCACAACAATGTTTTGTTTATTTTCGCTTTGTTGTTATTGTTATTGTTATTGTTATTGTGCCTTCTTTGTTTATATTTTTTGTTGCATGCCTTCTATGTTCTTTTTTTTTGTATGCCTTCTATGTTCCTCGAATTTTTTGAGTCTTCATCATTTGATGGTTTTTTTGGTGTGCTTTCACATCTGAGTAAATGTTTATTAATATGTTAATGAACTAACATAGTTGTTCACATGTTTTCCATTCACTTTGTTATGTTATTTATATATGCGACACATTTCTATTGGGTTGAGCTCGAGATGAAAGACACGTGGGTCATTACTATGGAAGCCACCATCATTTTCCATATGGATTTATAAGGTTTTCTTCATTATTGTGGCAAGTTAATGCCACCATGTGTGCCATAAACAAACATTCGTAGTTATTTATATTTTCACGTGGTTGTTATGGTTATTATACCTTGTATGTTCATGTTTTTGTTACATGCCTTATACATACCTGGGTTTCTTCACATGCTTTCTTTGTTCATTTGTTTCTTGTGTGCCTTCACATCTAAGTAAATGTTTACTAGTGTGTTAATAGAGCAATGAAACGTTACACCAACAAACATCTCTCCCTACCTTTTTCGCAGACCTCCTCACCTCAAACAACCGTCGATCCTACCCGAAAGTTATCGATCATGCAACATTTCATAGAGGAATTTCGATTGACATAATGGAGGGATGAAAGTTGTTGTTATTGTGCCTTCTAGTTCAAGGTTTTTTCCAAATGATATAAACATTTCACAAAGGTGTGTTGCCTATTAATAAACCCATAGTTGTGTTCTTTTTCTTTTTACGTGTCTATTATTATTATTGTGCATTCAATGCCCTTTGTTGGAAGATGCTTGTTGGAGGGATGAAATGTTACCCAATTATGAACCCACATCATCTGCATATTTTCATTCACATCTTGTTCCAAATTTATTGATATTTTATTGGAAACCCTGGATGTTTTCTGAATTCATGTCGTTATGTGCTTCATTTTTGTGTTGCATTTTTATTTCCCTACATAACATGGGTTGGAAGATGCAACATTCATTACTTTTTTATCATGTCTTCATGTTTGACTAAACATTTACTAGTATGTAAATAAAAGGATGAAATGTTACACAGAGGTGTGTTGCCTATTAATGAACCTACAGCTATATTATTTTTCTTTTCACATTCATATTATGGAAATTGTGCCTTAAAAACCCTTGTTGGAAGGATGAAACATTATCCAATTTTGAGCCCACATCATATGCATGTTTTCATTCACATCTTGCTCTAAATTTGTTGGTTTTTTAATGGAAGCCCTAGATTTTTTTTGTCGTGATTTCTTTATTCAAGTTTTCTTTTTGCCTACATTCACATCCGAGTAAATTTGTACCAATATGTGAATGGACTGTCATATTTATTGTCCATATGTTTTCCATTCACTCTATTGTGTTATTTATTCAATTTGAACTCATGATGAAAAATGTGTGGCTTATTAATTTGGAAGCCAATGCCATTTTCCACATAGCTAGACAGGTTTTCTCCATTGACATGGCAAGTTGGAGGGATTATACTTGGGTTTTCAGTCGGTATAATGGAGGGATGAAAGCATTCGCGTAGATGTCTTGCCTACAACTGAACCCATAACAATGTTTTATTTTGTCTTTGCACTTTTATTATTGTTATTGTGCCATTAGTAAACATTTCTCCCTGCCTTTTTACACCTCCTTCACCAAATTGATAGCTAATTTCGAGTTAGATGGGAATGAAAGTTGTGGGTAATTTTTTTAATATTGCATGGCTCCTTCCTCAAACAGCCATGGAACCTACCCAAAAGTTGTTATTTTTTATGTGCCTTCACTTCTAAGTAAACATTTAATGGCATGTTAATAGAGCGGTGAAATGTTACACACATGTATGTTGCATGTAACTGAACCCATTATTGTGTTTTTTTTCCTTTTCACCTATCTGTTACTAAAATTATGCATTCTATGCGCATGTCATTCTTATTCAATGTAAAGGTATTCATTCACATAGCAGTAAATATTATTATTTTTGTATCAACCAATTTAGTTTTCTGAATTATATGGCCATGTTGGAAGATGCTTATATCATTATTATGAAAGGAAGTTCCATGTTGGAGGGATGAAACATTACACACAGTTGAACCCACATCATTAGCCTGTTTTCATTTCCTTCTAACTCCAAATTAATTGTTATTTTAATGGAAGGTTTGCATATTTTCTAAATTCATGTCATAATGTGGCTTATATTTGTGTGCAATTAATACAAATCAAGCCGCCATGTGCTTTGTATTTAGTTTTGTCTCCTACACAACATGGCTTGGGAGACATACCATTTACTAGTATGCGGTTGGAAGCCCTGAATGTTTTCATTCACATATCAGTAAAAGTTATTGTCTTTCTATCAAAATTAAGGCTCTCATTCACATATCAGAGAATGTAATTATTTTTGTATCATTGGCTTATAATGTTGATAAGTAAGGCATAAATCAAAATATATACAGGTCATTAATATAAAATGAAGGGCCATGTTGAAATACAGGTGTGTCAGCGACATTAAATATTTACTGGTATGTGGATGGAAGCCATTAATTTTTCTATTCGCATGTCAATAAATGTTACAGTCATTCTATAATTAAAAAAATCATTAACGTACCAGTAAACATAGATTCAGATGTATTAAATAAAATATTTGTGTGAATCATGTCATCGTGCTTTTTGTATGTTGTTGTTATTAAATTACTGAACGTTTATTATTATGTGGATAAAAACCATGAAATTTAATTATATGTTACTATGAATTATTGTTGTGTTATTCATTAACATGTTCAAAATTACAAATATTATTTGCCTTAAGTGTTGTTGGTATGATTTTAATATGTTGTTGGGACATGCTGTCAATAGTTTGTATATTATATTTTCATTGTTGTTGATACTTTTTCCATTCTAATGACAATTATTATATGTGTGCATTCGTGTTTTTTCTTTAGATATTGAATTGTTGCATAGGGTGAATATTTCATGGAATACTCAAGTTGAGAATTTTTTGCTTACATTGTGTTTCTTGACACTTGTTATGTTCGTGGAGTTTTGTTTTTCTCCCATTGTGTTTCTTAACACAGTTTATGTTTGGAATGCTCATACAATTTTTTTTTTTTGAACTTTATGAAATTTGTAATGCATAATTCTATATTGCTTATATCATTTATGTATGTTGTTTATGTTAGTTTTTTATGGGTAATGATGACAGATCTCAAAGTCAAGAGCAGAGAACAACAAGGGATGTTTGCTTCCAGGTGAAAGTTTTTTCACTTTCATTAAGTTAATGATCCATTTTTAGGTTAGATGGTAGACATAAAAAAAAATTATTTACATTGCATAATGAAACTAAATAGATTTACTTTCATTACATTTATTGATATAGTTCAGTACATTACATATCAAACTATATACGTTTGATTATGTTTACAATTTTGTGATGTTCCCTTTTGATTGAGACTTCCTCCCTTGCCCATTGTAATTGGATTTTTTACATAGACAAAATTAAACCATCTTAGTTGACACTGAATGTTGCATTTGCAGCATATTGAGGCATTTGTTGAATTTGTATTTACATTTGTTGTTACACCTACAACACATTTAACATTTCTAGTGGCTGCTCTTCTTCATCTACAACTTCAGATATTTGGACTCCTTTGTTCCTCATTCTTGCATACAAGGTTGTACAAATAATATGAGCCCTTAATTCCACCATTCCCAAATTCCTTGTCCCTTCTATCACACTCTTTATTTTGCTCATTTTATTTGGCTTCATTGTATCTTGTGCTACACATTATTTTGGTTTTTGAATCCTTTTATGATTTGTTGATTTCCCCTTTTGATTGAGGCCAAGATTTGGTATTCCCTCCCTCAACGATTCTGCTCGGCTATCTTTTATAATTGCAGTGGGTTGCCCTTATTTATCAATGACTTCAGCAAATTTCACTTCTATTTTCCTCATTATTCCATGTGGTCATCTTCTTCTTTGCATTATTTTTTGTGAACTATAATAGTGAATAAATTATATAAGCAATTGATAAAATAATGGAAAACATATCAAAATGAGGTACAGGAAAAAATAATTATAATGTTGAACATATGAATGAATAAGACAACAACATGATATCACAAGCATGTATGTTAATAGAATGGAACAACTAACAACAAAATTGATAATATAATGGGTAAACTATCAACAACAACAATATATAGGAAGCACAACAACATGATTTCATACAAGGATGTTGTTTGATACATCCAAGCCTACATTTATTGGTATGTTAATGAGATTATTATTTTTGATAGAATGACTGTAACATTTATTGGTATACAAATAAAAACATTCATGACTTCCATCCACATATCATTAACTATTCAGTGTTGTTGACACACCTGTCTTTCAACATGGCCCTTCAATTTATATTAATGACCTGTATATATTTTGATTTGTGCCTTACTTATCAACATTACAAGCTAATGATAACAGAACAATTCTTTTATGGGTTTGTAGAATGTACTAGTAAGAACAATTTCTTGTTAACTACAAGGAACATTAAAAGTCACTCTATATTAAATGAGTTTGTAAAGAATATCCATTATTATAGGGTGACTTTGAATGGTCTTGGTAGTGAATGAAAACTTTCAGGGCTTCCATCAACATTGTGGGATCAGTTTTGGGTAAGGCAATGCATCTACACAAATGCTTTCATCCTCCCATTTTACCGACTAAAAATCTTGTGTGTAATGTGACTATAGTTAATCAATCTTAGGATAGTTAATGAAGATTATGTGGGGATTTAGATGGGGATTTAGAGGGTGATTTGTAGGAGGTTTAAAGGTGGTAGTTGGGGGTGGTTGGGAAGGAATTTTAAGTTCTTATAAATTATATAAGTGTGATTAGTGGATGTGATGAAATGATAATATGAGTATTTAATTGGTGCAAAGGTTAATGATATGAGGAATAAAGCTAGTGTGATAGAAGGGATGTAAGGGGAATGTTAGGATGGTGATGTTAGTAGATGGTGTTCGTGTGTGATGATGTTAAATAACAAAGTGGATGATTTTAGATGTATACATTTTTACCCTCTTTGAAAGAGCATTACGACTTAATGGAGTAATGGATTTTAAAATATGAAAAAGGTTTCATGAGTTAGTAAGTTAGTTAGAATGGGTAATAGTCCTTCGAGGGGTCATGTTGGGAGGAATGAGATGGGTGTCCACTTGATAGAAATAGAGGGGTAGGATTCATGGAGAGAAGAAAAAGGGGTTGGGATAGAGGTGATAAATGTAATAGACATTTGGATATGATTTAAATTGAAGAATGTGGTTGATGTGATGCAATGCTTACAATCGATGAACTATAACTTGATCATGATTTGGAGTTATAATGCCCCTAAAAAATAAATGTGCAAGGGAGTGAAGGATGATAAAGTTACAGTCCTAGACATGCCTCAGTCAAGGGAGGAAGTCATAAAATATGGATGACAAGGTAAGTCATGAGCTTTAAATGTATCTCAGGTAAGGATGAATGCAAAGGAGAGCTACAAGGTTGGATTGGATGATTGATTGATTGAATGCTAAAAACAAACATGTCCTGAGATGATTGATTTATTGACTAGTTATTCGATTGGTTGTATGTTTGTCTTCACCCCAAGGAGTAGGAGTGGCAAGTCTATATGTGATTGATTGATTGTATCTTAAGGATTTTGTTTGATTAAAAAATGATCAGGGATGATTATGTGATGGTGAATGATTGAGTGATGGAGAGAGGGGTTAACGATGAGACTATTTTAAAAAATTAGATTATTGTGATCAAGCTGACCTCAGACACCCCATGTGACTGATATTTTCCTACATAGTCTATATGGACCTCAGGCCAATGCAGTTCTACCTAGATGAGTTATGGGATGATAGATGTCACAATGATGATGATAATCCCCAGGGATGATCCAAGGAGACTAATTGAGATGATTGCATGGAATGTTAGGAATAACATTTAATTGTAGCTAGGATTAGACATCTTTAGATGATGGATTTGTTGATTAGATCGGTGATGTGATTGGAATCATAATGAAAATTAGGGTTGATGGGTGAAAATGGGAAAAAAATAGTGCTTTTGGCAAAAAAAAGCCCTAAAGGGGTTTAAAAAATTTAAATGTGGGGTTTAAATAGTAGTTTAGTGGGGTTAAAACCATTTCATTTCACCCTACCCCCTATCGATTTTACTATGTGATTTGTCTCTAATTTTTTGATTGAGATGGATTGTGTGCCACACCACTACCATTGATGAGAGCTAGTCTGAGAGAATTTTAAAGAAACAAAGTGTGGCGATCCAGTGAGTAATTTAAACTTTATAAATTTTTTCATTTATTATCATTAATTAAGGGTCAAAGTCTACCAAGAGTGAAGCTACTACAAAGAAGAAATTTCTTTGTAGTGATTTTGTCATTGTAAATGGAGGCTTTACATAGGTTAGCCATGACTTTGTGCCAATGTTTTAGTAGTTTTGATAGTTTTATAGGGTTTTGATAGTTCCACACATGCTAACAGCCTTGAAAATCACTCGATGGCTTCAATGTCATGAATAACAGGTTCACAAAAACACCTAATGGTTTCATGAAATTATAATGATTTAAAGTCATCACTGCCACTTATTGGATTTAAGTAATGATTTTGCAGCTTTGTGCAAAATAGAGACTTCATCAATCATAATTTTTTCAAAGTTGTTCTCAAATTGTTAGTGGATATGTGTTTGAAAATGGTGATTTTGCTCTATGAGTAGCAGCTTTGAAAGTAAAAGGTTATCATTGATGGAACAAGTGATTGATGATGAATTGTGACTATATAAGTCATTAGATGAGCATATGATGTTAGTTATCCTTATTAAAGATTGATTAGATGATTATTTGATTATGTTTGACATTTTATGGATAGTGATCACCTCATGAGAGCAATTATCAGAGGTGATGATGAGGCTACACGAGCTAACACAGATGTTTTTGGCCTATTAGAGGTGGTGGGTCTATACCATGTCACTGAGATGTTGGTGATATGTGCAGATCGAGCATTACTAACTGATATAGTGGAGAGATGAAACTAGAAGATGAATACATT